>OX463854.1:27046572-27646572 GCA_949825065.1 Odontocerum albicorne | reverse complement strand
TGTATATTTTATATGTACATAAATCAGTGGTTCTTAAAGTAGGTGGCACCGCCCTGGGTGGTAATAAGAATACCAAGGAGGCATCAATATGAGTGCCGCTGTAGGTGGTGGTAGGAGATGGGAGCGTAGCAGTAGGGGGTGGTATCAGGTGGAATGAGGCGTTAGGAGTTGGTAGGAGCTGTAGGGGCGGTAAGAGTGATAGGGAAGAAGGGGAAGTATGTGCCAGTAGAGGCGACGTATTGCGGTAGACCGTAGTGAGGGGTTATTGTGGGCGGTAAGGGGTGGTAGGAGTCGGTAAGGCTGGTTGAAATAACTCGAGACGTTGAAGAGTCGTTCTTCAAACTATCATTATAGAGATAATAGTCTTGATGAGTTCTATCTGTTCGAATTTCAAATTTTGTATTTTTATTAGTTTTCACAAAGTGGCAGGTAGTTTAAAAAAATCATTTTCTTTATAAGTCAATTCTGTACTCTTTGTTTCATGTTTTTCTCAAGATAACATTATTTTATATGTGTATGTTTCAGGATAATAATTTATTTTGGAAACGACCTTCCAAGAACTATTTTTAGCGTGGGCACTAGGGTAAATTGTACGAAGTACGAGTAGGATAACAAATTTGCATCAAGTTTCAAGAAATATTTTACAATTATTTTAATCGATATGCTTTTATAAAAATATTTTGAAATTTTAGCGAATACTTGATATGTTGATTGAAAACTTGCGGTTTTTATCGCGTGCAAACTTTTGAGAATCGACTTGCTTCAACATGTCAATCGGATGTTATTCTCATAGAGCTTGTGCTTCCGCGAGACTGATGATATCAAAAAATATTAGGTCCTTACATATGAAATTGGCGTTTTGTTTGGGAGGAACATAAAGTTGTTTTTTTTTTTAATATAATATATTTATTTAATCAAAGTATGTACCATTGCTATCTATGCACTTTTGCCATCTCATTGGTAGTTCATCGATCCCTTTACTAAAAAAACCATTCGGACGGGAATCAATAAAATCTTTGAAGTCGGTTTGGACTGCCCCATCGGAGTTGAATTTTTTCCCTTGCAAGAAGTTATCCAAATTTCGAAAAAAATAGTAATCTGTTGGGGCAAGGTCCGGAGAGTACGGTGGATGTCTTAGACATTCCAATTGAAGCTCTTCTAATTTGGTAGCCGTCTGTTGTGCAGTGTGTGGTCTAGCGTTATCATGAAGCAGCAGTGGTCTAGAGCGATTAACCAGCCTCGGTTGTTTAGCAGCTAGCTTTTCCATCATATTTTGCAGTTGCTGACAATAGACATCTGCCGTAATCGTCTGGCCAGATTTAAGAAAGCTGTAGTGAACGACACCAGCACTAGTCCACCAAACGCTCACAAGTAACTTTTTTGGAGTCAATTTTCGCTTGGGGCATGGTTTGGCTGGTTCGGCAGGGTTCAGCCATTGCGATGAGCGCTTCCGATTATCATACAGGATCCACTTTTCATCACAGGTAATGATTCGATTCAAAATCCCTTCATTATTGTGCCGGTTGAGTAATGCAACGCAGCAGTCAACGCGCGTTTGTTGATTTGCTTCACTCAATTCGTGAGGTACCCACCTTTCAAGCTTTTTCACCTTCCCAATTTGCTTCAAGTGGATTAAAACAGTTTTATCACTAACACCGCAGCCTGCAGCTAACTCGGACGTGGTTTGCGATGGATCCGCTTCCACAATAGCCTTCAATTCTTCATTATCAACTTTGGTCTCCGGCCGTCCACGGGGCTTGTTCTGCAGGTCGAAATTTCCAGAACGAAAACGTTGGAACCAAAAACGCACTGTGTTTTCTTTTGCGGCACCGTCGCCATACACATCATTAATCCTTCGAGCCGTTTCTGCAGCACTGGTGCCACGGTGGAACTCGTACTCGTAAATAACGCGATATTTCAAGTTTTCCATTTTGTAAACTGAGTGACGCAAAGAAAAAAAACAATTGAGGAAAAAACAAATGAATTATAATTTTCGAAACACAAATACTTGAGTAAATAGCTGTATAAATTTGAATTTGGAATTCCTAACCAAAGAGAAGATATTTGAGATCAAAGTTGCCAGTACGGCAAAACGCCAATTTCATATGTAAGGACCTAATATTAGTGGTAAATGTCACTATTGCTTTGTGTTGTCGTGTCATTTAGAGATTTTACGTTATCATTTACGTTATCGTTATCAAGCTCACAGGAACTTTCAATTTACAAGATTAACAATTCTTGTCATGAGAGAAATAACTAATATGGAATTAACAATCGACCGTGGCCAAGAAATGAACTCCCACATTATATCATTTCTGCTGAGTGCGAGGAGGGCATTTGATTATTGTGCACTTGGCGAAACACGTATGGAGCCTGCCGTTTCATACAAACAGGCTCTCCTAGAATACAATATTTTTTGGGCCTTGTGTGCTATGCTCCTAGGTGTTGAGTCCACAGAAGTTGGTTCTCAGTTGCCAAAGGATTAAGATCGGCGGTCAATAGTGAGGCTATCGGCTATCGCCAAGGATGATAAGACATACTCGGCGGCAGCACTCTCGAACTTAACTGGAATCGCTCCGTTGGATCTAGATGTCTAATGTCACGCCATGATTATTTTTCTCGTTAAGAGTCAGCCCACGAGGATAAATGTCGTCCGCCTTCGCCGCTTGGCAAAGATGACCCCTAACGTGATTCTAGAAGCCTGCCTAGAAGCTCAGTTGTTAACTTTGTAATATCAATGGTCGTCACCCGCCGTGGAAAGACAATTATATTTTTCCTTGCTTCAGGATGCGTATCGGCCTCCTGTGGGTGTATCCAAGCATCACCATTTCTTTCTAGTTATGGAAGCTTTAAATGCAAACTTTTAGCTTCAATCTCATCCTTTTGACATGTTGTAATTTTTGCGGATATCTGGATCGATCTGCATATTAAATTTCGTGATACAGCGATGATAATCGAGTAAATATTTTATTTACGAAGGGAACTCCACTCAGCCTTACATCGATTCATCTTCGGACAGATTGATTACTCCGATCTAGTGGCGTCAAAGGATAGTTTTGTTGCATTCGAAGTTTTTTTTATTAAAATATTAGCAATTCCTTAGGCTCTTTGAACTGCAGGTCTTAAGCTACTTTATAAGTGTATTTACTGCAATGTGAGTAATTTTATTCCTCTCGTTACATTGGACCTTAAGTCCATTGTCGCTACTATTCTTCTAATATTCAGGTGTGTCGCCACGGTAGAAGTTCCTTTTGGCTATTCCTTCTACATCACAGCAGGGCATCTATTTTTGTTGTAATTTTTTCTCTTATATACATACTTATATACCATCCCGCCATTTCCTTGTCTAGGTAATACAGAAAGGACTAAAAGTTAGACTCACTTATCTCGATACACATAATTCGCATATTTTTTATCCATACAACTCCTACGATTTCTTTGACTTTTCACCTTTCCTTCCTTCACAATACCATTCACTTGATCCAACCATACTTAACTTGATCTTCCTCTACTTTCACATTCTCATTATATTTTTTTGTTAGTCATGTTTCATTTAGTCGGTCTACGTGCTAAAATCTCCTCAATTTCCAATCGGGGTTACATGTTATTTTTGTATGAGAGCACGATCAAAAACAATATATTTTGTATGAGAGCACGATCAAAAACAATATATTTTGTATGAGAGCACGATCAAAAACAATATATTGTAACGTGTTTTAGACATAATACACCGACGATGATCTCAAATGTATGATGATATCCGTGGTCTAATCGGTGTGTATTTTCCATCCCAGTAGTAACAAGTTGATTGCCGTTAAAACCCAATTCGATTGAGAAAAGGTTGACATGGCAAAAAACCGCCAGGACTCAATTAATATTTTGCATTCTGTTGTTTTTTATTTCCAAGTTATGTTACTCATTTCTATTTTAGTTTTGTATTACGTTTTGCACCAACATACTCGTTGTTCTGCGACAGTTAATATCAACACCATCTAGTTCAATCAGTTAAAAGTGCAAAAGGGTATATGGTAAGGGTGCATCCTCACTCCCGATTTGTTTAACCTCTATGGATAATATATTATGAGAAGAACACTTAAAAATTGGGATGGCAGGATTGCTATTGATAGAAAAAAGCTCTCAACTATGAGATATCAGAAGAAGAAACGGCCACGCTCCTTAAAAAGGTGGAACATAAGAGCAAACTTCTGGGCTTTGAAAACAATAGTTTAAAACACTAAGATAACGATTATAGATCGCTGTAACAAACTGCCACTTAATAAGGTGATTCATGGTCTAGAAGGGGTTACTGACTATATTTACTTAAGCTCCAGTATAACTAATAATGAAGTGTGCGAGGCTGAGGTAAAAAGAAGAAACTGGAATGGCAAAAGATGCAATGTCAAAGCTGGAAAAGATATGGAAGAGCAGAACCGTCACTACAAAAATGCACCTAGTCTCTCGTCTTTGTTAAGTCTCTCGTCTTTGCAATATTCATGTATGGCGCAGAGACCTGGACTATGAGAGACATAAATGTGGTACTGGAAAATGACGTTACGAATTCGGTGGAAAGCAAAGCAAAATAACGCCTCCATTCTCGAAGTACTGCAAATCACTGACAGATTGTCAACAATGTGCTTTCGGTGCGTCCTCCGATTCTTTGGGCATATTGCTTGTGGCTAAGGAGACAGTCTGGAGATATATTTGGTTACCGGAAACGTGGAAGAACGACGCACAACGCAGGAAGATCCTAATGCGTTGTATTGACCAAGTGAAAGATGCAATTGGACTACCCTTAACAACTGCCCTTCGAACCGTGGAGTACAGATATGGATGGAGAAGAATCGTCAAAGGCTATAATGAAAATCACGATGGCCAGTCACGAGTTACACGACAGGTTGATGATTATTACATGTTAAACATTATTCATGGATTTTTTTTCAATTATGAATTTGGGCTATAACCAAAATGAAGAAATATATGAAACTCGATAGAATAAAGCCTTTTAAAAACCAAATAAAAAATGAATTAAACTATAGAAACATATTTGTCATGAAGGATTATCAGAGTTCACTGAATCGTTCAAATGGTTTGACCGTTTCAAATATTCTGTGCGGTTTTCTATTTAATTTATGGGTAACAAATGTACAATCCACCCCAGAGCTTTCAACTGTCCGGTCATATAAATACCGAGTGATGGCATGATATCTGATTACGCATATCAAAGTTCTCATTCGGACCGTGAAATGGATTTTAGATGTGATATTTCCATAACCACTGTTTAGGTTATCATAATAGAGGTCAAAAGAGGTAGATATGAATTAGGTCTATCAATAGCTTGACATGCTATGACATTATTGTTATTTAAGGAAATTGTTTATCTTAAAAACATGTTCGTGATTTGTGATATTAAAAGAAAAGTAGCTGCAGGTAAAAGGGTGAAAAGTTAGTTTTAAGATGTGTTAATAAAGTGGAGATTTCAATAAAAGCATTATTAACTGCTCATAATACAAGAAAAATCTGGGTTAAAACTTTATTGGAGGCAAGTAAAACTTGGATGTGGAAAAAGAACAATTAAAGTAAGATAAGAATAAAAAATTAAGACTTGATAAAAAAAATGCGGAAGAATTGAAATGGTTTAGCAACGCAGAAAGAATTAATGATTTACCAAAAAAATTAAAGAAGCTACAAACATTTTGTAAAAACCTCTATTGTCTTGTTGGTAAGACAACTATCGTCTGACCCGGGGGTTGTGGGTTCGATTCCCGTTAGAACCCAGATAAAATAAAAGGATTCCTGTGTAGTTTTCACTTACGCCCTGTTAACATATTTCAGGTTGGTTGGAAGCGAATGTCATGTCAAAATAAGTCATGCAGGCTTTATTATATACAATGAAGATGTGAAAAAGACCTATGAACGAGTAATGGGACAAAAAAGGGAAAAGCCTAATTTAAAGAGAGGTATGACAAGCAAAAAATGTACGAGTATGTCAGAACAGATTGAAGAGCAGAACTATTCAAACTGCATTTCCCAATATGGATATGGCGTGGTGGCGATATTGATGGCAGGTAATTCTGATTCTACTTTTGACAAAGGTACGGCTGATATATCATAATTTATAATGTTTAGCCTAAGGGTATTCTTGATTATATGAATAATTACACCTTTAAAAGTCAAAGGTGATTGAACGAAACATTTGGTAGGAATATCGTTAAGTAGGTTTTTATTAAATTTACGACACAACTGTGTCTTTTATATATAAATGAACATATAGTATGACAATACAAGTACATAAAATTAATTATTGACAAAAAATATAACACTTTGTCTTAAACTAACATGGCGATACAAAAAGCAGTAGTAATAGTAAATTACGAAGTCATTGTTTAAAATTATTTAATATTCATATGTATATTTAAGTTCAATATGTATGTTATATCACAAAATATTCTCAAATTTTACCAAGTAGACTTACGTAGTTGTCGAAGACTTATTTCATAGTGGTAAAGCACTTCGATTTTTTTAAGTGGAACAACGCTTACATAATTATAGTTGAGATGATCTTTAAAACCTGTGCGGAATTTTGATTAGATGATTTTTTCTATCTTTTCAACGCAGCTGTTACACTAATATATGGTAGACATCATTATCACCATATTAGCCCACTTGTAAAAAATTATATTGGTTCAAGTGTTGCGAACTTTGAATCATTACGTTCAAGTGTCTTAATCGGATGTTTCCATTGTATCTTTCGAATCCGTGTCTGAGAGATATTGCTTCGGAGAGAAAAACTTTAATGGCAATATCATCTTAATCGGAGAATTAAATTATTCAGAATCTTTCCAATAGGGGGGAGTTTTATGACAGGGATTATATCGTTGATAGTTATGTGGCGTGGAAGGATCTGTCACTAAGCGTTAGATGGGTGGCATTTACAGCTTTAGGAAGCACTTGAATACAACCTTTTTTGGGGAGATTTCATCAAAATTTATGATTATATATAAACACTATACGCATACATAATACTATACCTAAAGCCAAATGTGTTAATATCACTAATCGAAAGATCAACAAGGGTTTCTTTGTAGTTCGTCTTTCCTTGATGAGTTTTCAGCGGGTTTCTTACGTAATAAGTTTTTTTTAACGCAAATGTAACATATCATGCAGATGCCGAGAAGTACTCCAATCCAGTGGGCCGCAACACACACTTTCTTATCATTGCATCCAACTTGTTTTTAAATATTTTTAATCTGTTATTAATGTTGTTCGAATTCCGAGTCGAAACGCCTTTGAAGAAAATCTTTTCTCTAAACGGCGCTACATAAAATGTCCATCATAGTATAAATACGCCAAAACCCGTACGACGGCTGTCGCCAAAGAAAGAATACGAGAATTGAATTTTTAATATAAGAGAGCGAGAAAAGAATACTTGGATTCTCTCCGAAAGTAATTCGAAATTTGAATCTCGGTGGCTTCATGATACTGAACGAATTTTAAATACCTACCAAACAATTTTTTTAACCTGTGTAAAAGGGGACAATGTATAAATGATATATATATATATATATATATATATATATATATATATATATATATATATATATATATATATATATATATATATATATATATATATATATATATATATATATATATATATATATATATATATATATATATATATATATAAGCAAATTTTACATTTATGAATATATATTTTCATAAATGTAGAATTGGTTTTACCACCGTGAATATTTCACGGGCTGCAACTAGTTTATTATTATTATCAGTATAGGACTTTCAAAGAACTTTTTTGATCTGCTTTTTCATTGATTAAAGTCGTTTTTTTTAATCTATTTTTATGATTTTTCTCCGTGCTAAAGGAGATTTGTAAAGTTGCGCCTGTCTGATTCCATCTTATATATTTTTTCAATGATTTGTCTTTTGTGTTTGTATTTTTTTTTTTGCGCATTGTGGACTGTGCTCCTATGGACGGCCTCTATAGTATGTTGGTGACATGTGATTTTATACGATTTGATGCCTGATTATTTCTTAATTTATTTTTTATTTTTATATATTCTGTTCTTAGTGTGTTGAGCACTCACTATTTGCTTTTTTTTATTCGTTTCGCTATAAGATACATTGTCCGGTTACAAAGAAAATAAAAATGAAATATTTTTATATTTATATCAAAATTCATTTCACAGCTTTGATCCAGATCACAACATATTTTAATTAAATCACATATAATTTTCACAAAATTCAACAAAAAATGTAGGATTTTCCAATAATAAAACATATTGAATTATTTTAAATGTTTGCAGGTTTATTTTACCATCATTTCGGATGAGTTTATTTATATCAATTCCGTATTCCTTATATATTTGTTTGGACATACTTTACACTGAAGCTTCGTTCTTGTTTCATATTCCGATAAAAACTTTACACTTATAGGTTGAACGATCGTCAATGATATCTATACCGACATTCGTTACTCGTCACAAATTTAATGTTGCCAAAGAGTATAAAGATGTCACCAAATTTATAACAATTTTCAGACAACTATTGTTAAATTTGTGACTTAGAGCCTTATCAGGTTTTGCAACGATGTCAGACTTGGAAATTATTAACTAGAATCATCGATGAAAAAATAATCCAAATAAATTGTACGAGTATTCATATATTTTCGAATATTTGGAATCTTATTGACTTATTTTAATACTCGTAGTTTTCATTTTGATTCAACTCCATATTTCATCTAAAGTTATTTATATTTTCAAACACCAATAATCAAAATATTATTGAAGATTTTTCGGCTTTACACTGAATGAATTTAGTTATTCAGCGAATATAACCAGAATCTTTTTGGATCATGTCTAGAATCAAAGTACAAAATTGAATCTAAACATTCGAAGACATACGATGACACACACACACACAAACGATCGTCGTGACAATTTTTACATATTTTTATTGCTTATTTTCAAAGGCCTACGCAGTTTTATTTATTTTAACAATTTATGTAAATAAATTTGGTGCTAGCGATGGCTTGAAAGCAAATTCTTCCTGTGAAGCAGGCTTTGCGTCAAAATTATTATCGGTATCCGAAATCGTGTATAAAACATAGTAATTTAATATCTCGTCATTGCAAGGTCTCGAAGTCGAAGATCTCCTCGCTATTTCAACATTAATTAAATTGGATAACGAAGCTGTGCCGTAAAGTTTTTCTTTCTTTTTCTCCTCTTTTAATCAGTGAGCTGTTGCACACCAGCAAAGATACCAGCCATACCGCTCTACTGGATCCGATGATACACCGAAGTGAGATGATTGAAGCACATAGATATGACAGAAGTCATAGATATCTTTGTACTCCCGAGTGCTACATGAAAAAAAATGCTTTGTCCTTCAAGGGGAGCGCGAGGTTCGAACCGGCGACCTTCTGCACGAAAGCACAGTTGGTTACTGCGCAGCTCTGCCCCTCAGTAATTTAATATAATGTTTGAGGAAAAGTAATTAAAAAATAAACGTCTTAAGGAAAATTATAATTATTCGTGGGAATTGTATAAATGTTAGCGAGGTTGAATATTCTTAGAAAAACGAATGTTTTTATAATATTTTTCTTAAAAATTGTTAAGGAAGAAGCACATCTAATTAGCTAGGAAAATCATTCAAAATTTGTTTGGATGAGGGAATTACGTTTTTAATTTTTATATGAATCTTGTATTTTTTCAACATTTTTGTCATTCGATCCGTTATGCTTTTGACGGAAGTAAGGCAAGTCATACCACGCGAATCTTCATTTGAATTAGTTGAGAACTGACCAGGCGGCAGTAAGTAAATAACCTTATTTTTTATAACTGTTTTGTTGAAGTCCTCGGTTAATATCGCATGATCATTGCCCATCTAGCCATCGCTCTCACGTATCGAGATATACAAACCACTCTGTCCTCTCTGCCTCCCTCAACAACTAAATTGTGTGATCGTATGGTACTCGTATGTACATGTAATTTAAAATAATAAAGTAAAATGTGCTTCATTTTTAAAACATAAAAAAAAGTGATAAAAATTTGAGAATAATCCATTTCATTACATTTTTGTGACAAACATTAAGTTAACAAGATTTCTCCGACCTATTCCTCAAAAGGTCTCCAAACTTAAGCCAAAGGTTTTCTCCTCGAATGATCCCTAAACTGTCCCGCATTGCTTAGCACCTATTTGGAATCAATGTATAAATAAGTTTCAGCCTCACTTTCAAGATTTCCATATTTAATATAAACTCAATAAAGATTATCCCTTCTTAATTCATGAAATTTAATCAGTTTAATATATTTTCATAAGGCAAACTCCCTTTATGTAATATATACATATGTTACAGTGTTGTTTTCAATAGATAATAAATTATTTGATTTTTTTTTCCACAAATAAATATGTATTAAATATACATGCATATTAGTACACCGTTTTCCTACTGAAGAAGGCACAGAAGACACAGTCGCAGACTTTCTTATCTCGCCACAAATGTTTCGTTTCTTCCACGTCCATACGCTTTCTCATGTAGCTTCTATGATTTCTTTCATTTCTTATTTTTCCTTCTTTCAAAATGTAATTCACTTAATCCAACTATACGTTCCTTGATCTTCATTTAGCACGATTTCCGATGTTTTCTGTCAATATGTATTAATTCATTCGTTCGACATGTCCAAACCACAAAAAAATAGGGATTAGAGTGGGAATTTAGAAATTATTGTAAGCATAGTATTGGCAAGTAATATTGATATTCTGATTTTCATTTTAATGATAAAGCCCCAACAACACAAAAGCTTCGAAAAGGGATCGCATTCTTAATATTTATAAACAGGTTCCCCTAAATAGGCTTAAAAAATCATTTTACGAGTATAATCTAACAAAAACGATGAAACAAGTATTTTTAAAAAGTAAAATAAGTTGTGAGTAAATACATGTACTGACTTTCCTATCGCGAGACATGCATCATTCGCCTCTTCTCGATTTCTCTTACTTTTTATTTTTTCTTCTTTCAAAATACAATTCACTAGATTCAACCATAATGTCCCAAGTCTTCATCTACTGAGCATATCACTTATATTTTCATTGTATATTTGTTTTGTTATTGTACCTTCGTTCATTTGTCTCACATGCCCAAATCATTTTAGAATTCTCTTCATATTTATCATATTTATCAACACATCAGAAAAGTGTGAAAGTAAAAAATAAATGGGATATATGGACGAAAGTGATGAATGAAAAGAAGTTAAGGAATTTTGATTATGAAAAAGGGGGCCTTAAGTGGAAAATCAGACTAACACTTTAATTGAAATTAAACAGTCATCAACAAGAGTCGAGTCCGTAACCCAAAGAAGATTCTCCAAATTGATGGTGATTTTGCCAACAAAGCCACAGAGGTCGATTGGTGAAAAGAGAAAACGTGAATAACTGATTATTGATTTGATCCAACTTAAAATGGCTAAAAAATTCATCGTTAAAGGGTCAATAAAGAAAACACATATACTGTTATGATTTTTTTTACTTGAAAAAAACTTTTAGTGGGACAATCCTTCTTTCATATGGTACTCTTCAACGTATCCGAATTGGCGATTTCGACATATTGTAAAGACGATACTGTCTTCTGCTGCAATAATTGCGCCATTGAGCTACCTTGACGTGTGACTTTGGAAGCCTTGGTGTGATAGATAACATACCCACTTGAGAAGTGGAGCAGTAAGCAAGGGTGAGTGTTCCTTCGGTTACCTTTCGTTTCTCTGAAGCCATCAATAAACATTGTAATGTGTCAAGAATTTTCCATTTTTAACATATTTTCAAGCCTGATTAAACAATATAACAGTAATACTTGATTAACGAAATGTTCTATTCTTCATAATATTTTAGATAAAATGTATAAACGAAACATTTTATAAAGAATCAGAAAAAATGCTATGTATAGAACTGACATTTTTTGTACAAAATGATGAAAATTTAACAAACGATATCTCTATTTCACAGAATTGTAAGGGATATCACAAATGTCAATATTTTCTCGTGTATTCTATTGTATTCCTTTGCCTTTTCTTTTTGAGCAGACAGATTCTCTCCTCAAAAGCCTCAAATTTAATTGAAAATTTTCCAGTCAAATTTCGAATACTCTGACAGGCAAGCTCATTTTGTTATTATTCTGTTCAAAATCTCACAACATAATCAAATAGTACACAAAACGCTGATTAAATATTTCAGATAGGGTGAACAAAAGACTACCAAACTGAAAGTTTTCCCTCGATTTTCAGGACTGATTTTTCAGACATGATATTAAATTTAAAGATATGTATTTAAGTGCATAACTGATATTAGAAAATAACAATTATTTGTATCGATTTATTCAAAACAAAGAATTATACAACGCGTTAGATATCTAAGGATACCCATGCCGTGTAATCGATAATCTTTGAAGCTTAGTTGGTAAGACTCATGTCTTCCACCCGAGGGTTTCATGCTCGATTCTCGATAGCATGAAATAAAATTGTTAGTTTGTTGAGTTGAGGAGTTGATGGACATAATGTTCCAATTATGATGCTGTTGGAATTGTGTTGATGAGAATTTGAGATTTAAGTATGTGATTGTATAATAGGTATGAATGTTTCAGCGGACTGTTTAAGTATTAAGAACAAATATTTGGAATTTGTCGTTAAGAAAAGACCACTTCATCACAAATCTCCACAATAATGCCAATAAAAGTCCTTAATATATATTTGTCGTCAATGTGCTGCATTGTGTTGTACGAGTATTATGTAACACATATGCGTATCTGTTGTGTTTGGTCTGACTGATGTAGCATACGAGTATACTCGTATGCATATCTACCATGTTTGGTATGTGCATGGTTTAATTTTCGCCGATAACTTTCTGATGAAATCGTATTCCGACTCTCTCTTTGTTGGGGCATCAATAAACTCATAGCTATACGGTTATTTCTTGGATTATACTCGTACTTGAAGCGACTACATCTTTATAACAATCAAGTTCATAATTGTCTAAGAGGTTGTTGTCAACTCTGAGGGACCTTTTATATTTGTAATATCAATACGCTTAAAGTTAGAAACGCTTCTTCTTATTTTTCATTGCGTACTCAATGCTGAACATCGTGTTCTAATGATATGTATCGAACTCGGCGCACCAACTGTTTTCGTCACTCCCGGTCCTGAGCCATGTTGAAAAAAGTACTTAAAGATCAAGTAACGCACTTTTTTTGATTCAGTGGTCCTTTATCCCAAGACTTGATTAACAAGCCTGACAACAAAAATGTCTTCAAAATAGCGGCATGTCATAAGTCATGTTAACTATTCGAAACATGTTGGTTTTGGCAACGTTTAGTAAAAACATGACGTTAACAGCATAGTTGATTTAATGTATAACATATAACCACAATTGCCTAATTGCTAAGGCGCATGTTTTCCAGTCCGAGAATTGCCGTATATACTCGAAATTTTAAATGAAGAAATATATTTAGAAATCCAGAAATATTTTCAAATAACAATCTTAGAAGTAATGTCAGCTTTAAAAAATCCGATTGTTGGGTAGACGAGGAGCAATGATTAATGTATTTTTGGACTCCGCTTAGATTCAGTAGGAAACGTTCCAACAGTTTCAAGGTGTCTCCATAGTTAAGAGTTACTTACGGGTGTGAACGATTTACTCGTATATGCATACAGTGGGCTGTAAAGTGACATTCGTTGCATTTTTTTAGAAAAATATTATATGAACAATTGTATTGTTCTTCCTATTTTGTGTGTTTGTGAATATTTTTAGAGAGGTTATATTACTAAGCAACTTATGCTGCTTATGTGGAATGCTCACAGTGCCTTTTAAAATGGAAGACTAAAAAGTATGGTTGCATCGAGTGAATGATATTTTGAAACAAGGAAACGTAAAAAGTGAGAAATCGTAGGAGTTGTTTTATAATATATGTGGATGTAGAAGACTAGCCACTTCTTTCCTTGACTCAACTTACTTATAAATATTTTTAATACGTCAATAATAGTAGGTTCGAGTCCCGAGTGAAAGAACCGTTGAGAACAATTTGCTCTCTAGCCGGCGCTATATAAATTAAATTATTATTATTATTAAGAGGCGAAAAGTGTGTACCTACATATGAAAATATGATGCTCTGTCATCTCTGCCTACCTCGATAAAGATATTATGAAATAATTCATATGTATTTATCACGGTGCAGGAATATTCTACGAATATGAATAACGACGACCTCAGTAGCTTATGGATGTGATTTTTTTTATAGATTATTTATTTCTTTTGTGTACATAGCACATCTCTGGTAGACTTTTTGCTTCTAAACAATTTATTTCAACGTTTTTACTTATCTTGAATACATAAAATTGTTCGATTCCATAAGACTTTTCTAAATAATATCTATTGAAATTCAAGTAAAAAATACTAATCTGTATACCATAATGATAAGAATAGAAGAGACGGGATTGTTTAAGAATAGAGAAATATTTTTTTTTAAATAGGGAGAAAGTATTTTGAGTAATGTTTTATAATTTTGTTTTTCAATTATCTCTTGAACATTATTAAGGATCGTGGACATCTTAAAACTCTTGTGGACAGGACCAAGCAAATGTCAAATGGTCATGTCTGCGGATTGCTGTATGCTGATGACATTGTAGTGTTAGCGGACAGTGAAAATTAATTATAGAGTTTTACAATGAAAATTGTATGAGAGATACAATGAAAAAGATCTCAGAAATAATACGGCGAAATAAAGAGTAATGGCGAAAGAAAAGTGTGGAAGGAAAATTAAATGCGATTTATGGGAGAAAAATTTAAGATTGGAGCAAGTTGAGGAATTCTTTTATTTGGGTAGTGTTTTCAAGGATGTGTGGAAAAGTAACAAGGGATATTCAACGGCGTGTAGCGATAGGAAAGAAAGTTGATGGGGCACTTAAATATATACTCGAACAAGGCAATACAATATCTGGTAGTGTTATAATCCACAACAGTATTTTAGTACCAACTCAACTCTATCTGCATAAGAAGGTATATACAGATGTGTTTTATGTTCCAGGATGATGTTTTTTTTAATAACTTTTATGTGAAACACAATTTTATAATTTATATATAATTGGTTGATTATATGGTCATTACCATTATGTATGGAATATAATCTCGGTCAAGTGGCCGCCTCTGGCCGTGGCACAAACGCGAGCTATTTCAAGCATATTTTTCATAACATTCTCGCAGACTTCTGGTGTTATTTCAGCAATTTCTTTTCGAATGTTGTCCTTAAGCATTGGGATTGTGGTTGGTTTGTTGGTGTATATATTTCCCTTCAAGTACCAGCCAAATAACAACCAAATCAAAATGGCGACTAAACAAATTCGGCCTGGAACATAAAACGCATTCTGTATATGTTGAAGATGCAAAGGATCTGTGTCAAGCGCTCTGCCTACCCGACAGGAAAGCGGTGGGATGGTTTATATATATGTAGCATTTATTATAAAAATGAATATATTTTGACAAATCAATCTTAACAATACAATAAAAAGTGTATTCATTAAAAGCGAAATGTTTTGTTCACTGTCATGTTAATATCGTATATTGTCTTATCGCTTGATTAAAAATGTTCCGTAAATTTACCGATACAACAAGGATGACATGAATGATTACAGGCTTTGTCAGACCAGATAAACTCAATTTATCTTTCCGTTAAATGAATGCATATTTTGATGTTACGAATATCGATCAGCTTTCATCAAATTGAATAAAAATAATGTCCTCTTCTGAAAAATTGAGAAAATATTTTTTCAGAACATTTGTGAAAATAGATTTAAAAAAAATCATACAAAAAGGTCGTTTTTCCTTTTACACCTCAAAAGAGCTTTTTTCAATAATGTCAAACAATTGTTGAAAAAGTTTTAGGAGATATCAAACATTAAGTGCGTCGCAAACGTGCGATTTTTAGACATAATCCATTTTTTCGATCCAATATCTAGCACAAATATCGGATAAGCGTTTATCATATAATGACATGACGTTCAATAACGTATCAAAAAGTCCTCATCAATACACATAAGCAGGATATTTTCTGATAATCTAGGGCATTTTTTTATAATTTTGAATACTAGAGAAACAAAAGAAAATGTTTCAAGTTTCGGGAAAGAGCACCGCAGTTGAGCAGAGAATGCTGTTCATCCAGCCACTTCTAAAAATTTCGTCACTCAAGGCTTCACTTTGAAAAGATAATGAAATAACATGGCGTTTCGATCGAACCCACGATCACCTGACGTTCGATTAGGCTGAGCTATCCATTCCACATTTTTCTGAACAATTTCCTTTCCAGCGTCTCTTACGTACAGAAAAATCCTATCAGTGAAACTATCGTTTTTTTTTCAGAGCCAATCCTAGATGAGATATTTGATCCAATATTTTTTTGATTACGGTTACTTGGTGAGACATCTGTATTCCATCACATGATGTTGGTGTTTCGATTTTGTTAGTACCTAAATTTTTTTAAGTTTTTCAGACTGGGTTTCTCCATAGATATCTTAAACATTTTCTATATAAGCCCACCAGGTTATACTATATAAGCCCAACAAGGCTTATTTTGGTACCCTTTTAAATAAGTCATTTTACAGTGTTATATCGAAAAACTTATGGATTGGAAAATAATTTATTATTTACCTGTTGTTTATTCACTTTAATGAAAGCTGATAGATATTCGTAACATCAAAATATGCATTACAAATAATCACTTTTATAAAATATATTGTCATATATAACAGATAAATAATTTATATAGAGCTTTTTCATCACTCGTATTAATATATACATACATATTATACGTATAATTTGCATATCCAGATCGTGGTCTGCCCGTGAGATTCATTTTATTTTTTTCCCCGCCCCATTTACCATTGAATCACAACTCTCTCCACTTCTCTTCCCCTACCTCATTCCTCTTATACTATTTAAACTAGCAGAAGAAATATGTTGTCAGCAATTTAGTTTATCTTCACCTGACGATGAAGACGGAGGTCTTCGAAACCGGTAGTAAACTCAAAATAAACCAGTGGTGAACACAAAAATATTAAATAAATGTTTTATTTATTTATTTTATTTCTTTTTTACATGTATTTAAATATATTATGTACATACAATGTTGCTATCAATAAACCCATATTTATTTGTCCTCGTAAATCAGCCTTTGAAAATATTTAAAAATAAGCAATTGATACAATTGAACATATAATAAAAATGTAAATAGATTGTTGAAAATACGCACAAGCATACATATAAAAGTATAGATTAACTGCCAGTTAATATAAAGAAAAAAAAATAATGGTCCAAGTTATGACTAAACAGAGAAATAAATTATTTTAGAAGACAATATATTATTATCACTTCGAGAGTATTTTATTTTGGATGATAATATACAATATTCTCACCTCGAGAGCATTTTATCTTGAATTTATTGATGAAATTCAAAAGTGCTACTAAAAACATAACAGTGGAACAAAAAAGACATCCGAGTGCTACCAGTTCATGGTTGCCAGAAATAAAGTTCGTGACGTCAAGGAGTGGAGTAATTATATTCTCACCTGAGCTACTTTTGTCATATCAATTAAAATAAAATATATTTTCTTAATAATTTGTTATCCTGAGAACATGGATACATGGTCCACTCGTTTGGAAATGATGGTGTGATACGTAGGTACTCGCATATACAAAGATAAGGACGATCCATTTTTCTACTGATAGTTACCATAGAGCTCTTCTATCTGCGACCAGTTTGATCACCCCATATCTATCGATTTATGTTACAAGTGCAACACATCATAGAGAAAATTAAATATCAAACATAACATGAATATTTACATATGTTCACTATCGTTATTAAAATAATGCAATTCGTACAATATAATTTTTAATATTTCAGTAATGAAATGAAATGTTATCATTCTCATGATGTGGATACAAAAAAAAATGAAAATATATTAATATACTACATAATATCAATTGTACTTAGTCCGTGCGAAAAGTAGTCATAGTTAAGATTTAATATATTGTTTTAATTATTAATGTCGTAGTTAGTATTATAATAAATATTTATGTCTTCAAGTAAGTAAATTATTATCATATGGTTTATTTAAATAAATAAAAATGAATCCAAATTATAGAAGAAAAAAAGGCACTGAATAAATACGCTGCCATTGGAGGCAATAATATGAAAGACAAATAGAAGCCAATAAACATCGTGCTCCACGTGCTCAGCAAATGCGGAATTTTCAACGAGTACAACAACAGCTAGATAAAAAGAGCAAGCCAAGAGCATCGCGCTGCAAAAGCTCAACGAAAGTTTCGAAAAGTACAACAACAGCAAGAGACCGAAGATGAATCAAACGAGCATCGTGTTGAAGAAGCACGGCGATTAAGTTACTTTCGTCAACATTCGAAGACCTGAAGTCGGCTATCATAACAACTTTGACGAGAACAGAGTTGAAATTTGTAACTGTGACTCGATGAATAATGAATGCCAATTCTGCAATTATCTAAATTTTTCAGCTAAGAGATCTCCTGGCAAACTATACAAATATTGCTGCTATAAAGGAACTGTTCTTCGTGAATATGAAAATGAACCTTTTGTTATTGGATATGAAAATGAACCTATAACTGTGCAGCTTATTTAAATGAACGTTAGTTCATATTATGATTTTTTGACGAGTTACATCTTTAATATAAATTTAAAAGCGTTGAAACATAAAATTATCTTCATTAAATATAATGTTACGTTCATTGCATTATCATATTTCTGCCATATAATCGCGACATGTTGAATAATTTAGCTCTTTAAATGATTGTTTTCGTTTCGTTGTTTTTTTTTAATATTTGTAAAATCTTGGCTTATTAAGAAACACTACCAAAATATTTAAAAAAATCCTCAAATATAATGAGAAAATAATACAAGGGGTTCAGTGAATACCTTAACAAAGGGAATTTAAAGGGTATTGCTTGGTGCTTTACCATTATTGTTTTCTCCACCTCCTGCTCTTTTTTTTCATATTAAAATGACATAGTCAAAACACTTGAAAAAAAAACCAAAAAATAGGTTTAAATACGATTTCATCCCTCCAATAGACAAAAGCAACATCGTTTAGACACTTTTAGGTACATTTCGATAGAAATACTACCTATGGCAGCGAGTGCCATGTCGCAATTTCTGTAAAATTTCAATGCACTTTTTTCAATCATAACAAGAAAACTCCGTTCAAGAGTTTATCAATATGTTTATTACCAACTTATAATAAATCGTTTTCAATAGAATGGTGCAATTTGTTTGAGAAAAATGATCCGGTACCATAAAGCAGAGAATATGCTTTCTTTTCACACAGACGAAGTCTACCTGATTCTTGTGGCCAGTGCTGGAAGGGCTTTTTTAATGCCGCCATTTTTTTCTATGTAAACTTAAACAAAAAAATAAAATTATATTTATGATTTACATATTAATTAGTCTTGTAATTAACTATGACACAAAAAGTCGGCATAACATTTTTCAGGAAAAGGTTGCCATATGGCAATAAATCCACCAAGTTTTTCTATGTACAACGAAAGCGTTACGCAATATAATATCCATGACGTGTTTTAGTGACAATGTTATTCTTCATTGTTTTTTTTAGTGCGATGCATTAATAAAAAGTGTTTTATATATATTTTATACATTTTCAATCAATTTTCAATAAAAAGAGTTCTATTGTGTTTTTTTGTTTTTTTTTTGTCACAAAAAAACAGATGACTCATTCGTAACAAAAGTTATTTGAAATAAATTGAAAATCCATTTATATGGACACTTTATGCGACTCATTTGAATGTTTCAATTCAAGTTGAAAAGAATTGGTGCAATTCGAACTTGTTTTATGGTCTTTGTATATTATTTTTAGTTAAACTTTCAATTCAAATAGTAATATTAAATTAACAAAAACATAAATAATTTTTCTTTAACAGGAAATTAAAATGCGTACAATTTTATACAAATGTTAAACATTTTATGCGATTAGGACTCTAAACAGGATTTAACTTCACATATTTTAAGAAGTAATATGTGATAGCTCAAGTATTATAAGAAAAAATACGAGTACTGAAAGGAACTGGATAAATACTGTAGAAATACTTGTACTGAAAAAAAAAACATGACAGTGCTTGACAGAATATGGTATGAGGTGATAAGGGATGAATGTGTACTTAAGGTTGATTAATTAAGTGAGATGAAGAAGAGAACTCATTGAAATAGTTTGAACGAATGCATGAAGAAAGACTAACAAAATAAATATATGTGTAGAGTGCAAATGTGAGTAGAATGCTTAGTAAGGGAAGACCAAGAAAATATGGTTGTATTAAGTGAATAATATTTAGAAATAATGGAATGTTAAGTCGGAAATTGCAGGAGTTGTATGAAAAGTGGTATGGATGTAGAAGTGGCGAAATATACTTCACGATGGAAAAATTTGGCCTTCAATTCTCTCTACCTACTTCGACAAAGAAACAACGTGATAGTATGTATCATATATGTGTATGTATCATTGATGTAATTTATAGGCCAATTAATGGCAACAGAGAAAAAAAGAAAGAAAATATACTCGTAAATTAAATTTTCTAAAATTTAGGGATGTGTTATCTTTTCGATTTGAATTATGATTCTTTTATCTTTACGATAAAGTACTCCTATATTTTTTCTTTTGAATACTATTTAAAAAAAATGGATTTTTAAAACACATTAATATTATTTAAATAAATCTAGGTTTATTGATAACAACATAGTGTGTACATAATATATTTAAATACGATTACATTCCAGAAACACATAAATAGCAAAAAATACATTTAAGAGAGAAGCTATCTAAAGGTCTGGGTTCATCTCAAAACATCCCCCTGACCAAGATACACCCCACCAATATAGGGTGAGCCTAGTCGCGAGGACACCAGATGTTTTTCAGCCAACACACTTGTACATGGAGTTTAAGAAGAAAATAAAAAATTATTTCGTTTTCATGTCTTCATTACTCTTGAAAAATACTTCAACATTAAAACTTTTACTTCATTAAAAACTCTTGTTTTTCAGAGAAAATAGAAAATCAATTATCAAGAAAAAGAAGAACGTAAAGACAGTGAAAAAACTTTTTCTTTTGAAAATCTGATTTTTTTCGACATAATTAAAAATTAAAAAACACTATCAATTAACTTTAAATACTTTCATAAATATATTAATATTGTATATTGTAGGGGCACTTAACGTCGTAGAGTGTTTTTTTTTTAATTGATACGACCAGTGCTATGAGCATTCGTATACCTCTAATATAAGGTGGGGAAAATTCGTACTGTGTCATTCGGGAGTCACGCCGCGTGGGGTTCAAACCGATGAACTTTTATTCTAAATTCCAGGGCGTTAACAAATGATACTGCAATGACTTTTCACTGTTGTTGCGCGACTGTTTTAGTATTATTCAAATTAATTTGTTGAAATCAAATAAAATAATATATTAGTCCTAATTTTTTATTGACGTATTACAAAAGAAAGAATAAATATTTCAAAATTAATAATTAATTGAATAAAATTTACCACATTTCCAAAAATCACTAAAACCAATCATTAAATATTTATATTTTCCAATTATAAAAACTTAGAGAAAATTACAGAAAATGTTTATATAAGAATAAAGATATTTGATAATGTTGTCTTCAAAACGGAATACCCGTGCGAAGAAAAGCATATGCGATGAATCTTAAAAGAACAGTCAATTTAAGAAAAAAAATACATTTTCATAAAAATATTCAGAAATATTTCAACTTAACACAAAAAAAACCAGAAAAGACTGGATAACAGCAATTCAAGACATACATACATACCATAACGCCTTGTCCCTTACGGGTTACGAGTAGGCATAGAGAACAGACCTATTTTTTTTTTCTATCCATGCATTCAACTTTCGCCTACTCCACATTCATTCATCTCCACATGCACAATACATCACGTAATACACGTAATCTTCTATCATTCATACTTTTCACTTGACCTTATTTCAAAATCTAGTCGATTTCGTTATGGCATGTTTTCCTCGGTCTACCTGTTCCACGCACACCTTGCACTGACATGTATATTCGTTTAGTCATTATTTCATCATTCATTCTATCTAAATGTCCAAAATATATTTAAGCTCATGTCTACATCTTACTAAAAACATATTTAATACATGCATTCATTTCCGCCTTCTTTCAAACAATAACAGTCCACAAATGTTCCTTAGTGCACGTTCCACACAGAAGTAATTTTCCTCTTATCCTTCTTTAGCCAAGTTCAAATTTTACTTCCATAGATTAAGATAGGCACCAACATGTTAATATGTATTGGTTTTTTGCTACTATTGATATTGTGCAGTTGTATATTTAATTTAGTGCTCTGTTTACCTTGTCCCCTATTGATATCCCTCTTTCAATGTCCCTTTCAACTCGCTCATTACTCGTACACGTAAACATACTGCCTGGATATCAGAACTCATCGACCTGCTCCATTTTTTTCTGAGTTAAGTCAACCCAACATTTAATCTTGAAGCCTTTGTCAAGTTGCCTTCAGAATTATGTATGTTATATTGGCCTAATATATAAGATGTCCGTCTTCCGTCCTGGGTTTTGCGGGCTCGACTTCTGTTGGTACCATTTTTTTAAAAAAGGTTTCAGCCTGATTTTCACTCAAGACCTCATTAACATCGTTCTGATTGGTAAGACAAAACTGTTTTATGGCAATAAGCTCGCTAGGCTGTAGAGATAGATAGTCCCATTGATCTTTCAGCTAGCATCCTAGATATTAATTTTGTTGGACTTCTTAACAATTTTTATTTTTATTTCAAGATGTAAATTTTCTAAGCTTTCTTTTTACTGACAAACATAAACGTTGTCATTAGTAAAATGTTCATTTTTAAGTCTTTCTTATTACAACCCATATTAACTTTCTCTAATAACACCTGCTGACTGTAAATTGTCTATAACGAGAACACTGCCATCAGCGTATCGAATGTTACTGACACTTTGGCCAATTATTACAATTATTGTTTTGTGCATTTCATCCAATACCTTCTAAAAAACGACCTCGGAATAAGTATAAAAAAGGATAGGGGAGTGAATATGTTATTGATTTATGATAAATATTTCTATGAAACATTTCAAAGCATCTCATGAAACATATATTTTTTCATGCACCCAACACAAGATGTTTGAACATTTATCCATCGTCCTCATCCTACGAGTATATATTATATAAGAGAATCTGCTCAAATGAACCTAATTCAATTGCTCATTGAGACTGAATACAAACAACAATCTCCGTTACCGTCTCTACAGCTAAATGTAGCAAATGACGTCAAAAGTGATACTTCGTTATCTTCACTTGTACAGACGAATACATTTCCCACTGTAATTGCAAATGTTGACCCAAATACAAAACTCATTTTATCTTATTAATAGAAAATAAAAGTGTTAAACAAAACGTTACAGCAAGTCGAGAAATGTTGTATCTTGGAAGCATGTTCCCATCGAATGGCGTCTGCGGAAGGTATACATCTTGGATCGATATGTTCTCTCACAGAAGATCACATTACCATATTAGTAAAAGAGCATTTCGAAATAACATTGGAATGTGAAGAAATCTTTAACTACCGAGCATACCTACGACAACGGTGAGACTCACTTCAGCATTGGATTGTTTCAAACAGCAACTTAAAAAGCATAAGATGTATCTCTACAATGATGGAGTGTTTTTTTCGTCAACTTTTTCGTCTTTTTTCCATTCAATTATAAGTTTTAAAAACATTTTTTATGTTTCTTAACTTGCTGAATTTAGTCTAAAATGTTCGATTTTTTACGTACCTTAATTTTTTTTATCTCTCACCGAGCAATTGTAACAACCTGTGTATCTATTATGTGGTTGGTTGGAATAATTTGTTTTATGGTAATTAATCCACCGATTGTACCATAAAAAATAAAATGTTAAATAAAAAATAACAAAAACCTAACACTATAATACAAAGCGGTAGTCAAACATGGGACTATAATTTGCCTAGCAAGAATGCTATCATTAAAGATCAAATGGACCGATACTAACTATAAGTTTGTAGAGACGTATAAACCATGAAAGAAAATTCTAAAGAAAATAATTAGTTTTTTTTTTTAATTTGAAATTGATATTTGGTCTCTTAAGATCTAAAAAATAATAAAGCTGAAGAAAAAAGGATATGATTATCTTCCCCTCTTATTCAAGCATTTTCAATCCGTGTTTATCTCTAAGCCTAGACTTTTCTGACAACTTTTCAAGTCTCCAAACCCTGCCTCCACTACATTTAATCGGAAATAAAACGGTTCATTGCTGCTCAAAGAATTAACTAAGCAACATGATTACTTCTCTTTGCGACAAAACTTTTAATGGCCATCGAGAGAAACGTGGTCTCGGGGTATCGAAACGAATATCGTGTTTCTTGTAAAGCAAGCTTAAATTTTTTTATTTCTCAATTTTTGATCTAAATTTATTCAAAGCTTCAATTTTTTTAGTTTTTTTTTGCGAGTTACTAAAATTTACCGTTCAATAAATTATTTTAGTAACCTTGAATTCGCATCACCCATTTGAAGTTCTTAAAATACCCATATCAATATATGTTAGTTAAACGCGTCCAAAATAAAATGTTATTTAAAGCAATAAGTATTTTCAGATTTCTAGTAATGATGTCACTCCGGAAAAAAAATTGTGGCTAGCTTCATTCCAAAGCTTAATGTATATTTAAATGCAAGTTAATTTTTAAGCACATTTTTCGGGTATTATTTACTCAAATTGCTTGAGAGGTTTTGCTTGATGTTTTTTTTACTAGCACTATAAAAAAAATATAACACAAAAAAAGAAGTGTTGGGCGGCGAAGCAGTAAGCGACAGTGTTTGTCAAATGAAGTGCATTGGCGCGCGGTAACACGCTGGACTTCCGTGCAGAAGGTCGCTGGTTTAATTTCCGTGTTGTGCGAATGAGAAAGATTTTTTTCCATCTAAGTTCGAGTGTATACGGATACCTTTGAATTTGGTTATATCTATTACTTAAAAAAAATACTTTAATAATTCTGTAATTTTGATACGACATTCGAAGAGTGTGACCGCTATGGAAGACCGATTACCACTAATTTCGACCAATTTAAAACTTTGCTGGAGAATAACCAGCAATTTTCAACACGAGAGATTGCTAACATACTGTAAAAATCGAAAACCACCGTCCACGAGCAGATCAGATCGAAATATTTATAAAAAAATACGTTTGAATTTGTCCTTAAAATACGAAATTTCCAAACGACCCAATAGATTTTCAACTTCTTGACTACAGAACTCATAAACGAGTAACTAACAATCATGTTAATCCTGGAGAGATACCTCAAACCCGTAAAATGATAATTTCCGATAGAAGAGAAGCTATCGATCGTCTCCATCTAGATAAAAATTCTTATGAACTTGATTGTCAATTTCTGCTGGCTGAGATTTAATTTAACGTGCCTCCATGACAATCAAAACTATTTATTCCTAATATTCCAGAAATAACTACACACAATTGAGCTTCATAAATCGGGGCTGCATTAAGTACAATAGGTTAACTGTAAAGCGGGCCTGATTGCATCGAGTTGTCTCTATGTGAGATACTAACTGAAATTCATGTATCCATAGATATTTGCGTACATACATTTTATTTGAGGAATGCAAATTTACTAGCGCTTTTTTGTGTCTACTAATAAGTGATTATTTGTAAAATAAAAGTTTCTAATTAAAATGCTATTTGTTGGTGTAATGGGACTATGATGCGATTTAATTTTTCTCCAATTTAAGTATTTTTATTCATATGACAACTCCGTGTATATGTTTCGTTATTTTTTAATAAACTTTCCTTCTTTAGGACATCTAGTTGGGTTGGGCAGGAGAGTTTTGTGTATTTTTATTATAAAAAATAAAGGCATAAATTAATTGAAAAACAATAATAAGAAATGAAACAAACGAATAATCTCAAAGAAAATAGGGATCCGGGTAAGAATTGAGAGATTATCGTTAATTAATATTGATCTCCTGATTTTCATTTTTATAATAAAGTCCCAAAAACGTAAAAAAATAAAAAAGGAATTGTATTTAAAATATTTAAAACAGATTTTTCCAAACTCTTAAGAAAGTCAATTCTAATCAAATAATAGTGTGAGATGTCATTTTTTCAAGGTATAATGTGTGGATACATACGTACCATCACCTGTCGGGGTAGGCAGAGAGGAGATACTTTCCTATCGTGACACACATGTTTCGCATCTTCTACATCCATACACCTTCTCCTACAGCTCCTACGATTTTTCTGACTTTTTACATTTTTTTCTTTCAAAATGTGATCATGTGTTTCTTTCTTTATTCATTCATTTCACGAGCCCAAACTATCTCAGAGTGCATTGTTTCATCCTACTCAACGTATTGATGTGTTTGTAAAATTAGTCGATAAGCATTATTAAAAGTTTTCAAAAAATGACACGGTGAATTGAAAATGTGATAGCCCTTTCCCTAAAACTCGGAACTTCTGACAAAAAAAAGCGACAACTGATTGTGTTGGTTATAATAAACGAGTATTATAAAGGCTAGAAGATTTTGGAGTTCGAGATATGAATGACGTGTGCAGCTTTATGAAACACTTGAAGACATCCCTTTTTGGGACGTCCTATCAAAATTATTGATTGTGTATGAACACTTCACAAAAAACATTGCCCTCCACCTAAAGATCCGATTTAGAAGAGATGCATCTCACCAACTCTGTCACGGAGGAAGTAATTCAAAGTGTATTTATTGTGAAATGTTTAAAGTGTTCGTGAAATTCGAACCCCGCTTTACTAGTAGCGTATTTACCTGCCTTATATATCAATGGAGTAAATACGCTTCTAGGAAAGCGGAGTTTCCTTATTTACTTGATCATCCAGTAAACACATTTTCAAATCAATTAATTACTGCTGTATTGATCTTTTAAATAAGTGCCCTTTTAGGTAGGTTTCTATAGAAATACTATCTACTGCGGAGAGTCTCATTTCGAAACTTACGAAATATTTTAATGCATTTTCTTCAATCATGACTAGAATACTACGAAACTGCCCTCTGTTCAAAAGTTTATCTTCGTGTTTATTTATTAGCAGCGTATAATGAAATGTTTTCAAAAGGATGATGCAATCTGTCCGAGAGAAATGGTATATTACCTACAAAATACTATAAAACGAGAAATACCCTTTTCTTTCACATTCAGACAAAAACTTTATAATGTTTGCCGTCAGTGCCGGAAGTGATTTTTTTACTTCTACGACGTTGTAAACCTGATGTGTACAAAATTTACAACCGTTAATAATTGTTTATTGTACATAATTCACATTTATTCGTTTAAATGTGATATATAATATGAGGGATCACCAGTGGAAATACGATGTATTATATAAAGAAATACCAGTAGAAATACGATATATAATTTAGAGGAATACCAGTAAAAAAAATCTATCAATAAATCGGTATCTTCCCATCCGGTATCCGTAAAAGTGTTGGAACTGATCTTGAAAGAACAAAGCGAGTTTAGGACCCAAGACAACATTGATATAGTCATCGGTCAGCAATGCTGAAATTGAAATCTAGGAATCGTTTCATACAGAAAGCGCAACAGCGAACGACTTATCCGGATAAAGCGCATTCTTTTAAGTCAAAGGAAAAAAAATGATAACTGGATATCGTTCTCGAAAAACATGGCATCAGGAGATCAACTACTATGGCTTACTTGGAGAGTTCAGAAGACTCTAAATAGGGATACCTAGATGCAAGCTGAACATGTAGAGATGGTGTTTCTTGAAATAAGGGAGCATGTAATGTAATTGTGGCGCTATACAGGGTTCATAGTACGTGCTAACTTGTCCGAACATCGAGACTCCATGCTCTAGGCAAGACTTGATTCATGCGAATGATAGGGTGATCTATATTACCTTCTATTGGATACACGTGACATAAATAATGAATTCTAGGACGAAAATTCAAAAAAACATTTTTCGATACATTTTAAATAAAATTGCTTGAAAATGTGAGATAACCCTATAAAACTGAACATTCTTAAACAATAACTTGAATGCTGCCGGAACTCGCTTCAGATAAATTGAAATCACTATTTAAAATTTTAACAGAAATTCATCCAACTGAAAAGGAATTGGACAATATTTTAACACCAAGTACCCAGAAATGGGGGGAAGAAATTGGTAAACTATTCGTTAAACGATAAAAGCTTTTTGACAAATAATTATAATAAAGTTCAATGGAGAGAAGGCTGAACAGAAGGGGAAATCCCATTACATTGCTTTTATCTAACTTCCTTGCCATTTTGGGTTCATTGTTCTCTTGGCTAGTCTGTTTCTTCAAAATCAAAAAACGCTATAACACCGGTTACAATTTGTTTCAAATAATTATAATTATTGGACATTATAGCTAAGATTTTATATTGCACTATTTTGGAGGTCATCATTGAAAATTTCCTAGAAGTGGTGATGAAGAGGATTTAATGACGTGTAATCAAAATAATAAGATAACAAACGTTACCTTCTTTGGTACAGCCTAATATAAGTTTTTAATAGGCCAAACCCTGAACGATGTAATTTTAATCGTAATAAATCAACAATGCCATCTATAAAGCTTTCATGAAAGTAATATGTAAGTAGTTATAATTTATCAACAGTGTTATATTGTATAAACAGTTTTGATGCAGGTAATACATCATTAATTATAATTTATCAACATTGCCATCTATAAAAGTAATATATCAACAGCTATAATTTATCAATAGTGTCATCTATGAAGTGTTGACGACGGTTATGTATTTTGTGACTGAGAATATTCAATTTGAAGCCGTAAACGACACACATATTTTACCTCTTCCACATCCATACATCTTCTTATACAGCTCCTACTATTTTTCTTACTTCTTACGTTTCATTGTATCAAAATATCATTCACTTGATCCAACCATAGTTTCCTTGGTTTTCATCTACTATACTTTCCATTCACATTTTCACTGTACGAAAACTGTATATTTGTTATTCTTTCTTCTTTCATTATTTCCACATACCCAAATCATCTGAAAGTACTCATTTTCCATCTTACGCAACACATCAGCTTTTTATTCACATTCATCCCTTATCACTTCATTCCAAGTTCTGTCATACATAGTCACCAGCCGTATTGTTTAAAGCATATGTTTTTGACTTTGAAAATAACGCAGACAAAAAAAAATTTAAAATTTAATGTCCTTTATGAAATTTTGTGGGTTTAAAAATAATGACACTGAAAACGATACATCACGTTTAGTTTATTTTTTACAAAATGAAAATCAGCTATCGTATAGTTTAGTGTTAGTGGTTTCAGCACCCATAAATCAGAGTTATTAGCGATAATATTGAAAATCTAATAATTTTTGTAATAAATATATCCAGTATTTGACACAGAACATGTTTTATGTAATCACTTAGCTAAAATTTCAATGTAGGCCGTGGATATATACAATACTTAATAGAAAAGAAAACACTGAGTTCAGTTTTGGATACAGTACCGCAAAAGAAAACACTGAGCTCAGTTTTGGATACAGTACCGTACCGCAAAAACTGTACACCAAGTATTAATTTTAAAAATGGTTTTAAAAACCTTAATTTCCCGGAATTATTATCAATATAAAATATTTCAAATATACAAAAACCCATTTTATTTTTTTTGTCCAGAGAAAGACGAGTTTAATATTAAATGATACCAAAACACAGCAGGTATAGTATACCCATTATTTATTTTCCATTTAAATAATAATTCAGATCTAAGAAGACGACTCATCATTATGTAAACAAAGAATAATATCATTTCAAAGGTTTTGTACACTTCACACAGAATTCGTTCAAATTATATGATTCTCAGAAGGGAAAATAAGCTCTCGTGTGCCTTTCTTCCGAAAATATTACATCTTCCTTATTTACATATTTACGTTATATACACATGATTGTAAATATACAATAATCAAAAACGTGTATTATTTTTCTAACAAAATAATATTTTATTTTTAGACTCGTTTTAATATCGATTTTCATATCCATATCAAATAATATTGTTTTATGGGCTTGAAACCCTTAGAATATGTTACGTTTGAGATACTTACAGTTATAAAGATACGTTGACTTGTATCGATATCAAAGCTAATTTTGATGGTAAAAATATATAATAGTATTTAAAAAAATATAAATTGCAAAATTCTCTTAAAGTCAACGTCACTTTGTTGTAAACTCCGCTATATTAAGTTAACCAATGACATTAACCTCGGTGACCTAATTGCCAAAAAGTTTGACTCCTGTCCCGAGAATTTCGGGGTCGATTCGTGATGGACCATTATTTAAGTTTTTTCCTAAGAAATTAAGGCAATACACCTGTCAAGTTGTAATACGTAAAATGAACGTGCAACACAATCAAAATAAAACTCTAAGCTTATAATATCTACAAACCTTTAAACGAAAAATGGTGACCTACGAAACCTAATTGATATACAAGTTTTCTTCGAGCCTGGAGTTTTCTAATTCTATTCCCGTCAGTACCCAACATTGTTGAAAATGATTCTACTCTTTTTTCACACCTAATCATTTAATATTTTTCAAATTATTGAAACAGATCACCCCAAACAAAATTAACCCACCAGATTATTCTTCACATAACAAAAATATAATAAAAATAAAATGATTCTGATTTATGTGTTTTTTTTATTTTTGAAATTAAATTTTGTAAGACTTGTTTTGTTAATAACTTTTGATATGCATAGTATATTTAAGCATCATATCTTAAAATATACATGAATCATAAATTAAAAGATTTTTTTAGAAGATACTGATACGTTATCTCTTTTATTTTTAAGTTTTTATGTTATGTAAAGGACACTTAAGTGTCGTTTAAATTCATAAATAAATAAATAATTGAGCACAGGAGGTAAAGCAAAGCCGCACCTATAATTGAGTACCTCCGTGCATTGCAAATATTGCACATACGGAAACAGAGGCCCTGTGTATGAAAAATTGTTCTTCTTTGGGTGCAATGTCCGTTTCAAAAGTTGGCAACCAAAAGCAATTTCATCCTTATTCAGGACATTTTATGATTTTAATGGGAGCGAGATTAATTAAGTTTGTCTTTCAGATTTCGTAGCAATTTTAAGTGTCTTTATCTCTCCGATTATCTATCATCTCCTGAAAATGCTGCTATCTCGATGGAGATTTCATTAATGAATTATTCAAAACTCTACATATTTTTGTTGTTGATCAGAGTTACTTAAAATAATTAATTTGCTTTGATAAGATAGTGTTGTGGTATGCATAGGTATATGATTTATTGTTCAAATAAACAAACTTGTTATTGTATTGCATTACACTTTTTCCATATAAAATACAGCCTGGTGGTTTTTTTTATATTCTGAGACAATTTCGTTCTACTAACGAAAAAAATAGAAAAATGGTAAAGATGCCTAAAATGATAAACAACCTTTTTAGTATTCCTATAGATTTTTTTTAAATGTGTTCCTATATAAATTGAACCTGCAACTCCGAATGGAAAGTCAGGCATCTTGCCAACTACACAATGGAAATCGTCAAAAGATTTTATTTAAAAAAATAAGCTAGAATCAACTTCAATGACAAGAAGAAAGCACATTTTTAACGTAATTTTTTTCCTCAAAACAACATTTATTTTAATAATAGTAAGTTACTATTGTTAATATAAACGTTTTTTTTTTTGAGAAAATTTATTGCAATAAATATGTGGTTTATACTCGTACTTGTCATTGAAGTTTATTGTAGGTTTGAGGAAAGTTTTTGAGGTAACTTAATAAACATCAAAGTGTTACGGAACAGTCAATGTTAAACCTCCCTCACTGACTGAACAATTAACGAATGGATTTGAAGAAAGTCCGAAGTCACCGATATTTGCAAATTGAAGCTCAACAGAAGATATAGTAGACAGATGATATAATGAGTCGTAATAGCAATCAACAGATTTATAAAACGAAAATATGGAAACCATATGTGGAAAAATTAAGATAAGAAAGGGAAAACAGGTGAATGGAAATCGGTGGATAAAGCATGAGAGAAAACCCATATATCTATACACACTTTGAAGCATAAAAAGATTGGTCCAATTGGAACATCACTCGGAAAAACGAACTTGAAAGATAAATAAACATTATCGAATCGCTAAACATATTACAAATATAGCAATTTTAAAAGAAAACACGTTAAAATGAGAAATAGTCACTGTTATAGACTAAAACAAATCAAGAAAAGAAAATAAATAATATTATATTGTGCAAAGCTTCAGCAATACCCTAATCTCCAAAAATCTTATAAATATCAATTTATTTAAAAAAACCAAATAGTTGAGAGACAAATCGCATCTAGCAGCTACAGTTACGCCCGAACGTATGATAATATTTTTTTTTATTATATAAGACATACAGAAGTCTGTTTCACGTCATACGACAATACACGTTTTCTTCCAGAAAGGTTAATCAGTCAATTTTTTTATTAATTCTGCTATTTGGATACTATTTTTCTTGATAGTAGATTGAATGAGTTGCGAGAGACATCAACTGGCCTGTAGTGAAAGGAAGCAAATTGAATGGGGTACTAAAACATACATACTCAAACCGAACATGATCAAAATCAGCTAAGATAATGGATGATCAACAATAGTATTCAACCAACTTTGACACATCAGAATAAAAAGGGGACATGGAAAATATTTAAAGGAGCCGAATAAATGCTGTTGTAATGAACAAATAAATTAAGAAAGACTAATAAAACTAAAATACAGTGCAAATGTGAGTGAAGACATGTCAGAGGAAGACCGAGGAATGTATGGTTAGATCAAGTGAATGGTATTTTGAGATGAGGAAACGTTGAAAATCAGAGAAAAAGTATTTTGTGATGTTAAACCTTGAAAATCAGGATGTGTGTAGAGTAGCGATAGGAAAGTCTGGCGCTCTGTCTTATCTGTCTACCACGACAGGGAAATGTTGTGATGGTATCTATGTTTGTATGTACGAGTATGTAAGCTTTCATAATATTATTTTCATATCATTATTTTCAAGGCGTAGTTTTTTTTCTCATTCTATACATCAATATCTGTACGAGTTTACTAAAGCTTACCACAATTCATGTCATGTTGAGTAAAAGTTTCAAATTCACATCGTCAATATTGACTGACATTTATTTCAAATACAACTTTGATCGGATGCTGTTATTATGTAAAACAATTTCTTTGATAACTCCTCCCTTAACCTATCATAGTTGAAGCCCTCAAGCTACTGTCTAGATTTGGCATATTTTATTTCGCTAGACTAAGCAAAGCTTAAAGACATAGCGACAGTAAAAAATATGGTAGTCCACAATATTACTTTAGTACCAATGTTTGTTATATGGAAGTGAAACGTGGATGTGGAAAAACATTGAAAGAAGCCAAATAAATATTGTGTAAATGCGTGCACAGACGAATAAATGCGGTAACATATATGTATGAAAGAGCACGAAATGAAGTAGTAAGAGATAAATGTGAACTTAAGACTGGTGTTTTAAGTAAGATGAAAAAGAGCACTTTCTTCCGAAGACCTTTACTTCTTCTTCCGAAACTTCCGAAACTAATATACTTCCGAAACTAATAAACCCTGAAAATGTGAGTAAAAGGCATGGTGGAGGAAAACCAAGGAAAGTATTACTGGATCAAGGGAATGATATGTTGAAAGAAATTAAGGGGTTAAAGGAGGGGGCAGTAGTTCGCATGTGCATGTTCCGATAATATGACTCATTATGAGTATATCCACCAAGTTTTAGTCTAATTTTGATAGTATTGCTTAAGATATTGTCGGTAGACGGTACGGATAGGGTTATATTGCAATTAATTGTACTTGCCATTAAGTCACAGTAATTATTAAAGAAATTATTCAGCAATCAATGTGTTAAAATAATAATATGGACGACTACATGGAAAATAAAAATAAAAATAAAATATCATTAAATAAATTAAATAAACATTAAAAGACTTGAAAAAGAAAAAAAATAAAATATTTCTTAAAGGCGAAAAGAATACAAAATTACTAGACAAGTTACAAAAAAAAACATCTTTTTGAAAATCAAAACAATTCAGAGTACAAACCTAAAATCCCTTGTCTAGTACAACACTGTAATAAAAAGAAAATATAAAATTAATTAAATTAAAAAAAAAACAAACAAGTGAGATAAAATGTAAATGGTATAACCAGTCTTTCTGTCAAGACCTAAGATTGAGGAAATGACGGAGGTCTTAACCTAATTGTTGTATTCTCATCATGACTGGTGAAAACATATACCAATATATTATTTATAGTAGAGGCATTAACAATACCGTTACAAAAAGTGGAATAAACAGTGTTTGATAAAACAAATCACATATACCAATCGTTAAGAAATTGTTATTATTGTAGTTCTTGTACTCTCGTTATATAAAGTTTATTTAGATTTTACATTTGATACAATCAATTTTTATTAAACCAGTTACGAATTGAAATAATCTGTGAGATAATCAAAAAAATATCCCTGGCATTATTCAGTAATTAGCCTTTCTGAAATCATAAAATTGAAATAAGCTTTAACTGAAATTATTTTAATTGAAACTTCCAAAGTTTAGGGATCAAATATTATCTATTATTTTTTTTAATATTGGAGTGTAAATAATTCATCGACAAAGACTCCTAGAGAAAATATTTGTATAAATCTTGCAAATTTTCACGAAAATATATATTGACAGGTCTCTGCTGAAAGTTTCAACAAAAGCGGATTGTTGATTTAAGGCAAACTTTCCCAAAATCAAAACACATAAGTTATCCCGAATATAGGCCACTGGGGTACAACTCAGGGGTCGGAACTCCTGCTTTTATCTAGGGAGGTGAATGATCATTAACTCGGCTATAAGAATAAAGTTACATCGTAAGTCGATAAATAAGTAAGTGACAGATACTTTTTGCTGGGTAATCGTGATAGGTAATCCTTAGAGCTTAAGGTGTCGATTTTCCAAGGACTGTAGACTGAACAATAAATACACCAACTCAATTTGAACTACAACGCAAAGATCTCTAATCAAAAGGTTTATAATAATACAGGCATACATTCATACCATCTCGCCGTTTCCCTGTTGGGGTAGGCTGATAGGATAGAGTGCCAAACTTTCCTATACATACACACACATACATACTTCCACATTCATATTTCTTCTTATACAGCTCCGAATATCTATCTTATGCTTTACATTTACTTATTTCCAAATATCTTTAACTTGATTCAACTATAATTTTTTGTTTTTTTCTACCACACCTTTCGCTCATATTTGGAATGCATATTTGTTTTTTTTTAGTATTTTTCATTCATTTGTTCTACGTGCCCAAAACCTCCCAAAGTGCTTTACTTTATCGTGCTCAACACATCACCCTTAAATTCACATTCATCCCTCATCATTCATTCCGTATTCTTCCATACATAATTTCCCTATGTATTTTTCCAAGTACACGCATTTCTACATAATTTATTCGGCTTTTTTAATTACTTTTCCCATACCTATATTTTCCTCCCATACATTAAAGTTGGCACTAAAATACTGTTTTGAACTATCATCTTAGCAGGTTTTTTGTATGATTCGATTATATTTAGTGCTCCATTGATTTTTTTCCTATTGCTACACGTCATTCAATATTCCTCATAACTCTTCCATCATTTGAGAGCATACTACTTAAGTAGCATAATTCTTTAACTTGGTCTACTACTGCATTCAATAATAAAATCAATTTAAGCTATATGTCTTACATAAAAGAAATAAGTCAAAACTTATGTTAAATACTACATGTGATACTTGAGTTATCTGAAACAGTTCGCAGATGCAAAATCTCCATAGATTTCTCCATAGAAGGAGGCGACCGACGATGATGCCGAATTAAAAACTGGGCCTCTAGGCAGGTTTTATAAATCGCATGAGGGGTTATTCCTATGTTAGCTTTCTTTCTTGGAGTATTGTGCCCGCAAAATCTTAATAGTTTTCACATAATTGCATTTAAGATGTAGTGAGTAATAATGAAAATCTAGCACGAGTCGGCGGCCGTAATAACGTCTAAAATAAGCAAGTGAGTGTCCCAGGTTCGATTCTTAGCAAATTCAGTTCCTAGCTCCGATTATACCCTTAGAACATTACATAAACAAGTATTTTTTCTGTAGCTTACTGCTTATAATATTTTTTTTTCATATGGTACTCTTCAACATATTGAAATTGATGATTCGGACATAAAGAAGAGCGTGGCTACGAGAGAATATTAACTTCGACACCAGTAATCAACCCCAGTTTGTACCCAGTCTGCACGTCTTAGCAACCCAGTCTGCACGTCTTAGCAACACTGCCACTCACGATAAGATAACACTTGTACACGTACTTGGCTAATGTATTGCTAACTGACGAACTATTTTTACCAAATTTGGACCCTTTTTTGGGTACCATCGGGATTGGAACCCGATATCCTCGGATGGAATCCAAACATCTTATCAACTTGGCCATAGAGGTAGTCATTATAAAAAATGTCATAGCGCTACTAAGCAACACAAAAGTGGAACAACTTACTAAATAAACAGCTGCTGCAGATTAAACCTGCCGATCGTTTTGGAAGTGAAAATTTCAGGTTTAATTTGTCAACACTGCGCGATTGCTGAATTACAACAGCTTTCACACAGTAAAACAAACACCATACTCGATCACGAGAGATAGCTTATCGTATCACACAGGCAGAGGAAATTATATTTCACTGGATTCATATTAATCGCCCAGAATAATTGAATAAGAAATTATCAAATACGCAATAACATAGAAGTTGAACGTTTAGTCTATTTTATTGATAGTAATTTAATTTATCTATTTTATTTTATTTCAACGGTCAAATGACCATTTTGATACAAATATTGAAAAACAACAACATATCTAATTGACATGTCAGCAGTGTTATACAACAGGAAATGGAAAAACGATACCAGTTGAAAAGCATAACTAATGATACAAGGATTGAAAAACAACAACATAAATAATTAACATGTCAGCAGTGTTATACAACAAGAAAGGGAATGATGGTACTAGTCGAACAGCATAACTAATGATACAAATATTGAAAAACAACAACATATCTAATTGACATGTCAGCAGTGTTATACAACAGGAAAGGGAATGATGGTACCAGTCGAAGAGCATAACTAATGATACAAATATTGAAAAACAAAAACATATCTAATTGACATGTCACCAGTGTTATACAACAGGAAAGGGAATTATGGTACCAGTCGAACAGCATAACTAATGATACAAATATTGAAAAACAACAACATATCTAATTGACATGTCAGCAGTGTTATACAACAAGAAAGGGAATGATGGTACCAGTCGAACAGCATAACTAATGATACAAATATTCAAAAACAACAACATATATAATTAACATTGACATGTCAGCAGTATTATACAATATGAAAAGACGGTACCAGTCGAACAACATAACTAGTGATATAAATTGAAAAACAACAACATATATATCACATAATTTACATTTACGTGTCAGCAGTGTTATATAACATAATAGGAAAGGAAAATACGGAACCAGTCGCACAACATAACAAAGCAAAACCATACATACAATTTAATCAGTTAATTCCGGCAAGAATAACTTCTTCACCTACCTGTAAGAAGCCAATGTCATATAAAAAATGTATAATGCCTTTATTGATTACCCAATCTGTGTAGTCTTGTTATGCTAGAATTGTACAAGTAGTCAGTTTAAACCACTTCAGTATGGAATAAAATATTTTCCGAGTGGACCTACAAGAAACGTGTAGCATAAAAAGCTGAGTTAGTTCCGAACTATTGATATACGAACTGACAATCTTCAACAATGTTGTGAGGACATACATATTTCTTCTATCTGAAAACGTTGTAAGCCTCATCACTTTCAACAATATATTAATGTAACTCAGTCATTGGATTCGATAGTTTGAATTTAACAAATCGCACAAACCTCCGCGCCAAACCGAACAAAATTGAAAATTTGTTCATATTCATAGCCTTTTTTTTTACCTGTTTCAAGTTATAGCCACCATATATTTCAGAACTCTGGTTTAGTTGGCAAGACGCTTGATTTCCACTCGGGTGTTTCGAGTTCGAAACCAGGAAAAAAAATGTTCTAGGCTCGTATAAGGTGACACTGCTTGCACGCGCTAAACGAGTGCGAGTGTTGTTATCTCTTCACGTGCCGTAGTAATGCTGACACGTGCGATTGCGAACAAAGTGCTACGTACCTACGCCAGTGGTTCTAAACCCAAACGTTCGGATAATAATCAAAGACAATGTTGTCTCCCGGTTACGCAGATTAATATGTCTAACTCAACAGTTCTAAAAGGTTAAAGGGTACTGTTTTATTGCACTATCATTGCATACAATATAATCTGCTGGATTTATTGCCATGTGGTGATCTATTTCAAGTAACCAGGAAGGTGTTTTAGGAAGCCTTAATGGTAACAAGTATTGGACCCGCTACCTCAGGGTTGGAAGACAAGCGTTACAAACGAGGCTTCAAAGGTCATTGGAACGAAATAATGTTATACGTAAGAGCACCATAAGAACCCATTACTTCATTTGCATGCGTATCAACCTCAAATTTCTAAATAACTTTTAATATTATTCAGACCCAAATTAAAATATAAGCTCTTTTGAGGTCAGAGAAGATGAAGAGTATGTACAGTACAAATTGCACGACCCTAACTGTCAAGGCACTAGTCCCTGGCGCCCAATTGTCTGATGACATATTTATGCGCTGTTTCCCGCCCTTCCGGGTGACTTCCTAGTAAAACTATCCATGCCAAGTGGAACTACCCCTGGCGGCCGAGAATGGGCTGTTCGCATCGATCCACTCCACCCTCACTGTCACTTGCAACACACAAAATGCAAATATTTACCAACTAGAACTGTCAACTTAATGTTTTTAAATATTCTACGATTTTGACCAGTTTTTTTAAATTAAAATTAATTGACAAAAATAGTTATTCGTTATGAGGTGCATAACCGTGCGGTAACGCACTGGACTTCCGTGCGGAAAGTCGTCGGTTCAAACTTCACGCTGTGCTACTCCCCTCGAACGACACAGGAACTTTTTCCGCCTAATATTCAAGGGTATAAGGATACCTATGACTTCGGTCATAAGAGAAAAAAAATATCGTCGATTATTTATAACAAGTGTTTAATCTGAAAAAAAAAAAAGATTATAGTAATCGATATTTTTCAAGAACACACTCTCACTGTAGTGTACTTTATTACATTTTCTTTGTCGGCAGTGAAATCTAGCAGGTTTACTGCCATGTTTCAATATCTTTCAACCTATCAGGAACTTGTTAAAAAACCTTCAGTAAAAACTAGACTGGAATCTTTTTAAAACAATTTGGGTTTCAATGGAAATCGAACCCGCAACCCCAGGATTGTAAGGTAACAACTACTAACTACTCGTAGTTTAAACAACATGGCTTCAGTGGTCGTCCTGAATTCAAACATCTCGTCATGTACTCGTATCTTCAAATATGTTATGCATTCTACTCACTTAACCATCCTTCAGAATCTGGTATATTTGATTCAGAAACTTTTTAGTTAGTTTTACTCTTCTTTTTTGGACCTTCATCCTAAATGATCTTCTCGTAATTTGTAACAATGAAAATCTAATAAAACATTTTTTTTTGCCATTTGGTCAATGCGAAAATAAGTACATGTACGAGTAGATTTGATGGTTAATTTTTTTGATAATTTTATAAAACCTATGTTTAACCGTAAGTGAAGTAATTCCATCAAATTAATTTACCTACAGTTATTTGATTATATCATGTATAAAAATCTAGAAATACAGTTAGACAATATATTATCTACTTGGTATAATTTATTTATTTTTAACCTTAAAAGCATAATTAACCACCACGCGTTATCAAACAATATACAAACTGTTGAACTTATGTCCGTGTGTAATATTAGGTATAGTCCTAGTTACGGTTTAAAAGTTATCATTTAATAAATATCATAGTGAGAACATTTTTATTTTTTAACTACTCACTTAGTCATTATTTCTCTCCACATGTCCAAGCCATCTTAATACTTCTGTCTTCATCATATTTACAATATTTATTTTATCCACCTTCTTTCATACATTGGTACTCCAGATATTTTCCTTAGTTTATGCATTTGCATTGCATTGATTATAATTTATCCTTCTTCTGTCAAGTCCATACTTCAGTCTCAAAGACCCGTCAAGATGGCCACCAACACTCTATTATGCATTTTTTGCTAAAGTACTCCCCTTTTTGTATGAAAAGTAGTCACAAATTGGTTCCATAACAATTTACACGAGTCTTCAATTGTCAAGGCTTTTAATCGTTTCAATGGGGATACGAGGCAATCGGATATATATTTATAATTGCATAATTAAGGACGGGCTATTTTCAGAAACCGGAGATAAACAAGCTTTACGGCCTAGGCAATAAATATGCCATGATTGTGGATATGTTTTACCTAATCGTATTATATTTTAGATTTTCGTTGTGAAAATATTTTTTTCAACATCGTGTATATACGCTAAAAATTTTTTATATCTTGACCGACTTGTTCTGTGTTGAAATACTCCGGTGTCGGGGAAACTGAAGGGCATGTTAGCATATGAGGAGGTAATATTAAAAACAGAACATTTCCACTAAATCAGAATGTTGGGAAATCGCAAAAAACTGTTTGCATTAAAAATATATGGCAGAATAATTCAATGTAAAAATATCTGAAATCCTTAAAATCGTTTAAGGTGTCTTGATTTGTTGTTTAAAATCGAATCATAATAATTAAAATAGTTATTCTAGATTAAAATATGGGCATGATCCTTTTTGAGTTAACAATTCTACTTGAATCTTTTTTTAATGAACAGGTCTGGGACATGATGAGTTTTGTTCAATTTCAAAAATATTATACAGGTGTTGCAAAAAAAATCAAAAAATAATTGGGCAGAGTAATTTATTTTAATTTTAATCAAATAAAATAAGTAAAGTGTTACAAAATAAGAAGAAATATTACTATAAAACTATAAACATTTGTAAGTACGAGTAGATAAAGTTGTATGTATAGTGACATTACACTGCACGAACAATTTAAAACTGACAGTTGCTGGTGAAGTGGTTTGAAGTTAGACACGGTCGGAAAGCTATGATTGGTCAATTCGGACATGATCTTTTTTGATTGGTTTGAAGCCTAGACAAGATTCTTTTTGAAAAAATACTGTTGTTTTATTATGATTTTAAAATGATTTATGTGCTTTTTTCATTTAAATTTTAAATGAAGAAAGCACATAAATCATGGTACGGGGCCGTTTAATATTTTCATTTAAATTTTAAATGAAAATATTAAACGGCTCCGTACCATCGATAAGAAAAAATCAACTTTATCAACTCATTTTTTGTATCCGATGGACATGATCTTTTTCGAATGTTACCTCCTCTTATGTGCATTTACGAGTACACCCATACCTCGCTTTACGGCCTAAATATGTTCTGGAAAAGTTAGCCGTAAAGCGAAAAGCCGTATAACGAATAAATTATTTTGATACAAACATACAAATTCAATTGGATCTGTTCCAATTTTTAATAAAATAATACAGTTTTTAGTTGATAAAGGTATTCTTTAGCTGCGTCATCATCGACCCTAGCTTTTTCACCTTTCATTTTTAAGTTGTGAAAATTGTGGCGATTTTTTAATTTTTCAAACCAGTTGGAATGTTACATCTTTCACAGATTCATCAGTATCCTCCCTTTTTAAATTTTCGAAAATACATTTTGCCTTTTCTTGGATAGTCAGTTGGCTCATTGGCATCCTTCGATGATTATTGTATTCAATCCACATATCTAATATTTTTTCCATTTTTTCCATAATGCTGCTTCTTTGGCGAGTTAATTTTAAGCCACTTAAAGGTGCAGCAGATAGCGAGCGAATGTGTTTTAATTTTTTCTTTTATTCCGAATAGTTTGAACGGTAGACTTCGCCAGTCCCATTGCATTACAAATTTGAACAATTTTCTCACCAGCTTTAATTCGACGTGAAACTTCTATATTAGTTTGGTCTCTAGCGTGACAGATTTTCGGCTTCTCTTTTTATTTTTATCAGTATCAATCTCCAAATTCAATGGACACTTCGGTGGCATTTTTTCCTAAAAAAGTGACGATTATATTTAAAAGTATTAATGAATTAATTAAATATGCAACGAAAATAAGCATTTTTTGGCCGTATGTTGAAACATTGTGCGCCGTTAATCGAAAAAATGCCATAGTTAAAAAAAGCCGTTATAGCGAAATGCCGTATAAAGAGCGGCCGTATAGCGAGGTATAGGTGTATATTAATTTATTGTGTCCATTCTTTATTATAATTTAAAAGTCAATACTTAGATAATTTTTTTATGTCTTTTTTTCTTGACATGGTAATCAAATTTCCAGATTTTAATGTCTATGTGTATAACTAACTATTAATGAATATGCTAATAGAGTACTTCGTTTGATTTTACGAAATTATTTTTCGGTTTCTTGTTCTCTCTAAATCAAGATTTTAATTCATATTAACATAAAATATGTTTTAATTGATGTAAAAGTTATTTTTAAGTTGTAAAGAAGAAAAAATATACGTTGAGTTTTTATGTATAAGAGGGTTCATTGAAATGTGTGAAATAAGAATATCACACTGTTTTTTTAAACACGGTATACGATCCTGGGCCTTCTGATCCCTAGCTCCCGATCCCTTATGGAACTTGGAAAGTTTCCATATTTAAATAAAAAAATCCTGTATAAGAAACCATTTGAAATAATCTCGTGTGATGTTGACAACGTGTAACTATTGAGTTGTATATTTATCAATATTTTGACTGGAGATTAAGGTACCTCGAGTGAATAGCGTTTTTTTAGTCAGAAATGTGAATTTCTCTTTTCGGTTCATTGAAAAAGTAGAAAGTTCAAGGATGAGTAATTTGGAGGCTAATACAACACACTCATACAGATTAGTCATAACTATTACCATTATAAGGGAATAGAATGGTAAATTGTTTTTAAGATTTTTCATTGAACTTTGTATTTACAAAAAAAATATTTACGAGACATTAATTCATTAGCACGATAGATTTTGAGAAAGTATAGTTTTATACTTTTTAATTTTCACGTTTGAGTTAGGTAAAATAACTTGAATTTTTAGAAATAGAAAATAACGTGACTTAAGACATTTTCTTTTGTGTTAACATAAACTCGATCACTAATAGTCGAGCTCCAGTAATTAACGAGTAATTAAGTTGAACTCAATTTTATCGATAACTGAGGTGCTATAGTATCCGGTTTTCCAGATAATATGTTAGTCTCACCGTTACTTCTCCAAACCAGGTATTTCAGTTTCTCTTTGAACGCACTGAATTAATACAATATTTACTGCTTGTAATGCTTAAACGTTCTTGATTACTATTTAAACTAGCTAAAAGCCGGGCTTTGATTGGACTCGCTTGCGTAAAAGCTTATTTAAATTTGGTTAGTTGAAATTCATGATGGAAAATAATAGAAAAAAAAAACAAAATAATGAATTTGTAATAAGCTGAGTATTTGAAATAAATTACGAACATTTTTTTAGCACTAATTCTGGGCAGCATTTGCTAATCAAACGTTAGGTTGAAACTTAGTAATAAAAATATTAAAATAAAAATTACATTTACGCTATGGAATTTGAAACTTTTAAAAATTCATAATGATTAATTTAAAATTAAAATAAACATGGTAAAAAAATCTTTAAATTTTATGTTTGATTTAATTTATTTTTACAATATTATCAAAGAAAAACCACCTCCGTGGCCTAGTTGGCAAGACGCTTGTCTCTTGGCCCGGATGTTGCGGGTTCGTATGCCGTTGGAAAAAATATTTTTTTAAAAAGGATTCCAGTCTATTGCCTAACATTTTCTAGTTGGTTGGAAGATATTGTCACATGGCAATAAGTCTGCCAGGTTATACTGCATACAACGAAAGTGTAATACAATACAAAGAACTTAACACACTCTAAATTTAGACACTTCTTTCAATGAAAGTTTCAACGACAATGTAAGTTTTAAATGCAAATTTGAAATATTTGTGTATCTTTGTTGCTTGTAAAATGTGTTTTTGGCACATCTGCATGCTTTTTTGTTTATGTGTATGTACCATACGTTTTACCCTTTTCTGTTTCACAGTTTTGGAGGAAACTTAATCATAAATTTAGGGAAAATATTTTTTGGGACGTAAATTTGGGACAAAATATAGTATGCTTTTATTGCCTTCATCAAGTTTAACTGTTGAAAATAAAAACAAAAAGTTAGTAAGTCGTCTGTTTACTAACCCGAGACTTTGTAAAAGAGTTTTTACTTAATGTTAACACATTAATCTGATCAGTTGAAAATTATTGCCTCATGGCAATAAACACAGCAAGTTGTTTTTTTCTATAGCAAAAGTGAATACAACACAAAACAATACATTAACGGTGGTTAACTGCAAGATTTTATAACTCGGCTTTTAAAACAATTCATATTTGGATTTCAATACAATTACATTTTAGAGACGATGAATGTGCTATAAAAAGTGTTTTGGTTTTACGAAAATAACTGATGGGCAGTCATAATACGAGTATTTGGTTGATATCATGCTAAAATGTAGCCTCCGTAGCCTAATTGGTATGATGGCTGTATTCCGACCCGGAGATTGCGGGTTTGGTTCCCATTGGAACCGAGTTTTTATCACACAGTTTGGTCGTTTCATTATCTAATTTTAAAATCCTTTTGGCGGTAAATAATAAAAACAAAAAAAATGACAATTTTGTGAATTAAACTCAGCGCACAGTGTACGATTATTTAATATACGAGTATAACAAATAAGTAGATAATTCATATTCGGGTGAAAAATTGTTTCATCGACTTTTGGTACGAAAAGTTAGAGAATTACGATATCGTAATACTTTAATAATGGTATTGATAATTGCATTGATATTTTTTCGTATTCAAATATATTTTGCTACTTTATTTTTCATCTATGATATTTTATATATTTTTAAATGCCTATAAGGTTAAAAACAATTAAATGTGGTCAAAAATAACAAAAAAAAAGTGAAGTCAATTATTACTTATGGAATCAAGTCTAGGGCAGATACGACAAAAACAAAAATATGCTCAGACCTAATGAAATGAAAACCCTACGAAACGTTGCAGGCAAAAATATACTAACAAAATCCCATTTCCGGGAAGTATGTAATGTAGAAAATATTTGAGATAGGATAAAACCCACAGAAGAGACTGATGATGCCATGAGAAAAAGATGGATTACACAAGAGTTCCTTACATCGTAGATAATGAAATACCCGCTGGCATCATCCCCCACAAAATTCTCCAAAAAGATGAAAAGGGGTCTGCGGAGAACAAACTACGGATTTAACTTAAATATAAGTAACATCGAGTTAACCATAACGAATAAAGTCAAATACTTATAAATAAATAATATCAATGAAGATCTCATAGATGAAGATGATGTGAAAAGACAAAGGAGTTTGAGTATCATATTAAACATGCTGGTTTCCAAAATCTGTCGATGTAGTGACATATCAGATAAGATATGTCACTACATTAAATACCCCTTTATACACATGCGACCTATGGATCAATTTTAAAAGGGCCTCCATAGAACTAAGGGTGCAGTGTAATAACGCGTGTGGAATCATATTTGGTCACTCTAGTTACTGCAGCTCATCAACCATGGTCGTAAAGGGCATGGGTTCGTGAGTGATAAGACATTGAACGATGAGTATAAGAAACAAAATAACATGTTTCACCAATGGGATGCTCCAGGGTGCTTTCATAAATTAAAGACCGAAACTGAATGGGTCTATTATTCAGACTAGTTCTCCAGCTAAACATTCACGTGTAATGGCTGTTGCATTATTTTTAAATAAATTTATCTTTTCTTTTTTTCTTTCTCATCAATCATATTCTTTTCATTTGTTGTTTTTTTTAATTAATTTATGTAATTTATGTTCATTATATGTATGCGTAAACTATGTTGATGTCACATTTCTGCTTGTATGAATAACTTATGTATGTTATGTATTATATATTTCTGCGCTATACTATCTTAAAAACTGAAACAAAATTATATTATTTTTATTATGAAGAGAAAAAAGCAGAAGGATAAGACGATATTCTCTTTTATTTTATGGTTTATTAGAAACCGGCACATTATACTAATTTATTTTATTTTAAAGTTTATTAGAAACCACTACATTATACATTCAACACATTATATTAATTTATTATATTTTATGGTTTATTAGAAACCGGTACATTATATTAATTTATTTTATTTTATGGTTTATTAGAAACCACTACATTATATAGTCAATACATTATATTAATTCATTTTATTTTAAGGTTTATTAGAAACCGGTATATTATATTAATTTGTTTTATTTTGTGGTTTATTAGAAACCACTACATTATATATCCAGCACATTATTTTTATTAATTCTATTTTATGGTTTATTAGAAACCAGTACATTATATAAATTTAACATAATCCAGACTAGTGACGTTTTCATAGATTACATATGCCCAAAATCACACTTAAACATGAAGTAATGAAAAACCGCATTTCGCATAAGATTTTGTAACAATCAGTTTAGCTAGCCTATAAAAAGACTACATAAATTTTGTGGCTAGATGTTTCATATTGAACAGTTTGACAATTCATTAATTTCCTTCCTTTTCTTAAACAAACATCATAATTGTCCTTTAGAGTGGACGCCCCCTCAGCTCCGACTCTCAGTGCTAGCACTCGAAAGAGCGGAAGTTCTTCGCCCCTTGTTTGCTCCTGTTTTACAATCCCTTTCCTCAATCGTCTATTTTCCCCAACATCGGCTGCTTTCATCGGTCTTGTTGAGGAAATTCAATCAAATTGCTTATTGATTGTTCTGGTAATATTGAAATCTTCTATTCTCTCCAAAGATTCCTTAATTAAGGTCTTTGTTGAACTATTCATCATTTTGTAGGTGTTTTATTGCTGTTGAAATATACTGTTAGGACTATGGATCAAAGAGGTTTTAAGTAATTGACGACTTTCATTTCTTAGTTGGTAAGACGCTGGACTCGGTGGGTTTGGATTAGATTCCCGATTAAAGAAGTCCTAATCTAGTAAAAGAGAGAATACTCACGTGCACTAAACGTGTGTGAGTTTTATTACATCATCACGTGCTGTAGTGTTACCAACATGTGCAAAGGCAAAATGTAAGTTCGATGTGTAATATAGTATCTTTAAAGTCCGAATACTCGTGTAATGAGGCTGGCGATAGTGGTCACGCTCTTCAATATGCTCGCAACGTCAGTAGAGACTTTTATTCAGTTCTTAATATGTTCATTCATTCTTTTGGTACCTCACGAATAAAAATAAAAATAATTTGTCCAAAAAATGCAGATAAATACATGTGTACAAATGTACACGAGATCATTTATAAATATTATGCATAATGCTTATAAATGTTAAACTGCAAAATGTTCGTCGAGTTACAATGTAACATACAATATTGTGATGTGCCAAAATGAATAATTTTGAAAAAAGCCTTTTGCGAAATACGAAAATATAAGAAAATTTCAAAAACGCGAATACTCGTATCATACTAACAATAATGAAAAAAAAAAGTGTTTAAATAAATAATATAATTTCGGTTGTGAAATTGTGAATAAGTAAATGACCTTTTTCTTTTCCTTTCCCAATGTCTGATAAATTTAGAAAAAAATACCAAATGAGATACGAAATAAAAATACCAAACTAAATTATCATTTAAAATACGACGTATTTTATTTTTGCATTGATTTTTTTTGACCAGGCATGGCCAAACTATGCGCGGGCTAGATTCAGCTCGTGAGGTCGACTTTTATGGCCTACGTAAGCGAAAAAAAAATGTCTAATACTCATAGAAATCTTAACATAGAAACATGTGTTCATTTGAAAGAAGCATCAATGATATTTGATTCTACTATTATAATATGTTACATGCGAACAAACCTTCTCAATAATAAATATCCAGAAAAATTCAACAAGATCAAGACTAACCCATTTGGAAGCGATATTAAGGATTGCAACAAGAAGCATGCAGCTTGACATGGAAAAATTGATGGATGGCACAAATTAGCTTCATTTTTCTGTGTTTATTTTGAAAATGTAATTATTGATTGATAATAAATATATAAATCGTTTCATTTGACTGTAGTACTAAACATTATTTTTATCCATTAACCCACGACAGTGTCAATAAAACAGAATAAGGCCGGCCTGGATAAAAGTTTAGTCATGCCTGGTTTAGACCCTTAAATAGTCCGAAAGCATTGTTATTAATATCTCTGAAAATATTTGTTTCATCCGAGGGTACGTTACCGCGAAAAATGAGTTAGTAATATGAATAATAGAAACCCAACTCTCTAATAGGGTATTTGTAACCTGCGGCTAAATAGTTAAATAATATTTTTTTAATAAAATAAATAAACCATTTATTTTTTATTTCATATTCATCATTGTTTTATTTGTGTTCACCACCGGTTTCAAATATATGTCTTCCTCGTTAAGTGAAGTGTTCACCTGACCAGGAAGACGAAAGTCTTTGAGACTGGTAGTGAACTCAAATAAAACATTGGTGAATACAAATAAAAAAAAATGTTTTAATTATTTTATTAAAAATTTATAAACATGACATCACAAAGTGAAATAAACATCTTTTCTAAGACTTCTAATATCGAACTAGTTTTTTGAAACATTTTTTTTCAATTGAATAAATCATTTTTAACGTTATATGAAATAAAAAAGTAATGAAAGAGCGCCGTGATTTGACTGTGTTTTGACGTCACAATACCCCTCAAATCACTTATTCGATGTCAAACAATGTTTTCGTTATGTAGACATTTTGTTAACATTATTTGCAATGAATTCGTTATAAGTAATTAATAAAAATAATAATCGTGATGGTTGTTTTTCAAGTCCAATTATTTTTATATATCTTTACATTGCATAACCATTTTTCCTCATAAAATGCCATTTACTATGCGAGTAAGAATCAAGTTAGGTGCAATAAAGGTCGTGTTTGGGCATCATATGTTAAATATAATGCACTATTTTCAGTAAAACAATGAAAAATGGATAAAACGCAAAATATATTACTGAGAACGCAAGCTTGTATCTATAAAACCGTATATCTGTCAAATTCTTTTGGGAGTTGTTACGTCAAAAGCTAAAGCGCGCGAAAATTATTATAGCGATAAATATTTCAATTATTAATATTCTCGTTGATTTTGCAAAGTATTGCCAGTAGGAAAAAAATAGAAAACTCTCACCTTCCTATTTTTTGCTTTTATTATTAAAAAAATAAACCTATTGCAGGATCAAGCATATAATTCAAAAGTCTAATTTCGGAATCGAAAAAAAAGAAGTAAAAACGTATTAATTTATCATTAAAAAGTATTCCGCCTAACCTAGAAATACCCTTTTTCCGGAAAACAACGACACGGATGAACCAGGAAAACTAAACAAAGGGTGTGAAAAAACAGGTAGGATATGTTATTTGTGAAACGTGATCCTGGATGCTTTGAAAGCGGCTCAATGTTTTTCTCTGATATTCTATTATATTATTGTTCCAAATTTTGGATCTCCAGGAGTGACCAAAATAATTCTTGAAGGGAGTTTCAGAGAAGTATCTTATTTCGATCTATTTTTTTCCTTCTAAATATTTTCTTTCGTTCTATTTTCTGAAATATTTGTACTTTTTTCCAGATAGCAAATGTATTAATATCATTTTTCGTCTTCTTATTAATTCACTACGTTTTATTATTTTGACGTTTTCGCGTAAATATTACCAAATTCAACTAAAAATATTTTATGTCATACCAAACTACATTCCAATTTTTCGTACATTATTATCATCATAGTCACCATCAAGCCAAGTCACCAAGTCACCACGTCACAAAAGAGAGTAGATCACCGCGTCATTCTATCCTATCACACAGTTTTTTCTTTGCCATGTTCATACACCTCGCCATGCGTACTCTTTTTCAAGGATTTTTACTCTTTTAGTACTTATTTGATTGCATCACGTTTAACGCCTTCCCAAACTTGTCGTACCTTTTATATTATTCGTATAGATTATTTATATGTGACATGTGTATGTGACAAACTATGAGCTAGAGGCGATGGATGTCTGAATGAACTCAAATGTGTGGCGCGCAATCCTCTCTTCGTATCCCTTATGAGGCATGGCGTAATAGGAAAGAGTAAAAGAAGATGTTACAATTGACGAGTATTTAATAATTTCGCCCGTCCTTGGATAGACTTTACAGATAGTATTAAATATTTAGGTTGTTGTTTCCAGAATCTTACCAATCATTTAAGTTTACATTAAAAGTATATATAATAAAATATGAATAGTTATATAAACCAAAAGTACGCAATCACGTTGAAAACATTAATTTAATAGAATATACTAAATAAAAACCTATTTCAAATAAATAAAAAATCTTCCCTGGGAAAGCAATAGTTGTTAAAAATTGTTATGGATACACTTACATCATAAAAGGTTCCGTGTATTTCTAGCAGGTGTTAGAAAACCAATTTGAGACAAGATCAGTATTGTGAATAGCTTTATAGAAAAAATATGAAATCGACTGGGGTGAACGTCATTAATACATCATAGTCAAGCATTTTAATTGGGGAAACTGGAATGAAAATTAATATTTGGTTACTTGTTATGAATATATATAATACTCTTGCAAAGCCTACAGAACGATTGGTCTCCATCTCAAAATTATTTTTCTCCATTCTCTTTCACGTCAGCTAACATATTGTCCAAAATATCCATAACATTTTTCCTATATGTAGGTTTATCTATACACTGTTCCCCTTCGTTTTAATTTAGTAAAATGACTTTTATTTATGCTGTGTACAATACAACTTTGAGAGCTCATTCCCATGTTGAAACTTATTTCAATCAACTAAAATGATTTTATAGGGTAGTACGCCAACATATTTTCTCCTGCAATGGTGAAGTTACAAGAAATCGTTTGTATTAAGTCTACTGATTAGACTATACATACTGAGTTATCTGTAAAAACGTTGTATGAACTTTTATGACTTTGGCTACTTGTAAGAGTAAAGAGGAAAGATGTTATTCTTACCTAGATGAACAATTAATAAAGAAAATTAAATGGGTTTGCTTTCTTGCTGTTTGGCTCATTTTATACTGTTTTTATCTATTGTGTAATACTGCTTACATAGAAATTTTATTTATCCAATATAGTAGAGGTGTCTAAAGCATGGTAGAGGAAGACCAAAGAAAGTATGGCCGAAACAAGTGAATGATATTTTGAAAGTAGGAAATATAAAAGTAAAAAATCACGGAAATTGTTGGGTTTCTTTTTTATACAGTAAAGCAACAGTACAATTAATAATAGTGTACTACAATAAAATAGTGTAATAAATATATTACGATATTGAAAAGAATTTATGGGGGGACAATATGTCACAGAATACGGAAATAAGTTTTTAGGGATAAAATTGAACATAAGGCTGATGCTTGATGTAAAATAAAGAGCACTCTGAGATGGTTTGGGTAAGTAGAACGAATGAATAAAGGAGTACTAACAAAACAAATATTATGTACAAATGTGAGTAGAGGGCGTGGTAGAGGAAGACCAAGGAAAGTATGGTCGAATCAAGTGAATGATATTTTTAAAGAAGGAAATTTAAAAAAGTCAGAAAAATCGTAAGACAGTGTATAAGACTGTATGGATGTAAAAAAAGTGAAGGATATGTGCCGAAATAGGAAATTCTGGCGCTCTGTTGTATCTTCCTACCTAAACAGGTAATAAATTTGATGGTGTGAATGTATTTTTTAATTGTTTTTTTTTTTGTATTTTTTTGTTGTTTGAAAAGTGTTATTTGACAGTTTGAATAAATAAATAAATAAATGGTAGGGAATCAAACCCGACATTACCGTTCGAAGAAAAGGTGTTCTACCCGATGGCCAAGCAGGTTGAAAATACAATACATCCATAATTAATGTTTGAATAAAATGGTTTATTCATGATATTTAATGAAAGGAATAAATCATTGAAAATAATTAAGAATATAAATAGACGAAACAAAATATTTAGGTCATATCAATTTTGAATTGGCTTCCACTTTATTTAACTGTTCAAACCCGCCTCATACATAAAGCTTTATCTCATACGGCAATGACCTCAGTACACCGATAAGCAATGAAATAAAATTTGATTCCGTCAATGCCAGAAATGAGATACATTTCCATATTGGACGGGTAGCACAAGGCCGACACAACTGGGATAAAGAAAACGGAGATAGATGTTAACCCTATAGTACTTTTTACCTTTGAATACTTTACACCGGTTTCTTATAAACTTATTTTATATCATGCAAATTGAAAACTGGAATGTACATTACAAAAACGATCCACTAGACTGAAGTAAGTTGGACTGTATGGGGTATTCGGGTGTATATTCAAATGTCTTCTTCCAGTTCTGAAGTACGGCGAAAAAAAGAATTCTTCAGATCCATTGGAGTAATCATGTCACGAATGTATCGGTCCTACAACGCTCTAATTGTAAACCTATAGAGGATTTGGTTGTAAAGACGAAATTGCGATGGGCCGGACGTGTGATACGCCTGGGTGATCATAGGCTTTGAAATTGGGTCTTGTACGGGGAAGTAGTGGGCAAGCGAAGTGTTAGATGGGCAGAGAAAGCGCTAAATGAGAGTCTCCGAGAGTTTATGACTGTGTGGGGCGCCCGAGGACTGAGAACAAATGCAATAGGACCGTGGAGGAAGAACGGTCATTTGTTGTCGAACTGGTGACGTCTCAATGGCTAGACGTGTGAGAAACAGTCAGCGTGCTGTGAACATGTGCCAGCATTGCCAGGTGACTCAGCGGGATCCACATGTATGTGACATCTGTGAGAGAGAATGCACATCTAGAATCGGGCTCTCATAGAAGATCACATGATCAACGTGGAAGAGCAGCTCAAGATTGACGTTGGAGTGGCAAGAGGATGCTCGACTACGAGGCCCAGCAACGACAACGACGGTGGCGATAAATACTGACGGTATTGGTAGTTCGTAAACATGTGTTTCTTCTTCTTCTTCTCAGTGTCATATCAGGTCTCCCCAACGTTGAATATCACTTGAGAGTAGATATCTTTGTCCCCGGCAGCCCGAAAAAGATCTCCAACGCCCCTTATGTCAGTCCTATCACGTGTATTGCAGAGCCAGGAGATTTGCCTCCTGACAAAAATGTGTTTGCATTTCAAAATTTCAATATTGAATACTGTGTATGTAGTATTCAAGTATTATCAATTTTAGGTAGATTTTGATAAAAAATATACTACATGTTAGAGGGTAAGATGTCGCACTTCCGAAAAATTTCAATACATTTTCTTCGATCACTAGGGGACTCCAATACAATCCTCCATTTTAACGTGTATCTATATTTATTTATTATCGTCGTATAATGATACATTTTCAATAGAATGATGCAATTTATTCGATATAAATGCTCGAGTACCTACATGGTACCATGACACCGGAAATATTCGTTGCTTCTCACACACATTCGAAATCTACCCGATTCAGTGCCGGAAGGGTTTTTTAATTATAAAATACCGCTTATAAGACGGTAAATTCCAATACTACGGATAAAATTTTATAATCGTACTGCTTTTCGCTTCGCGGTGACATTTGATCAATCCGGATATTAACATACTGTTTCAATTTGTGAACCATGAGTAAGAAAATACTTGCCAGAAAATGTATCATTCATTAGATAATTTTTTTGGGAATAAGCCGCATTCACATAAAAGTTCAATTACCTCAGAGGTCAAATTGATAAAACGCCTGTCTTCCAGCCCGGATGTAGAAGGTTCGATTCCTGTAGGTACACGATTTCTTTTCAAATTGGTTTCTTGTCCAGTTTTAACCAAAAGCCTCTTTAATATCTTTCGTTATAAAACTTTGGTTGAAAAAATTTCCACATGGCAATAAGCCTGTTGTATTATATATAACGAAAGAGTAATTCAAAACGATATAAGTATATTGATAATAATGAAGTATGTAAATATATATTATGCAATCACACATGTATGTCAAAGCAACAAAAAAAAAACATTTGAGAGAGATAAACCAGATATAGTATTTCCATCAGTATCTTAGCAGATAGAAAGGCAGCAAATGGAAAGGCTTCGGTGCCACAAAACGGGAGAACACCCAGCTAAGGGAAGATAAGATGTAAATGTGACGAACAGGAAAAGAGCAAGGATGAGATTTTTAATAAATTAATAAAAAAAATTGGTAAAATTTTAAATAAATCTTTAAATGAATTGAACTCGTATTTCCTCTTTATCCAAGAGTCTAATGCATCGATAAGTCTTACTCATATTTTTTTCAACCATCCTTTCTCAAGCCAATATATTAAACACCGTTCTTTCAGACCAGTGAATCCCAAACTTTTTACCTCCTAGACATTTATATAATGTAAACTAACTATGTAAATTTCTACCTTGTTAACTGAGTATATAAGAGTACACACTTTTTTATTTTACTTATCATATGACCTTAGAAAATTTATGCATTGAATTAAATTTATTTTATTTCGTCTAAATGCAAAGCATGCCGTTGCGTTTCCTACTGTTTCTCATACTCCTAACCTTTCCTTTTTCAAAAACTTAATTCACTTTGTACAGCCATACTTTTCTCAATTTCTTATTCCATGACTTTCACTTGAGCTTGTACTGAAAATTGATTTTGTCAACATTTCTTTACCCATCCGTTCAACCTAACCTACTTCATGCTCTTTTTCACATTAAGCTCATACTTAACCTTTTTCATAATATTACTTATCCTGTCATACATCGGCACACCAAATAATCCTCTCATTCCATTTATTGTACCGTATTCACTAGGCTCCTTTAATTTATTTTCTTCTTTCCCGTTTCACCTATGGTAAATTCATCAATATTGACTATAATACTTTGGTTTGAACAATAATTTTAACAAATCTTGATATCGCATGATTTGAATATATGTAATTTAATACTCTTTTAAATTTGTTTCCTATAGCAAATCGCCGTTCAATATCTCGTTTCACAGTTCGTTGTCTAAGGACACACCACATAGCAGAATTGTATATTTAATAATATATTAAAAACCTATTAAATAAATAACATATGACGTTGAAATGTCAGTTATTTTGTGCAGACTATGACAGATTTTTATTGGACCAGATTAGATGCCTCGCTCAAGTGACCTCAATCAGAAGGCTGGTCGTAAAATCTAACCAATTTCCCAGTTCTCAGAGAAGTGCTATTTTATCGTTTTCCTATACAATTCCAATATTCACCTCTTGTTAAAATATCTAAATAAATTTTAAGCAAGAATAATTATTCCTGCATTTATAAAAACGATATATTTTTATCAACTTTGCATTATTAATTAGTGAAGTAACAAAGTGAATTATCATTTAATATTCTAATAATAATTAAAATACAATGACACTTTGTAAAGGGTCGTTAAGAGAGCAAACTCTCGTCGAGGGCGGTCCAAATCGGGACTCAAACCCACTAATATTAATAGATAAAAATTATTGCAATATATACATATACACACATTAATTGGGTGTTAGGATAGGAAGGTTTAAAAATTTTTGCAAGAAAACCGCAAAAAACTTACCAATCAAAGATGAACCATGAAGAAACCTTTGTAAATTTTTCGATGTGTGACAGTAACACATTCAGCTTTAAGTGCAGTGTAGTGTATGTATGTAGGGTTTATATACCATCACAAATTGTGTTAATACCTCTCAAAAGGGTTACCTTTCAGTGCTTCCTAAAGCTGCACACTCTACCGTTGTTTCTTGCCCTAAGATGTAGATTATTCAACAACAATAACAACAACAAAGTTTTAGCCATAATCTTCAACTTTGATAAAATTTACATAAGTTAATTTGGTGACCTGTGAACTAGTGGTAGAATGCATTTGTTCTACCTAGGAGTTGAGAGTTCGATTCTCGATGTTTACGAAAAAATGCGTTCTAAATGTCTTAATATCTTGTGCCATAAACGCTTAATTTTTTTTATTAAATGCCATAAAATATTCATCAATCCGGGCTTTTCGTTGTCTATGTTTCGTTTTATACAGTGCAACTAAATGGGATTGTTGTCATGTGGCACTCACTTCCAACCAATTTAAACTCATCTTGTGGATACAATCCACCCACACCAGGATGATTTATGCTACAAATCAAAGTCGCTCTGCAATTCTACCAGCATGAATCAATATTGTAAAATTTGCCAAAAAAAAAATACAATTTTATCTGTTTAAAGTTACAAATAATTAAACATAAAAAAATTAATAATTGATTTATAAATGGAAAAGTTCATCTTTGAAACTACAGACGCAAAATTGATGAATATGATAAATGATAGATAGAAGTTTATTAAGGATAAAGTTTTTTTTTTAATTATAATAAAAAAAAACAAATATTTTGTCGGAGTCTAAAGAAGATATAAACCGTTGAAATAAGAAAAAAGGTATAATCACTCTTGGTATCTGCTCAAATCTGCTTCAAATTTGATTTTTTGTGGCACCCCTGATTAATCCGCTTCCTTATTTGCAGTACTGCGATGAAAATAGAATTTCTATTTATAGAAAGTAGCTCCAACAGTGCCTTGCATTGGACTATTTTCAAACTAATGAGATGTCGAGGGATGGTTGTGTATCATTCGATTGTATCTCAAAAATGCTATCAGCCTTTTAGGCTGCCAACAATCAAGGCTTTAAACCTTATAATAAGTTAAGAGCATAATTGTTTTTAAAGCAATTGTTTTTATCTTAGACAAAAAACCTTGTATCTGCGAAGTTTTAATTTTATTCTTACTTCGATTTTAAAAACATATTCAAACTGTAATGAAATTATGCCATTAGAAACACCTTATTAAAATTCATTTATTTGTTTACTCATAGATACTCGCGTTGGAGTAGGATGCTTAGAATCACGTGGGTCGACAGAAGAATGAACATCTTCATACTCCAGAAGATAAATGTGATAGTACGACTTAGTACGATAACGTACTTTCATCAAATTATATTGTTATTCGGGCGCATTTAAGACTTGAGAGAGATAACCTGGAAAAATTGATGGTAAAAGTCATAGTCTGAGCGCCAGCAAGGAGTCATCAGGTAAAGTAATTAACTGGGGGAAACCTGTATACTGAAATGGCAATGTCGAGTTAAGTGTTATTTCAATCTTTACTATCAACATTCAATAGATAAATATCCACAGTACTGAAGAATGACAGGGATAATGAATGACTCGTAGCATGAAAAAAAAACTTTATATATCTAACACTTTTTCATACATCATATATAATCGTATACTTCCAATTTCATAATAAACATCTAAAAGAATGTGTATATACTCGTATTTAAAAACTTCGTCTAATAAAAATTTATATAAAGTTCAAATAGTTTCTCGTACTTAAATAGTTTATTCAGTTTAAAAATATCAATAAAAATACTAGTTTTTTAACGGTAAATAATGGGTTCAACTTAAACCTGGACACAAAACTCGATAAAAAGTTTCATAAAAACTCTTTATTTTCCCTAGTAACGTACACGTGCTGTGTTTTTCTAGTTTTAATGTTCAGTTTTTATGACTTGAAAGCTGTCCGTACAAAGGAGATATTTTTATTATCGTATAACCTGTTAGTCATATAAATCAAGGGAAGTTATAAATTTTCCCAATAATTATATTCCTGATTCCAAATTCATAGGTGTTATAACGTTCAAGCTGTTATTTTTGTTAGGTATAGTTTTGAACATTAAAATACAATTTAAAGTTTTGATTTTAAATCAATATAGTGAAAAGGGTGAATTCATTATTAAGGATTTTTTGTTTATTCTCAAACTTATTTATTTATTTAATAGGTACTTTATTTTGCATCGTAAATTTTAGCGGATTTATTTCCGGATGGCAATCTTTTCTAACTAACTGAACAATTATTTTGCGTTCAAGGGAAAAGGTTTACATTTTTGATGCAGAGAAAAAAAAAACTTAAAAAATAAACAAATTTAACAAATTCATTAGTAGCAGAAAACAGAAATTGGAAAGATAGAAAAACAAGGAAAAACATGATATGTTACTAAAGGGAGATATAATGTTTATCGATTGCTTTTTGAAACACTGAGACACAAAATAATGTTTTCGAGTTATAAAACATTGACTTTTTAAATATGAAGTTAGTTTGCACAACTGAATTCTCAGTGATACATTACTTGGACTATCAGTACCCATCACGCTTCCAATCCACACTTGGGTACCCTTGTTATCACTCATCACAAATCAAATATGAAAATTCTAAGTCAACATTGAATTTGGTTACATTTGGTATGTGAGACTTGAGCATGATTTTCACAATGAGTAGGCTTTATATCGGACCTAATACAAACCAACTTTATGTATTATTCAAATTGCTCATATTTGACAAGTCCTTCTAATGGTTAGTTTATTTGACGTGGCTTTTATATGAGTTAAACAAATAAAGTCATCGTGCTTTCAAGTCTGCATCGAATGGAGACCAAATCCCGCGTAAAATTGCTCAGTAATTCAGTTGACGTTAAAATAATGAATATGCAAAAATCAAAGTGGAACAATGATTTAGATTGGTTATCTCAGTGGCCTAGTTGGTAAGACTTTTGACATCAACCCGGGAGTTTCTGGTTCGATTCTCGATGAAATCCGATATATTCGTAATAAATTGAAACTTTAAATCCCGGCTAGTAAAAAAAACCGTCTAGTAACAAATCTCGTACATGCTAGATGAATGCGACTGTTGTTGCCTCTTTACGTGCGGTAGTATTACTTTACGATATAGGACTGCGAGATTTATGCCAACGCCAGTAGTTTTTTAACCGATGGGAAATGGGGCCGAGGACATCGTTGTTTCCTGGACAGGCCCATCAATACGAGTATGTTACCGATTTGGACATGTCTACACGAATGAATAAAATAATAGTTTAGAGGCAAAATGTCATATTTTGGAAATGAACTAGATAAAAAAAGATTCTGATGATCAAAAGTTATCCTAAATCATAAAGGCTTAAACTCATTCTAGGATATATATCCCTATTGACGATGACGTTATAAGCAGATGTATCTAGATTATAAATATAGTTCAGAGGATCTTTTTAAGTTTTTTTCTCTACAATTGTTATTGAAACACGTTATCATATTTATTCATTAATATTTATTGTAACTTTTCAGTGCGATGAATTGACAAGCAAATGCGGCCATGATGTCGCTTTAATTGACGGATTGGCTTTTATGGTCTAGGCCGCTGTTGTCAGCCTTCCAAAAATAATCCCACCGTTTTTATTTAAACATTTCAATCAACTTCTTTTTCCAGATAATTAAAAAAAATGATTGACATTATCACTGATATAATAAATAACACACGTTAGATTTAATCAAATGTAACACCACATTTTATATTGATTGTATTACTATATTACACTTTCAATGTAGTAAGTTTCATTGTAAATTTGTAATATAAACATTGACCTACCAGAAATATGTTAAAAATACCGTGAGTGAAATGTAGACTGTCTTAAAAAACCAGAACCGCACCCGCAATCCTTGGATTGGAAAATGGGCGTTTTTTACCAACTGGGCCATGGAGGTCATTCTTTCAAAAAAAAGTCAACCTTGTTTATTTATACTAAGGCTTATGGGGGATTCAACAAAAACAGTGCTAAGACAAAAGGCGTATTAAATTTAAAAATACTTATATATAATTAATAATGTACAGTTGATTTAAGTCATTGTACTTCGACCGTTTAATGCAGGTAGCCACTGTGTACACGCACTAACATACATTCTGACAAAACATGGTCTGAAAGTAAATCCCATTCGGTACCCATCTAAAATCCTTTGATGCCCTTAAGCAAGCCTTCAAACTTAACACTAATCTTCATTTTCACCTTAAAAATACTGATATAAAATGAATCACTATTTACTCTGTATGTCGAGACATTATTTATTTTATTTTACACTCTGCCTACCCTGATAGAAGCTGTGTGATGTATGCTCAAAATAATAGGCACAATAAATAAAATGACATTCCATTAAGAATTTTCTGAATAATTTGAGAACTATGAATATCGAATAACTATAAATAATCAATAAAAAGGTCATGGAAATGAAAGGTCTTCTTATTCAGTCTTCGTATTGTCTTACATATCACCTTCTTAAACTCTTTATAATACTATAAAATAAAAATGATTTCTTATTGAAAATTAATGAAACCTTTTGTTTCTTAAAATATGAAAAAATATTGATAAGCTTCTTGAAAGGGTCTTTAAATAACTCATATATTGCCGATTGTAAATAAAAAACATGAATATCTAAATAACAAAGTTTTATATAAATAAATCGAAAAATTCCTTAGTCACGGATATATCATATACCGCTTTTATGTCGTACACAAAATTTTAGATCATGAAACTTTCATTAAAATTTTCGTCAGAAAAATCTTTTTGAAAGTGCTTCTTTCGTAATTGCCTTCCTTTTACTCAATTAGAACACAGATTTGCAAAAAACTAAATAAACAATTAAGGTTTACTTCGTTTATTAAGAAAATCAAATGTAAAAATATCCTTCGTGTATTTGTAAAAATCTAACGGGGAATATGTATACTTTATTGTCAATTTATTCTTCCTTAAGGTTTGTTTGATTCACAAATTTCTAGATTCCAGTCCGTTTTAAATGCATCTGCTAGGTATTCATAAATTAATCATAAATTTGGTCGCCTTCTAAAAAGTATGCATTGGCTAAAAATCACGAATAAGTTGACTTCAAAATTTGTTTCTTTGTATTCAAGTCCTTTAATGGAATATCTCTATTATATATTTCGAATATGTGTCGGAGGGATGCTCCTTTCGAGAGTAGTAGAACTATGAGGTCGATGTCATTTTCATTTAATAAATTGGTTGTTCCAAATCAATTCAATAGCGTGGGATACTATGCTAGAGTTTTTTCCATTGCTGGTCCTGTAGCGCAATAGTCTGCCTCCTAAAGTCAGTATATGGGTGGCGTGTGCAGTTTTAGGAAGCACATGAAGACAATATTTTTTGGAAGGTCTTATCAAAATTTATGAGTGGGTTCAAATCCTAAGTTTAAGCGCCTTTGAGGAGAGTTTGCTCTATAAATTGTCCTTTTATTATTATTATGAGGGGTGTTCTTAACGGGTTTGTCTCTTCTTAGACGCAAACTCTCAATATCCTTCTTCCTATATTCTCGCAGGTTTTGCGAGAGGCTCATTACCGGAAGTTTTAACATGAGCAAATGTACTATGTCGGTCACCATTCTTTCTACATAATTGCATAATTCATTATCTTCTCCTTTCTCTCCCCAACCTGACATAATTTTGTATTTCATATATTACTCGGATGTGATATATGAAATACAAAATTATGTCAGGTATAATAACAATTTGCCTATAATGTTCATAAGATTCTTCATCTCAAAGTTTCACAATGCTATATTTCAATAAATAACTAATCTTTATTCATCCCGGCATGGGATGAATAAAGATTTATCATTTTATTTATCTTTATTCATTTTTATATGGGGAAATGAACTGTGTTATAAATTACTAAATAAAAACTATTATAAAAAAGCAAAAAGATTACCAAAAATATTGATAAAAATTCACATCAAAAAAATCTAAATTAAAAATTGAAGGAAACAAAGAAGAAAATGATACTGCTACATATAGTTGAAACGTTTCATTAACGGTGTCTTGAAGCATTTCTATAAAGTACGTTTATAAAAAAAAAACATGGGCTCTCGTTGATCCCGGAAGTGGCGTTAATAATTCTCCAAAATCAAACAAATTAAAATCAAATTCACAGTTTTTTCCACGTAAATTTATCAACCCTTACCTCATATTTACCCAATACCTCAAAATAAGTACAATATGGGATGAATATTTTCTGCATTTATACGAGTATTAGTCCATATTACGAAAAACAACCATGGATAATCAACCGCTTTACATTCTAAATACACAAACTCTATTTTCGTGAAATACTGTGATACGAAATAACGTACGAAAACTTCTATAAATTGGTGTTTTAAAACTCGTTCAGAATTTAAACCTACAAAAGTCACGTAACGAAATTGTTTCTGCTCACCCTTAACGTATGGAACAAATGTAGGAAATTCCTGGACGATTTCCCTAAAAATAAAGCATTTTCTTTTATCGCTTATTTTTTTATCCGAATAGGACAAGAATATTAAATTTATAACCACAAAAATCTTTCTATTAGAAAGGTTTCCAAACTGTTTTACATAATCCAACCTTTGTATATAAATTTCTCCTTTTTTGGTCTCGTATAACTTTTTTGATTTTTTTCTACACTTAAGTACAATTATGTTTCATTGATATATTCCTGCAACAATATTGAGATCTATCCCTTATCTTAGGTGTGGCTAGAGTTGCACTTCACCCGCCTTGCATGTGTAGGGGGTTCATTAATTCCCTCTTGTAATCATTTGGAATGGTCCTGACTGTCGGTTACATCGTAAAGGAGGGTTCAATATATTCATTCGGACCGGATAAGCTTCATCGGGCTATTTCTGAGATAGTATCATGAATGAGAAACCTGGATATCCAAATTTAAAGGTTAAACTAATCGAAAGAAAAAAAACCATAAGCTTAATTGAAGTTTTATCCTTAATGTTGATCCATATTTTTATCTAAGCTGAGTATGTTTAGCATTTCAAAGCTTTTTAAAAATGTTTAAGTTTTTTTTACATCCTGATTTATATAAAAATATGAAATAAAAACCGAATAACGTTTTGTGTAAATATATAACCATTAAATATTATATAAAATTACTCTCTAGTTAAAAAATGGCTTTTGAACACTATATATCGAAATGCTCCACGTACGTGAAATACACGCAGATGACTCTAGTTTAAGAATCAAACACTTAACTTTTATGTCTCATTGATATAACCTTATATTTGATTTGTAATGGAAATATTTGCCGTTTTATTTTTCTATTTTGTTTTAAAAAATATTAACTGAAACCAAAGTCTTCAAATATAACTGAATAACGATTAACCAGCTTGTTTTAAAAACAAATATGATTGTCACTAAAAATAAAAGGCTGACAGGGGGAACTTCATCATAAAATTGACGAAAGTCTTAACTCTAACCACATAAATGTCAGAGATATTGGTTGAATAATAAATGCGCACAGCTACAAGAGATCAAAATAATTATAGAGAAAGGGATTTGATGAAATGGCGCCGTCCAGGATCACCATGGCTCATAAAAGCCAAGCCCAAAATATTATATTGCAAAAATATTTAAATAATGGCTACGAATCTGCTTCCTCAAAATGTAGGATCCCCTCTATAACAAGAATCATAGTCTCGACTTTCACATGTAAATTAAATGGTACTGTACATTCGCTGTGCATCTTTACTCTCTCGTAGAATGGACACTCACTAAAGCCACGACATTGTGGACAGTACTGGCCAGTCAAACATTATCTTAAAAGAACTCTGCCTGTGGTCTAATGACATCTCAAACCCTTCACCTTTGGATTCAAGAAGTTGTCAGCGCATGGGCTGGGCCACTTCCCAGAAACTTCGTGAACCCGCAGGCTAAATTTTATAGACGGGCACAGGTCAATTCTGCTTCTATATTTTTCCTATCCATATAAGTATATACCAAAACATATCTGCAACACTTCTGCTCCCACTTAAAATTCACAAGTGCACATTTCCTCTAGGACCTAGTACTAAATACTCTCAATACTCTGTGTTGATCGCAGGTTTCACAATATACATATACAATTCAAGAAACCCATATGAATTCGGTCTACAATTTCTGGGTCATGTTCGTAAGCATTGGGGTCATGACGAAAAAGAAAGAATACGTTTGATATATTATACAATAAAAGGAAAAATATATGAAATCCTATAACTGCTTTCATAGCGTAAAATTCAATGCAGACGAAATGCGAGAAAAAAATACAACTCCTGGTTAAGAAACTTTTAAGAGTGGTTTCATTGTGGCAATGGTGTGGTGGATCATTTCTTACTAGAAAGTAATTTCTTGGACGAACATTTTTATATGCCATTTCGTGTTCATTAATTTCAAAACATTAATAGATTTCCTCGGGCTTTTTTGCTTTACTGGTATATAGACCCAATTTATGTTAATATGTTGATTTAAGCCATATTTTTTCAGTAAAAATATTTTGCAATTTTTTAAATTAACTCATTAAAAACAGATCCTCAACAACAAGTAAACGACACCAAAAACAACCATAATATAAATACAATAAAAAAATAATAATTCATTATCAAGATACTGAACAAAGTGATTTACTTACTTATTTTAAATAAATTTCATCAAAAACGCTTCCACTGGTTGTTGATAATATTTAAGACAGAATGTATTGTTTAGCATGAGGTAAAAAAATTATAATCGTAGAAAAAAAGTGATTTATTAATTTATTTCTATGAATTCCTTTAGTATGTCTGAATTTGTGATGCAGACATGTTGAAGTGCGTGGTCGTAAAATAATACTGTCTTCAACTCCAGTAACTCCAGGTTAAGAACCACTGGAGTAGGCACGGAACTCTTAGTTCACGATCGTACGTGTCGGAAATAATACACAGTCTAGAGTAATTTTGCAAGACGAACTTTCAAAACATACTAGGACCCTTTTGTTTATTTTGGGTACCATGGGAACTAAACCTGAAACCCTCGAATATAAGACAATCGTTTTATTAATTATGTGGCGTAGGCCACTAAAAAAATCTATAAAAACAGAGGAAAAAATGCTTTGCTAACTTTTCAAAAACTATCTTTTATTTTTTTATAGTTAAAATTTTTGTTTTTCATATTAATCACTTTTTTTTAAATAGTATGTATACATACCATTCCCTTGCCGAACTAACATACGAGTATGTGTATGTCCGTCTTCAGGCAAGAAGGTTTCACGAAACAAAGCATAAAAATAGAGAATCATAAATATATACATCTATGTGTGTGTAGGAGTAGTCATAAGATTAAAAATCACACTTAAACAAAAGACAAATATGTCATATAATATACAATATTGTTTTGTATATGTCTAAAACTAAAAAATATTGATTTAATGATTTTTAATGTAATAATTTGTTTTATTACATATAAATTTAAGCCCCTAGTTTAAATGATTTATATGAAAAAGTTGACGATGCCTATCGCCATAAATCTTTGTTTACCCCGTGTATTGTCACATAGCTGGGTACAAAATATCTCGTCGTGTGTGTTTGCCTGGGGCGAGGGTGGTAGCCAGGGGTAGCCAACACACCACCGAGGAGCGAGGTGGGAGCGTCCTAATTTGTCCGCTGACCCAAGAGCGACTATCATCCACACAAACCGTATGACCTTATCAAGATCTGAAGCGGCAAATCTGCCTTCCGGACTATTTAATTAACCGACCAAATGCGAGTACAACGGATATACAAAAGAGACCGAATATTATTTCATCCAGGAAATATTTGTACATGCAGAAAATTAACTTTTTTTTTTGTTTTTATGTAAATATCTAAGATCAGTGAAGTGTAAACATAGAAAAAGCATAATTTAAGTGAGTTAATAAAAAAGTGTTTACATCGTATTAATTTTTTATCAACTTTTTTAGGTCATCTTTAAAAACCAGATTATTTTTATTGAAAACTTATTAGTTTTTTTTTTATTTTCCACCATTATGTTTTTTTATTTGCATGTATACACGAGGTTTGATAAAAGAAGAACTTAAACTTTTATCGAGAAGTGTTTATTTAATAATTAATTAATATTGTCCCCTTCAAAGTACTGCATAGGGTAAAACCAATTTTGTCAAGGTTTTTTTCAATCCGCAAAACATTTGTGGAATGCACTTTTTTGGATAGCCTTTAGATCCTAGCCTTAGCTCACCCTGCGATATAGTAATTAACTTATCTATGGTATAGTCGCAAAAGGTTGTCCTTTCAATATACTCTGCATCTTCGGCGAACAGGAAAAAGTCGCAGGGGGACATATCTGGTGAAGACGGTGGTTGCGGCATGACGGTGGTGTTGGTCTTGGCCAAAAATTCACGAATCGGTAGTGAAGTGTGACCCAGTGCATTATCGTGATGCAACACCCAGGAGTTTTTGCCCACAATAATGATAGTTTTCTTCGGATTGCCTCACGCAAACGGCGTAAAACCTTCAAAAAAATATTTTCAAATCCAAAAAAATCTCAAACGTGCCAAAATGTGTCGTAAATACTTGCCTGTCAAACACAAATTGCTTCTCAAATATGGCTGAAAATTGAAATGTATATCACATGCAGTGTCGTTAACGCGAGGAAAAAGATGGGTTCAATAAAAACAGCCCACGAAATTCCACAGAAGGATAGTAAGAATGGTTTGATTGGAGAAAGTGAGTAACTTCAATGTCCTCATTGGAGGGGGAACCCAAAGTTGCTCAGTAATATTAAAATTCGTAAGCTAGGTAAGGTATATTTATGTTATTTAGGTAAAGACTTATGTGGTCGAAATATGATCCCCTGCTTTTTTTATCATCAAGGGAAAATTGAAGTTCAAAAAGATGTTTGAAGATGACAGAGACGTAGCATGGGGAAACTTGTCCCCAGGTGGAGGGCAAAGCAAGGCGCAAAGTCAGACCAAAAGTAATATTTTTTAAAGTTTTCCTTCATTTAAGTACGCCGTGTCAGATTGTTTATATTTTATTAAAAAATTCAAACAATGGGTATTGTTTTTACTATCGGTCGTATTTTTGATGTCGTAACTACATAGAAAACTATCTGAAATCAGAAACCTGTAATAGTACTTATTTTTTTAATACTACAGCTTTTTTAGAATACTAAAGCTGTTTTAGAGTACTAGCTTTTGAACTAAATAATTACTGTTTTTAAAATATTGCATAACTGAGCGAATTTTTCCATAGATGTGCGATATACGATATATAACGTACTAGAAAATAAAAATAAATATCGTTTTATGACATACGTATAAAGTTCCAAAAGTTTTCGGTCCAAGGACATAAAAAAAGTTATAGAATGAAACAAAAAAAAACGATTTTTGAATACAGTTACCCCTCACTTCAAAACATTTGTTAAACGAGGAACTAACTTTTCAATAACACTGTTAAAATATTCTCAGGTTTGGCTCTCAAAATGACTACACTATGGAAATAACTTCTTCGTCACATTTTTTAACGCAAATCTTTTAGAAACCTGGCCTGGCCTGTTGTCAACGGTTTTTTCTTAATTTGTTATTATGTAAATCATGTTGGTTTCAAATTTTTACTATAACAAATTGTATTTCTGTTTTCAACATCTCTTCGAATTTTAATTATATTTAAAAAAATTAATGGTCAAATTCGGCTGTCACTAAATAAATGACAGATGTAATTGAACGCGTTTAGAGCGCAAAAATGTACAACATAATTAAATGTCGCAATTTGATTAATTTCCTAATCGATTCAATCGTTTATTGTAACAAGTTGATGACCTCACGCGATATTGCAATTATAATTTTCAATTCCTATGCATGTTTCTCACCTCTACAATGAATATATTTCTTTAGGGTAAGAGTGGGTGGCATTGTGTGGAAATTAAATGTTTTTTTAGAAGCTAATTAACTCGGTAAACGATTTTTAAGACTTCAGTCTAACTGAAATCTTAAATTCAGCTTTATCATATTTATATAAACATGTATACTATCATGCCATTTTCGTGTCTCGATAGGCAGAGAGAACAAAGCGCCAAACTTTCATATCTTTCGTCATACATCTTTCACCTCCTGTTAATCCAAACACCTTCTCTTTTCCGATTTCTTTGACTTTTTACATTTTATAAATATACTTTCTTTGGTTTTCTTCCATCAAACTTTTCCATAACAGTTTCAGTGCTTATTTATTTTGTTAGTATTTCTTCTTTCATTTGTTGTGCATACCCAAAATATCTTGAACTCTTCTTCATCTTACTTAACACACCAGCCTTAAGTTTACACTCATCCCTAATAACTTGATTAAGTTTTCAGTTATACGTTATAACGAATTCAAAGATCATCTATTCGGTTCCCCTCAATCATTTTTACATCCATGTTTCACTCCCACAAATTAAAGTTGGTATAATGGAAAATTCATTTTCCAGACCTCTAATTTTATTTATTTATATTTCTTTATTTAGTAACATATCAGGACCGTCTGATATTGGTAAAAACCAGAATTAATGTTTTACTGCCTGGAGCCAGATGAAAAGGCCGCGATTCATAATTTTGTTTCCAATAATGAAATCACCCACCCTTTATTTCCGACTTGGCATCTAGTTATTTTTTTATTTTTAAATCTGAAATCCGATTGCCATGCAAAACAAAAACAAACATAATATGCTTTTTGACAGATTTCAATGGACACGTGTCAATACCTCAACACACACTGCACCTTTATCTTCATAGAACAAGAATAACTATCCCAATAATATTAATTTAAGCCTTAATTAACCCTATTTATTATCGAACTTCCCTTCCATTTATCATTGGGCGCTTATGAATATTGTGTATATTATCTCCTCACTTCCCTGTTGCCGTAGGAAAATAGAATAAAAAGAGAGAAAGAAAGAGGGATAGATGAGTGGAGGGAGAGAGAGGCGGAATGGAGAGAGGGTGAGAGAGGCGTGTGGGAAAGAGTTTGAGTGATCGGGAGAAAGAGAGAGAGTGTGAGAGTTAGAGTGTGAAAGATAGTGAGAATAAGCGAGATGGGAGAAGGAGGAGGAGAGAGAGACGGTAAGTCTTGAATCTAAATTCGTAAAGAACCCTAGGACAACAGATAACAGATTGTTTTTTTTAATACATATTATTTGCCTTATAATGAAGGAAAAAAATTACTACGATTCTAAGTGATTTCTCACACCACTAGTTTAGCAAAGAATTTTACGTTTATCATAAAAAAACTGTAGTTTCCAATATAAAAGAACTCTTAAAATAAGATATTGATTAGCCGTCACAGATCTCGAATCAAGACGAAAAATATTATGGTCGAGACTTCTCTCATCGCTGTATCAAAATAAATAGTAAAATGACGCACATGTTACCCTTTAAAGTCGTCCAAAAATTAGACACATTAACCAGAGACAGGCTAAACTAAAAATAAGCATAGGTCAGTCATCTTACTAATACACAAAACCAGGACGTTCGAAAAAAAAACAATATCTATAAGGGAGACTAGATATTATGTTGTATATGGTACCGCTCAAAAGAATTATTATGCCTGAGTTGACCATCTCATGGGAAACCAATTTTCCGGTGGAGTACGCCAGGAAGCTTAACAAATATGACGACATAATCAACAAAATGTTAAGAGGAGGGTTTTTATTTTAAGATTTTATTTATTTAGATTTTTGACTATTTGGGTATATTTTAATTATTGGGTGTTAACATAAGTTAGGTCCGTTTTTTTTTTTCAAATTTAAAAATGAGCACCAAAAATAAAACAAAATGGTAAAGGTTATACGTCATTCGAAAGAAAATATTCTGCTCTACAAGATGTTGTGTTTGCTTTTACGTTACATATATTATTTTATTTGATTGCAAGCCTTCAAAATGGAATGTCAAGTTGACGAAAGTGAGCATTTTCGACACCTTCTGTTCGCGTTCAATCGAGGGAATCAAGAGTGAAGATGCTATGAATGAAAGGACAGCTCGTCGATGGTTTTTGCGTTTCAAAGACGGTAATTTCGAATCGAATCCAGAAGTTCGGCGCTTGGGTTCCATATGTTTTGAGTGAAAACAACAAAAATCAATTGTCGAACGTTGATTTTTGTTGTTTTTGAAACGCAAAAACCATCGACAAGCTGTTTTTCATTCATAGCATCTCCACCGTACACTTCGCAAATATCGCGAGCAACTTTGGCAGCTTTATTTCCGTGATTGAACGCTAACAGAAGGAGGTGTCGAAAATGCTCACTTTCGTCTACTTGACATTCCATTTTGAAGGCTTGCAAACAAATAAAATAATATATGTAACGTATAGTAAAAGCAAACACAATATCTTGTAGGGCAGAAAATTTTCTTTCGAATGACGTATAACCTTTATCATTTTGTTTTACTTTTGGGGCTCATTTTTAAATTTAAAAAAAACAGATACAACTTATGTTAACACCTAATACTTTACAATAACTGGTATATTAAGTACAAAGAAAAACTTTTTTTTATTTAAAACTTTATTTTTTATTTTGACTAAAGTCATCAGACCAGAAAAGAATAATTAAAAAAATAAAATAATGAAATTAAGCTAAGAAAAATCTAAATTGTTTGCAATACAGCATCATATCAAAAGGGTTTATGTCTTATTGGATTTGTGAGTTATTTGTTAACTCTTCTCTGTCAATTTGACTGTAGCAGAAGTAATGCAGAACAGTGCTCGTTCCAATCCCTGATAAATTCTATGTATCTACAATTCTGCTACAATATCTCAAATAAAAATTTCGTCGATATAAAATACTTAAAAAAAAGCACTAAAAAATGAGGACGTTCGAAAGTGTCGGGCCGTGAACTGACCCGGATGAAAGAGTTTTATGGTATAAAAATAAATAAATAAAATAAATAAAAATATGTGTTATTGATTGAATGTAGGTTGAAGTGATAAAGATGAAAGTATGATTTTGAAGTGTAGGAGACAAAAATATAATTTATTTGTAAATCAAATTGAATTTGAAGTTGTGAGTGTTATCTTTTTCAAAAATATTTCTCAATGTTTTTATAACAAGTAGTTAAAATTTATTTATCTTAAAAACATTATATAACAGAGTTTGGAATGATTTTCCTGGCTCAATCAGGTATGCCACATCCTAATAGATATTGAAGAATAAACTTAAGAAGCATTATTTATCAAAATATTCTATTTTCTTATGTTTCGTAACATTTCTATCCTAATCCTTATTCTCCTTGACATTTGTTATTAATTTTATTTTTTTTCAAATAGTGTTTTCAAGTGGGTTAAAGACAAGAATAACAATAATAATTATGAAACAATAATACTTACGAATATGAAACAAACAATAAAGGATAACAATAATAATTATGAAACAAACGATATAGGTCATGAATAACAATAATAATTATAAAACAAACAATATATGTCATGGATAACAATAATAATTATGAAACAAACAATATGGGTCATGAATAACAATAATTATTATGAAACAAACAATATAGATCACGGATAACAATAATTATTATGAAACAAACAATATAGGTCATGGAAAACAATAATAATTATGAAACAAACAATATGGATCATAGATAACAATAATAATTATGAAACAAAAGCCGATTGATTGAAAAAAAATATTATAAATCCGCCAGACGGGTGTGCTTGAAATTTTTAAATACGTCATACTGTCTAATTTGATTAAATATTATAGAAACAATAACAGTCTAATTTGATTAAATATTAAGTGAATTTTAATTGATACGCAGGTTTACAACACTTACTACTGTCATGCAATTTATTTTAAATATGTTTTGAGGCTTTCGCGGGGCTTCGTATCAGTTGGATAAAGTTTTTTGGAGTATTGAACCGCATGGTTTGGATTATGATGCCCGGGCATCATAAGCTAAACCACGCGGTAAAATATTCCCAAAAATCATATCCAACTGTTAATTATGTAATTTTCTGTACGTTAAAAAATATTTTAAATTTGATAAATAAATAATAGGGAAAGATGTCCTTTGTAATAAGGATTGAAATATTAACTTAATTTTACGAATTTTCCGTTACTACACATTTATGTGGCGTTGAACCATTGACAATATCTCAGATTACCATAAAGAAAATGGAAGCTTTTGAAATGTGACGCTATCGAAAAATACTGAGAGACTCGTGCATTGACAAAGTCTGTACTGATGATATTTTGAACCGACGGAATAGAGATAGAGTATTATCAACCATCAAAAGACGAAAGTTAGACTAGTTTGGACATATATAGTATAGTCATACTCGTTTATTGGCATCTTGATCAATCCATTCCCATTGAGTAAAATGTTCCAATTTTATGGAATCATGACATCTATAAATTAATATTTCCTATATATGTTAAATTTAAGAGTATTTTGTGAGATTCTAATCATGTAGACTTAAAATCCTAATGAATTATGCTTTCTTATTTTTACAGTAAATTTAATGTTGTCGTTCAAAGTATTGATAAATTCTAAGAACATTAGTAACTGACTATAAGTACCCGAAAGAATGAGAATTATACGATCCACATACATCTACCATGTTAAGGCATACTTAACTTAATTATGATTATCAGTAAATATATTTTTCTCTATATAGTTCATAAACATATCAGATAAAATACATATGTTTGACCCCTACACGTAAACCATACGTTTGCATATTCATTTTGTCCCTTACCTTAAAATAATTTTGGCTTAAACATAAATAAAAAAAATCATAAATTTATTGTACAGCTTTCGTTCCCATATCAATCTCTTTTAAATGTTTTTTTTTTCAATGACACTTTGCATTGCTCTATCGGCACACTTGGAAATTAGTTTACTACACCAACGACACTTTGCATTGCTCTATCGGCACACTTGGAAATTAGTTTTCTACACCAAAATATACATATTAAGCATTATTTGGCACATTAAAATCTTCAATTTTGTCAATAAACTCAAATAAATTGAGTACGACTTATTTAGATTCATAAATCTTAATTTTTATTATATTTTTTTGTCTATTTTAAATATTTGCGAAGAATGCAGACTGACGACCGGAATAATGGATATAGGACTTTTTAGTAGTTTTATGAACCCAACAATTAATACTAACTGACCGTCTGTCGGTGTTGCTTATTGCGTTGTAGCATTTCTTCTTCAAAGTTTTTGACGACTTTCTGGAATCTTACTGTATCGTCTTCTGGGAGCACCTGAAACGTGTCGTTGTTGAGAACATCCAAAAATATTTCGTTATCCTATATAACAATAACATTGTTCTTGTATGCTCTAACAACTGGAATTTTTTTTTAACTTTCCATAGTTTAACATATGTTTTTAACTATGATTTCGTTTTGATTACCATATTTTTTTATTTTATTATAAATTTTACATAATTTCTTTATCTTTTCTGCACACATTTTTTTCCTTTACAGATTTCGACAAATCAGTCTCAATATATATGACTTGTCATTCCAATTTTCGTGATAATAAATTCAATTTATAACATTTTTCTTGCAATTTTATTTCATCCTACGTCAAAATATGTTATGATTAATTTAACACTCCCATGTAAAAACATTTAGTTTATTTCATCACTGAATATGTATAGCAGGAATTAATGTTATCAGTGGAATAACAAAGAAATTGATTGTAAAAAATATAATGCGGAGTTCACAAGGTTAAAGCCGATACATAATAAAATAAATAAATAAAAACTTTTTTAATAAAAACTTGTGTATTTTTAGAAAATTGTATATTTCGTATTGCACAATTATGCGCACTGGCTAAAATAGATTGTAATGATATTGAGTTAGTTAGAATTTTGTTCCCAAATATGGGACGGGAGACCAAACCGGTGAAAGTCCGATGATTATGAGACATGGATTCATCACTACCCTAAAAACAGCCCTACAAGGATGAAGATTCACCTCTGATGAAGAAATGAAGACAGCGTTACATTCGTGGCTCGCAGCTCAGCCTAAGATATTTTTAATGAGGGAATACGAAAGCTTGTTGACAGATGGACAAAGTGTATTAAAAAGCAAAAAGATTATCTCGAAAAATTATGCATTTGTCTTTTTTAAAAGTTTGATTATATATGTTTTAAGCCATTGACTTTGTTTCCTATCGCTACAAGCCTTTCGATATCCATAATAAATATTTAATCATCTGCGAAAATATTACTTATGATAAATAGCATAATTTCTTAATTTACTCAGTGTTTATACATCAACTTAACTTTAAATATTCTATTTCAAATATGTTCCATAAAATTGGATCTTATAATGGGTTTGTATTGATCTGTTGATGTTCAAACGGTTTTAATTTGGGTAATTGAATCCAACGATCAGTAGCCATGAGCAGCAATTACCCAAGGGTTGGGGGGCGTTGATGTTAAGTGTTTTTCTTGTGTTCTCCACGGTGGTCTGTTGATTAAATGGCCCCTTTGTAGCCGGTCAGGGGCACACCAAAACTGTACAGAGCCTCTCTGTAACATTTAAGCTCCATTTAAATATTTAAGATTTTGAAAAACACATACCTTAAGATTTAAAAAAAACAACATAATTTCAGAATTTTTGATCTTCGAGATGTTAATTTTTTATTCTATTTCAACCTTTAAATATTTTTTTTTAACAAAAGGTTTAAAAATAAAATTGAACATTTACATGTAAGCAGTGCTATAGAATAGAAAAGAAAACTAAAACAAGATGAATCCGATACACTAACAAAACAAAACCTATAGAATTGAATCAATTCATCTCGGTAAGAAGAACGTATTCATTTTACTCCTATAAGAAGTCAAAGTCACATGAACGTCCACACAATGCCCAACCTGAGCATATTTGTTAAGAGTTGTATAAATAATTACTTACAACCACTTGATTATGGAAAAAAACATTGTTCCGGGTGAGCTTACAATATACGTGTAATATGATAAACTGAATTAGTTATGTATTGCTGAAATGCGAGCTGACAATCTTAAGAAATGTAGTGAATTTAAACATTTTCCTTCTATCTGATAAAGTTGTGAGGTTAACAATAGAACATAGTGCAACCCAGTTTTACCAGCTATCATAAGATCTACATTTTTTATGTTCTAAGGAGTGCCATCATTCGCGTGATATCAACTTTAGTGTCAATGCCTTTTTTTTTATCCACTTTGCATGGATTTCTCCTGTTACACAAAGAGGGTCTGCTTCTAGCGTTAGATTATTCGTTAGGAATATTATCAGCCAGAAATCTTCTCATACTGCTAGATGGTACCGAGAATGTATCAACAGTGTTATTCAGTTGGTTCAATATCTCTATACCACGCGTGACTGAGTGTTTAGCCATGATATTCGTCCTGTAAGTTGGTATGTAGAACATAGGGTGATTCCTTGCACGGCTATATTTATTGGGTACATATAAACTTAGTGCTTCTAGAATCGCGGGACAGTTAAAGCAACCTTGGAAAACCTTTATTAGGAATATCACAATGTATTCTTGCCTTCTTGTTTCGAGGATTCTATAGTTACACACCATGAGAAGTTCGGCATGGTGAGCATATTTTGGGTAATCACCCTTTGTTCTATACCATAGATATCTCAGGAATTTTTTTTGTATTTGTTTTATATTTTTTTTATATTTGAGCTGATGAGGAGCCCAAACCGTAGATGCATATTCTAATTTGGTTCTAATTAGATAATTATATAAGTTTCGGAGGATATCGGTACTGTTAAATTCTCTTGATATTCTCATCATAAAACCGAGTAGTTTGTAACAGTCCGATATCAAACGTGAGACATGGTTAACGAACTTGAGTCCGACATCAAACGGTTACGCCCAAATCTTTGAATTCAGAAACTCTGTTTAGTGCCACTCCCTGTATAGTATACTGATGGTGGATTGGTGAAAACGATCGACTATAAGATACACAGACACATTTATTAATGTTGAACAGAATATGATTTTGCTCACTTCAGGAGACTAGGGAGTCTAGGTCCTGTTGTAACTGTGCACAGTCGTGAGGTGAATTGATCTTTTTGAAAATTTTCAAGTCGTCAGCGAACAATAAACATATCGAGTGACTCGTGGAATTTTGAATGTCGTCTATTAATATGAGGAATAGTAGGGGACCTAAATTGGATCCTTGTGGTATACCAGATCTTGCGATAAATTCCACAGAAGACTTGTTACGGATTGCTGCGTATTGAGGCCTTTCTTTTAGGTATGATGCAAATAATCCAATTAGATTATCATCACTGAAGCCAAGTTTGTGCATTTTCTTAAGTAATATATCGTGATCAACTTTGTCGAAAACTGACATGTGCCATTATAATTTTGACTTATTTGAAATTACATCTTCTGTTCCATAATCGTCGCCGTTGTAGGACCTTGTAGTCGAGGATGTCCTGGCCGTCCCAACGTCAATTCAGTGAAAAAGCGAAACTATGACTTGAAGTTTTTTTAAGTGAGTAAGCCGTTGTACACTGAGAATCTCATCGGTCACACCGTAGTACTAGATCCGATGGCACACTGGAGTAAGACGATTGGAGCACACCGGTTTGTATTTATTCTCTTTTTGAAATTATATGCATAACTGAAGTCCTAGTTATCAGTTTACCCTTAAATGCTATGCGGACAAAATGTATGTCATTCGAACCGGCGATCTTCCGTATGGAAGTCCAGTGCATTCCCGCGCGGTCGGTCACCTTTCCTATAATAATGAAATAAAAAAGAGGAAGTTCATGAACCCGATAAATTTCTTCAGAATTTCTCACTCTTCGAACTGCTTAATATTTTTTTCTTCTCCTGTGGTTATGATACATAAAACTAGCCTGAGCATAGTGAACTGTGATATTGACAATCGTAATATGTAACAAAGACGACTTGACCACTATTAAATAAATATTGTAATTCACTTCAACACTCCATTTTCTAGCAATCCTTTATTTATAACACTTTTGCTACACGGCTGTGAAGGCCCTGTGCCTGCTTATCTTTACCATCAAAACATATCCAATTCCTTCGGCAATATCATTTCAGTAATGGAATCTTGTATTCTAATGTGGTATATGTACTACCTTGACCAAAAAGTTTTAGGACCGGCCACTGTGTGGCGCTGTCAGTCACCCGATTGGAATTCTTTTTTTTTTTAGGTTACCACATCTATCATTGACACTTTCCTCCAAATTTCAGCGTCATAGCTTGACATTTGTAAAAGTTACGCTGTACTGAGTACATCTACCTTTGTGCGTGTTTTCGATTTTTTACAAGTTTGAAAATGACATCAACTGTGCATCAAAGACTTTGCATTAAATTTTGTGTGAAAAACGGATTTAACGGTCCGCAGACCTTGGAAATGTTGGAGAAGTGTTTTTTGGTGGCACGAACGCTTCAGAAGTGGTCGTGAGTCGGTCGAGGATGACGAACGCAGTGGCAGTCGAAAACCAATGAAAACATCGATAAAACCAAAGAAATAATGGCCGAAAACCGCAAATTGACCATCAGAGAGCTGACAGAGGACTTGAACATCGCTTATGGATCCGCTCAAGACATTTTGGTTAGTGATTTGGGCCTCAGACGTGTCGCTGCAAAACTGATACCGAAAGACCTCAATTTCATGCAAAAAAAGGACCGCGTCGAAATCGCGAAAGACATGATTTCCATGAGTTTTTGACCAAAAACAACACGACTACTATCCAGAAGCCTTTGAATTCACCTGATCTGGCTCCCTGCGACTTTTTCCTGTTCAACCGACTTAAAAAACCGCTTCGCGGAACGCGTTACAGCACCCGAGAGGATGTCATGAAAAAATCGAAGACGGCTCTGATGGACATACCAAAAATTGAGTACCAGCGGTGTTTCGAGGATTGGATCAAGCGCTGGCGTAAGTGCGTTGCAGTCGATGGGGAGTACTTTGAAGGGGACCATATCGATTTAGATGAATAAACTTGTATTTTCGATTTTATGAATAAAGTCCTAAAACTTTTTGATCAAGGTAGTATGTAGATTAGGCATAGCATTACTTTATTTCTCAAGCTTTTCTTAAAGCGCTTTCTTTACCATTACCTTAAAAATATAAATTTAAGAAACGTTAATGGCTCAGTTCCTTTGATTAGTGAGGGTTATCCCAAAACAATGTTAATACCTGACGAAGTCCGCGCCCGTCCAATCAAGGGAATGCGAGTTGTTTTCTAATTATTTTTTACAAAGGTTCTAGTCTAGTTTTCATTTACGCTCTCTGTTGCATTATTTCTAGTTGGTTTGAAGAGATTGCCATATAGCAAAAAATGCACCAAATTATACTGTATACAATGAAAATGCTATACACTATTTTGAAAGAAAAAAAACAAACAGCAGCTTTAAATATATTGAACACATCCTGATAATTTAATTTATCAGCATTTTTACTCCAAACAAAAAACAACAAATGTATAGTAAAGATTTTCAATTTGGTAGGAAATTTTGATGTATGTAAGTTGCTTCGGGTGAAAATAGTATTTTATAGTTTTAAACATTTGCGTCTTCCAAAACAGATTTATAGTCAATATGATAATCAACCTGACTCAAATCATTTGAAGGTTATTTATTTTGACAATCAGTTTGCAACACTCAGAATTGTCACCTGACATTACTGGGAGTGTGATCCCAACTACCTCGACATGAGGAACAAACTCAAAGTACCAAATATTTTAGATATACAGTACATGCTTATCACATACTAGTATATTAAACTTATGTCATTCAGCGCTATGCTAGACTACGTAAGACATTTAGAACGCCCTTAGACAGCTTAACCTCTTATATTTCTGTTTTTTTTTTTATTATTTTAACTAATAAAGCATCTTCAATAGTAGAGTTGATTGCCGAAAACGACTGACATAAACAATATACATAACTCCGCGTTGATATTTTTCTATCGACCTTCATCTTTTTACTAACTCTTTCCTACTTGGTGAAGTCGACAGTTTGAGTCTTTGCTTCCTCGACTTCTGCATCGTTGTCCCCAAAACCCCAAGTATTTGGATTATAAAATTGCTCGTGGGCAATCCTCATATATATTATATTTCCTAATCGAGCTTAACTCGTAATCGACAGTTTGCCAATTCATCTCTACCTTTTTTAATGTTCCATTAAATAAATTATAATATTTTTATAAAACATTGTTTCCGTTGTCTTATCCTAAGCAAATAGAATTACATAATTAATTTTCATAACATTTAATGGGAACATTTTGTGTTCATTCCAAAAATAAGAAAAAACTAAACTTGATTATTTTTAAACAAATCGAACATTTTTGTAGCGTTGATTCCGGAAAGTCCACGGGCTGGTTGGTAAGACAACTGTTATCTAACCTGAGAGTTGCGGGTTCGGTTCTCCCTGGTAACCTGTTTTTTTTATAAAAAAAGGGTTTCAATATGGTTTTCTCTGAAGGCTTGTTTAACACATGTCTGGTAAGTTTACCACATGGTAATTAATCCTCCAGGCTGTTCTGTATACAACAAAAATGTAATACAATTCCTTATGTTTCATCAATGATGTGTAAAAAAATAAAACAACACATGTGTAAAAAATTAAGATGATTTATATTTTGGTTGTGTTTCGATTATATGCCATATCTTTTGACAACAAAGGAACGAATTTCTGCTTCATTTCTACACAAATAACTTTTTATACGCTTTTTACTAACCCGCCAATTACGTCTCACAGTTGGTGTATCACGTTTACAGAGTATTCTGCATAAATATGGTTTAACTTTAAGATAATGAAGTATGTAATTACACATATTAATGAGCAATCTTATTAATTGAATAGTTTAATATTTCGAAATGTGTAAAACAAGGATGCATTATGTCACCATCGTTGTTCAATATTTACCTAGATTCATGGGTGAAGGAACTACAGAGGGTAAATAGTGGCATACAAATATTCAATGGGAACCCATGCGTATTGCTGTATGTAGATGACATGGTAGTGTTGGTGGAGAGTTAAGTTGAATTGCAAAGTTTGATAAGTAAATTGTATGAGAGATGCAAAGAGAAATATCTGAGAATGAATGTTGCCAAATTCAAAGTAACGGTGATTGAAAAGTGTGGAAGGGAAAGTAAATGCGACATATGGGTGGAAAATGAGAGATTGGAGTAAGTTAAGACATTCTGATATTTGGATGGTGGTTTCACAAATAACGGAAGAGTTAAAAGAGGTATCGAATTGCGTAAGTGAAAGGAAACAAAGTCATTGGGGCAGTTAAATGCATATATGATATACTCGAACCGGACAGTATCAAAATCTGATAAGATGATGATAGTCTATAATAGTATTTTAGTGCGAACTTTGTTTTATGGGAGTGAAACGTGGACATGGAAAAAGGCTGAAAGGAGCCAAATGCTGTAGAAATGTATGTATTAAAGAGAATACGTGAAGTGACAATGTATGATAGAATACGGAATGAAGTGATAAGGGATGAATGGGAACTTAAAGCTAATGTGTTAAGTATGATGAAGAAGAGTAGGTTGAGATGGGTTCGGCATGTGGAACAAATGAATTGAGAAAGACTAACGAAACAAATGTATATAGTAGTGCAAATGTAAGGGGAAGGTGTATGAGAAGAAGACTAAGAAAAGTATTGTTGAATCAAGTGAATGATATTCTGAAAGAAAGAAACGTAGAAGGTCAGCGGATGTGCCTAGGTGCACCATGCCAAAGGGGACGCCCAAAGATTCATAAATATGTTGTAAAAATATGTTCTTGAATTAGTTCGCCAAATGTTTTATAGCAGAATGTGTTCCCTTTAGTTCATATTTAAAATCTAATGATAATCACACCTTTTCAATGCTACAGCTTATCAAACTAACAATTTTCTGCAAAATAGTAACTTATCATCCCAATATTTAAATTATACTATATATGCACACCATTAACAAACTATGAATCACGGAACGAAATTTCTCATTTTTTAAACGATCAAATACATATTGAAAATACACAGTAAAAGAAAACAGACTAACAGTTTAAACGCAATGGCCATTTAATCAATAGAGTGAGACGTAACAATGAATCGACTTCAATAATAGCGGGAAATCATTTGCAGAAGTTTAGAGAAGAAAGCATAAAGTTAACTGTATTGGTTTGTTGTGTGGCGCAAGATTCATAATTATCCGAGATCATCATCGAAACGAATAGGGTAAAAAATATTTTAATTACTTATTGGAGGGGTCGGAGGGGCTGGAGGACAAAAGTTGTAAACTACTCAGGGGTGCCGTCTATACAAATGTGGCACTGTATGTGCCTTAAAAAAGAAAGGATTACCTATCCAAACTAGTCGAATTATATTATAAAAATGGTTAAATAGAAAAAGTCAAACAAGGTATTTTTATTTTTCAAATATAGTGCCACAAAGTCAAGGTTTAAAATTTCAGGAAGTATTATTTAACACTCGTAAATTCTCCAAGTGAACCTCTAATGTCTGAGCTTACTTCACATAGGTACTCGTATATTAATAAACTTGAGGTTTATACGTACAGTTTTGTGGTCAATTTATTTGATTGCGGTCTCAGATAATTAAGCGGTTCGGTTCCCTAAACAAACTAGAATATTACGCGCAGTGAGTTGTAAACTAGAGTTTGTGGATTTTCATTTATACATTTGTACACAAAACAAAGGTGGCGAGTGATTTAAAAATTACATCCGAATTAAATTTTATAAATTTAGCTCGTGGTCAACGGACAACGAGTTACAAGCAAATATACAGACCGAGGCAATTGACACGCCCCAACGTTAGGACGCGACATTCTGTATTATTTTATATTATACTTCTATTGTATACAGTACAACCTGGTGAACTGCTCACAAACCAGAAAGATGTTTAAGGGACATTAAGAAACCAGATTGAATTGTTTTAAAAAAAATCTAACCCGCATTCCCCGGATTGAATAAATCTTATCAACTAGGCCACGGTGGCCATCTATTGCGTGATCGAGACATCTTATCAACTAGGCCACGGTGGCCATCTATTGCGTGATCGAGACATCTTATCAACTAGGCCACGGTGGCCATCTATTGCGTGATCGAGACATCTTATCAACTAGGCCACGGTGGCCATCTATTGCGTGATCGAGACATCTTATCAACTAGGCCACGGTGGCCATCTATTGCGTGATCGAGACAACATATTTCACTATAAACATTCCACTCTTTTACTTACACCTTAATATCACCTTAAAAATTATAATTAACTATTATGATGACATGTGCTAAGCACTTCCTATCCTAAGACATTCTTGAAGTTGACTGATCTTAGATTTTCTTTTACATGGTATTGTTTTGTATTAAACTTTAATTGTATAACCTTAACTTTCGTTGTATAACCCGACAGGTTCATTGCCTTATGCAAAATCTCTTCCAAACAACCAGAAATTTGATAAAAAGGCCTAAAGCAACAACCAGACGAACTCCCAATTTGTAAAAAAATGGAGACCAACGGGAATCAAGTCCATAACTAACAAAAGAATGATTTTTTATGCATTATTTAATTTTTATTATAATTGCATTGTATAAAACCTGACGAATTTCTTGCCAAGTGACAACGTCTTCCAACCAACCAGAATAATAACACGTTTTAAGTTTTATTGACCTCCGTGGTCTAGTTAAAAAAAAGATTGACACCCAACCCATGGGTTGTGTTTTTTATTGCTGATGGAACTCAGATTTTTTTAATAAATTATTCCTGTCTGGTTTTCACTTAAGGTTTTATATTTCTTGTTGGAGAAGAAAAGATTGGCAGATATGTTAGTAATAAGCTCACCAGATATAATATATACAAAGAAAGTGTAATACAATACTATAAAAGCTGACTATTAAAAAAAAACTAGGACGTATATACTTTATTCTGATCTCAAAAAAGATCATTGTAATTGTTATTAAATATAATTTTAACTCGTTTTTAGTTATCAAACAAAAATTAATAAATGATAACTGTTTTAATATTTGTGTGGGTATCCCTGAACTCAAAAACTACTTTCTCTAGTTACATTGGTCCCCCAAATGTTTATTTGCTGGGTGTGATCACTTCCTGAAAAGCAATCCCTTCCAACCCCTCTTCACCCTTCAGCGCACAAGTTTCAGGGCCACCATATCTACACCATAAACGCTTCTACTCAGAAATAACCCCACTCCAGGGTTTCGCCCAGCTAAAATATATCAGGAACAGAATTTCATTTTAGTTTATCTTACCAAAGCTTTTTGTGGTTTTCCTCCATTGCGAAAATAACCTCTGTTATTTATTATCATAGTATTTTTGTCAGTTTCAGTTAAGTGCACATTGTCTCAAATCTTTGCCAATTGGTATATTTTAATTTTTCTTTGTAAATAAGAAATATCAGATGTAATCTCTCACATTGATAATTTGACTAATCAAATAAGAAGTACTAGTTTATTAATTTAGAAAAAATCAAAATATCTTACTAATACTAATATATTAACTCTCTACAATAGTCTTTGCAATGCAAAATTGGGGTATGGATTGGATGGACAGAGTCCAAAACCATAATTGATATAATTGAGGATGCAGAAAGTAACAATCAAGGATATACTGAAAAAGCCCTTAAGAACGATATCCAAGTGAGCAACTTTTCAAAGATTTTGACGTTCTGAGCATAAGACAAATGTATACAATTGAAATAGTTCTCACGATTCACAAACGCTCTGGAGTTCATAGAATGATCATACCATGTTTACCAAACCAGGATATAATTAAGGATAAAAAGATGAACACTTTTTATGGTCAGAGACATCTTATTTTTTCAAACATTCCCTACTGAGTGGTAGTCACTTACTATTTCTAAGCTCAAATATACCCTGAAGGAATGACTCCTTTCTCAGGACATTGCTGTATTGTATCATACTTTCGTTGTATACAGTACAACCTAGGGAGTTGATTGCCAAGTGGAAATCTCTTCCAACTAACCAGAAAGATGTTAAAGAAGCCTTAAGTGAAAACCAGACTGAAAGCCATATTAAAAAAATCTGGTTCCAGCAGGACTTGAACCCGCAACCTCTGGGCTGGGCGTCTTACCAACTAGGCCACGGAAGTCATCCTGCTGAATCTGAAATAATGATGTACGGTGAGAAATAATGGATAGCATCTTTTTATCCATAGATAGCTGCGCTGAAATCTTAATATTCGTGTATAATATACATATTTGAGTTTGGTTATTGTTATTTGCGGTATCATGCTATTGTTGTGATTTGAAATTTTATAAATCTCACCTATATAGAGATTTTGTTGTTTTTAATGTTATTTGCAGTGGTGGGAGTATTTGATTAACATATGTGATGAGCTATTTGACTTAAAACAGGAATTCGTAGTTAGCCAGCCAGCAGGTCTATAGTATCTGAACATTGAAATTAAGCATGATGGTAAAGGAAAAATATTAGTTTTATGATTATTGAAATGTCTGTCTTGTAACTGTTGATTTGTTATTATTGTATTTTCCCTTGTCATGTAAAAAAAATTAAAAATGTTATTGATTAATAAAAATTAAATTAAAGTCAAAAGTTTTATTAATTAAATGTCATGTTTAATTAGGATGTTCCACCCATTTAAAACCAACGCGTCCTTGAAGCAACTTAGAATAAGTCGAAGTCTCTATTTTAATTGAATATTTTTAAGTCTAGGGACGTGGAGAAATAAAAAAAAACTAATTCAATAACCTAAAACCGTCGTTCCAATCATGGATTAGCGCTACGCTCAAACAGAGATTATTTATTGGGCTTTCCAGTTCACCACTCATATTTCTTTACGTCGTCCTTTACTGTCCATGCAGTGAGACTCTGGAATAAGTTAAAAACCAATAAAGACTCGCTCCGTCCTTGGCTTGCTTTAAGAAGCGTCATGCTTTAAGAATGCAAAATACGTGTCCAAAATAATGCAGGCAAGCATGCAACACAAGAACCTCGATGCTACAGTAGTTTGCTATTCTCAAAACTTTATCATTTGATACTGTATGATACTATCAGATCCTCAATATTTGCCTGAGGTGTTACGCCTGACATTTTTCAATGTAACCCCTGTTGAGAAACGCTGTTTTTAGATGTGACATTTATGAACACAGTTCACCACACCATGATATGTTAATTAAAAACCTTCGTGGGCTAGGTTCTAAGGTGTGTATTTATATTTATTTATTTATTTAACTTATTGCCAGGCGACAATCTCTTCCAAACAACCAGACAAAAGTAAATTAAGCAAGTTACGTGGTCGTATAAATCATTCAAATGACTATCCATCCCCACGAAATCCATAAACATATACGTGAGCACATGCCCACGAACCCCACAAAGACGGACAATCACCCGAACATTCTTTTTCATATAAAGTGAGATATCATCAATCAAAAGGAAAGGAAGAGATGGTGGAGAGGAAAAGAAAAGAAAAATCAGGAATGAAACACGTTATTTTACTGACTAGAAATTAAGAGATTTTTCAGTCGCTTCTTAAAGCATGCCAAGGACGGACTGAGTCTTATATTGGTTTGTAACTGATTCCAGAGTTGGACTGCATGGACAGTAAAGGACGACGTAAAAAAAGTGGAGTGGTGAACTTGAAAGGCCAATAGACAATCTCTGTTTGAGCGTAGCGCTAATCCATGATTGGAAAGGCGCTGAAAATGTTGGGCGAGATAAGAGGGGGTGGCGGGACAGTTAAGAATATTATACAATAGAGACAGTATGTAAATTTGGCATCTATTTCTAACATTCAACCAGTTCAATGCCTTCTGGTATGAAGTTATATGATCGTACTTTCGTAGGGGGATAATAAATGTTAGACAAACATTTTGAAGACGCTGTAATTTGTCCAGCTGTTCCTCTGTCTATCTTATGATCGCGGGTTTGATCCCGTGGGTACCTTTTTGTCAAATAGAGTTTTAGTTTGCTTTCTATTTAAAGTCTCTTTAACAATGTTCTGATTAGTTGGAAGAAATTACTACATAGCAATAAGCCCGCTAAGTCATACTGTATTTTAATGCCACCTTTGATGTATGACAGTGAACTTTGACGTGGAAAGTTAATGAAAAGAGCCGATTTAATGCTGTGAAAATGCGTGCACATGGAGTGACAATTTATGGCAGAATAATACAGATTTATGGCAGAATAATACAATTTATGGCAGAATAATACAATAGTACAGAACGAAGTGATTAGGAATGAAATACAATATGAAATACAGAACAAAGTGATTAGGAATAAATATGAACTACAGTTGAAATACAGAACGAAATGATGAGGAACGAATATGAACTAAATGCTGATGTGTTGAGTACGATGAAGAAGAGTGGAACTCAACAAGCAAACGAAGTGACAGTGTGTATGCTTTCTACATACAACGAAAATTTAATAAGTGAAAAATAAATAAGTGATTGTAATTTATTTTTAACAAACACTGTTTATTCCACTTTTTTATGACGGTATAACCCTACCGGTTTCAAGGCTTTCACCTCATCTTCAGGGGAGCGCAAGCAAGAAATAAATTACAATGTCTTTAAAAATAAATTACAATGTCTTTAAACCTCCACAACGTTAATGCCTTAACTATAAACAACATATAAATAAGTGACTTAATACGCTATTTCTATTGAAATATTATAGAAGTTAAACACATACGAGTATTTTTTTTTAAACATGCTGCGAGAGAAATCATTGTTAAAAGAGTAGCAATATATATAAAACTGGAAACGTTCTTTGGCAATTTATTTTTATTACCTCTTACGTTCCATCAGAAAACCAGGGATTTCACAAAACGTCTACATTCAAAACAATTGTTATTATTATAGTTTATTTGAAGGATGTTGGGTATAAATAAACACAAAACTTGAAGAAAATTTTGGTAAAATTCGAATTACAATTCGGTAATATTGCCAAATTACTTTGGTGTCCACTTTGATAAAATTTAACACATACAACTGAGGTTTTTACGATTCGTAAACTTTAAACTGCAGTACCGATAACTGAGTTTGACTATTAACTGTTGTTGAGAGCGATTAAGGGTTACGTATTAGATAAAATAAAGATGTTTGCCCTAACAACATTATTAAAGATTGTCAGTTCGTATTTCTATAGTTTAGAACTCACTCAGCTTGTCATGCTAGAAGTTCCTTGTTGGCCCATTCGGCAAAATATATTCATCCATAGTAAAGCGGTTGCCACTAATTATTTGCACTATTCGAGTATAACAAGACTGCACAGACTGGGTAATCAATATGGGTATTGTATAGATTTTTATATGATTTTGCTAACCTACATAAGTAAAGTGAAGAAGTTGTTCTTGCTGGAATTAAATCATTGAATTATATGGAATTGTTTTATTGTGTTGTTCGATTTGTAATACTTTTTACCTGTCACATAACCACTGTTCACATGTTAATAGTAAATGTAGTTGTTTTTTAATTTTTGTAACAAAAAGGTAATTTAATCGTTGAAATAAAAAATACAGCTCTAATCATGGCTTATCCTGGAGTCTCATTTTCAAATATCTATATTTTTCGAAAAAAATAAGAATGTTTTTTAATCACGTCATAATGATTCCATGACCTCCGAAACTTAGTTGATAAGACGCTTGTCTTTTAATTCAGGGGCTTTGGTTCGGTTCCCATTTGTACCCAGATTGTTTAAATAAGTGATTCAGTGTAGTTTGCACTAAAGTTTCTTAAAAACCTTTTTGGTTGGTTAGAAGAGATTGACATATAGCAATTGACTAATCAGGGTATACTGTATACATACAGAAAGTGTTATACGATACAATTACTAAGAAAAAGAAAGCCAAAAATAATATGGTCTAAGGTTTCCTCATTTAAACCACACTCAAAAACAGGGTCAATAACGACGCTCAATCCGTCGAAATGACTGGACCTATACTGTGACCAATACTACAGCAACACAATGTTGTTACTTCTGGTTTAGTGAATTCAATAACGTAATCATTTGCCCATTGCCTAGTTGATAAGATACCTGTCTTCCAGTCCGGCGATTGTGGGTTTGATCTCCATTGGTTCCCAGATATTGTTTAGACGGTTTCCAGTATTTTATACTTAACACTTTTTTGGTTGGTTGTAAGGGATTGCTACATGCCAATAATCCGCAAGGTTCTACCATATTCAACAAAAGTGTTATAAACTCGCATTTTGGTACATTCGAACATATTGCTGGATTGATTTACGTTTGGAATATTTATTTATGTTCACATAACCCAGTATGAACCATAATGCATGCTAACGGAATTACGAACCATCATACATGGTAAAGGAAATTGGTACGAACCTTCATACATACTAACGTAATTTGGTACGAACCTTCATACGTACTAACGGAATTCTATACGAATCTTCACAGTGCTAATTAATATCATCGGTCCTAATAATAGCGTTATATCTTAATCAAATGATTAAATGAAATACTAAGTTATAGGTAACCCTGTAGAGATCGCTTCATTTCCCAAGGAATATGTGAGTTCATTGCTACGATAACAACGTGGGAAGGAATCCAAGCAAGGAAAATACTTCTGTTTTTAAAGTCGAACTATAATAACCAGGATTCAATAGAGCGAATTATTTCTCTATTTGTTAATGTAAATCAACTCCCACAAATTGAGTGAAGGATTTCAACTGTATAAGTGAATCAATTCTTATATAACTATATATGTGTTGAATAATGTATTTGGGAATAAAATGTTATTTCTTATAAAATCTGATCATTGATATCGTGCAAAAATTCTTATATACGTACATCCCATAACGCTATTTCCCTCTCGGGGTAGGCAGAAAGGAGAGAGTACCAGATTTCCTATCACGGCATGCATCTTTCGGCCTTTTTACATGCAGACATTCTTTCATAAAAGACTTTCAATGACTCTGACTTTTAACATTTGTTTTCTCACCTAGACATGAGTAAGTGTTGTTACATCCTCACTTGAGGTAGTATTGTCAGCACGTGTGATGACGAACTGTGAGTTCCGTGCCTACTCCAGTGATCTTAAAACTCAAAGGTTCGATTTAACGGGGGCGACGATAATATTGTCTAACGGCTACGCTCTTCAACACATCTGTAACGACCGATTGGAGCTGCAAACATGTTGACTGGATTTTCAATGTGTTTTTAATGAATAGATTTTTATTTATGCGTATGATACTCCTCGACGTATCCGAACTGACAATAAGGGCATGTTGTAGAGCGTGGCCAAGATATGATTTTGCTTTCGGGTAAATAACCACTGGACGTATTTGAAATATTATAGCACGTAGTCAGGAAACTATAGTTACTCACGTCTAGTAGATGCGAGTATTGTTAGCAGACACATTCTTAAACCAGACTGGGAACTTTTTTTTTGGTACCATCGGGAATCGAAACAAAAACCTCCGTGTGAAAGATAAGCGTCTGCCCAACTAATAATAAAACAAAAAGGACAATTAATATAGCGCCTTTTTGGAAAGCAGACTATTCTCAAGGGCGCTTTAACTAGGAGTTCAATCCCACTTTTACTGGCAGTTTAAAAATATTACAAAATAAATATTTATAAGTGAGTTTGAAGATAGAAATGCGGGATTAATAGTAGAATTAGGTTTGATACTTCTCCGCATCTGCATATGTTTAGAAAAAAACATATTTGATAAGAAAAATTAAGCCACGGAGAATGGTACTGTTAATTTAAGACCTCTTTATCATATATCTGGTTAGTTGTAGAAATTTGAACATAGTAATAAGGTTGTTAGATAAATAAGTTAAATAAATATACCTCTAGAAATGAATTCTAAATAGATAGTGAACTACGAGTACAAGCGAAAGAGGATTAAATAAAAAATTCAGTGTGTACAAATGTGACTGACAGTCCGGTAGATACGGTCAGTACACTAATCAATAGCCTGGCTCGCGTACAATGAAGCCAGGGTTGGGAGGACAGTGGATAGCCCCTCTCGATCCACTGTCCAGAGAGCTCGGAAGTGGAGTGGCTGCAGTGGAGCTCGGAAGGCATATTAATAAGTGAATTACTTAATAACCATTCACGTTACCCAGATTCCAATCTGAATAAAGCTTCTTATATGTCAGTGGATTGAAGGATAGAATATTTTTTTAATATTTATGTTTTTATTCATCAACATCAGACTGTATCTTATAACAATGTTTAATATTAAAAGGGGTGAGTTTCAATCATTATAAAAGACTTTTGTACCAAAAATAAAATACATCATGCCGTATCTCTTGCGGGGTAGATAGAGGGAACAGATCTCTACACTTTTCTATCCTAGCACACAAGTTTCGCATCCTCCACATTCATACATATCGTCATGCACAATCTTCTCTTATTCATACTTTTCACTTTACCTTCTTTCAAAATCTGGTCCACTTGGTCCAGCCATGTTTCCCTCGGTCTATCTCTTCCACGCACACGTTGCACTTCTGACTTATATTTTCGCTTAGTCATTATTTCCCTCCACATGTTCTTCACCATACTTCAAAAATCCATTTTATATATGTATCCATTTTATATATTCATTTCTAATTTCTTCATTCCGCCTTTTTTTCAAACATTGACATTCTACAACGTTTCTTTAGTGCACACCTCTCCACAGCATTAATCTTACTCTTATCCTTCTTCTGCCAAGTCCAAGTTTTACTTTCATACATTAAAGTGAGCACCAACGTACTATTATGTATTGTCTTTTTTTCAGCTGTTGATATGGTGTGGTTGACATGCGAGAGTTTTGATATTTATTAAAATACACCTGCATCCATTCTATTAATCCATCCCTTACGTATTCTGGGGCTACATGATCATACCCTACAGCCTTCCCCTTTTACATATTCCTGACAGCCGCTTTTACCTCTTCTTTGGCAATTTCACACATATCTGCCATTTAAATAGGCCAACTCACACTTGCATGTCTTGGATTCAAAACAAAGCAATTACATTAAAACCAAAGAAAACGATACAATTACAATCTAACAATCTCAACAGCACAAAATTTACAAGTACATATATAGGCATCAAAGTTCTAACAATATATACAGTTATTGATACGATACGGGAAAACCTTAAAACGGACAGCCCGTACCGTACCACAACAGGCGTCACTCTTAACGTTCACGCGGAACGAAAAGGACAGTTGCATACAAACAAAAGAATAATTTTAAACTATTTGAAAAATCATCATATTCACAGTGTAAGTACAATCAAAAAGCAATATCGATGACAACATCAAAATATTCGAAAATATAAAAAGAAATCAGAAGGGAGAGAAAAACAAATCTGTTTTCTTTTTTCTGACACGGATATATTGTTACCTTTCTTTTTATGTGCATATGCAGTATACGAGTATACTGCATATACTCGTATATCGTAGGAAACAGCTTGAAGGGCAAAACTAGTATGGAGCTCATTTAGACGATTGAGCAACACCTTTAAAAATGATCTCTCAATATATTTGAAGCGAAAGATTTACAACCATCGTATTCTCCCAGTACTTACGTATAGCTGTGAGACATGGACATAGCATCCAAGAGGCATGAAGATGCCCATAAAAAGAGCTGATGTACGCTGGCTGGATAAAGTCAGGAAGCATGGCCACATCACATGTCACCAACGAGCACAAAACCTAATTGTTTGGAGTCAATCTGGGAAGATCTTCATCCAGCAGTGGGTCGACCCATGTTGATAATGATGATGATGATAATGATATAAAAGGATAGTTAACGCTGTATGAGGTGCTTTGTGATCCAAGAAAAACTCGAATAGATCAGAGTGTCTGCATCCAAAAGTTAAACTTGTTTTTTTTTGGCATTTATACACTCAACACACCCAAATTGGTAATATGGGCATATTGAAAAGTGTGATTAAGAGACAACATTGTCATCGGCTCCATTATTCGAGCCATTGAGTTACGAATCACTTCAATAGGCAGAGAAGTTCGTATTTTTTTTTCCACGTTTACGTTTTCGTCATAAAATATTCTCGTTTAATTTTATCATATAGTCGTGAAGTCCCCTTAAACACATTCAAACTAGCATTACGGGTAATTAAACTTACCCTTCCTGTGCTAAAAAAATTCACGCGTTCCGGTGCTGTGTATTCAATACACATGTAAAAATAAGCGATTTAAAACTGGAAAAATAAGAATATTCATAGGCAATCCCTTAAATTAATTAAATTTGAAGTCAAAAGTGATAATGATTGAAATTTAATTGCTGAAAACATGAAAAAAACATTGGCTGACATTCACAAAACAAGCGAAGAGACCACCTCAAATGGATGCCCGAGAGCTACTGAAGCGAGAGAGGCGAGCGAACTAAGATTATATTTCTTGCGTTCCCATATACTGAAGTAGAGTGAGAGTGAGACGTGAATAGCGTCGCTTCCTCACCCATAGCGGTTTTTTAGAATGAATATTTCTACGTCCCGCACTGGCACACGTTTGATTGTATTGGTGAGTTTATTCCCGATTTTCACAAAATATCTCTGATGTGGCCGCGATAAGTACTAATTGTTATTAATATTATTTTTTCATTCAATGCGTAAATGTATTACGGAGGAATACCTAAAATCTGAACCCAGTATTTATCATATTTATAGAGATATTAAAGTGTTTAGAAGCAATGTGTACTAGTTACAAATCACAGGGAAGGAAGGGTTAAACAAGTGGCCGGGACACAATGTTGCCTTCGTCCCCATAAATCGAGCCTTCAGGCTTAGAAACGCTGGACAAGGCGTGACATTTGTTGTTCTTGATCGCACGTGTTAGCAATACAATAAAAGCAACGACAATCGTACACATCTAGCGTCTGTGAGTATTGTCTTCAGACGAACTATTTTTAACATACTAGGATCCTTTTTTTCGGATATCATTGGAAATCGAGCCATGGCTGGAAATCAAGTGACTTATCAACTAGGCTATGTGGGTCGTCTGTCGGAATAAACGGGAAAAAGTGGGAATTCATCGTCAAAATGGAAACAATTCGTCTGGCTGGGCGGTTAAAACCATTATATCCACTGGTTATAGTATTTGAGTAGGAAAATAATGTAGATAATGCGATGAAATACAGAAAACATGCAAAATCCAATTTGGGTGTGAATTTTGTGTGGTAGACAGTGCAAAGTTAAGAATAGGACTAGAAAGTAATAAAAAATTGCCGTCATGTTCAGACATCTGTCATTTTTCGTAAAAGGACAAATGCTCTTTTCTTTGAGTCAATAAATTATACGACACAAATCGAAGAATGATTGATTAAATCATTAGCTTTATTTTAACAACTAGCAAAAGAAACGTTACTGGATCTCATTATACAAGTTTTTGACAAGTAACGTATGGTTTTGACAGTACAATTAACTGAATGCGCAGACGGTTCAAAGTTTTTGGAATAATTTAATTCGAAGTTCATACGCCACATATGCTACATTATAACAAAGTCCAATTTTAGAAATGTGTTCTTTACATATAACTCTGCATAAACACGTATGAAAAATCAAATTTCAAATATTCTTCGAACACTCATTTACGCGCAGTTTATCTTGTGACGTAACAACTCCCGATGAAAATTGACAGTCATATTTTTTCATAAAACCGCGTACGATTTTGTACATATGTGGAATAGGTATTTTACATTTACTGAAAAGAGTGCAATTTAAATATTGCATGGTACTCATATGCATAAATACAACCTTTACTAAAATACAGTGTCTTAAAAAAATATATACTTACTTTAACACCATGACGTTTACTTAAACGTGCTGCAGGAATTTGTCATACCACACATTCATGAGAAGTTTAGCGATAATACCATCGCGATACTATCTTGATGAAAATTATTCGAATATATGAATTGGACGCAGAATTAGCATTGAATACCCCCCACGCTCCCAAGACCTCGAGCCAATGGACTCTTTTAACCCTTGGGCGGGCGCATCAAATCTGTGAGATGAGGCACCTAGTTATTTTTTGAGCCAATGGGCGAGGTTTACCGACAAAAAGGTTAGGCTTATAGTAGCTTCCTGACTCCCTACCCCTCACACAAGGGTATCTTTGTTATTTTTCCTGTGCACCGTTGGTCTCCGTGACGGACGTTTTAATCTGCTGGATGAGTTACGCCCGATTACGTAAGTATTTTTGATTTCCGAAATTTTAATTTTTTCCTCAATATTTCTTTTCATATACTTGCAATAGTTCGTATCTCTATGTTGTAGCCCCTAATTCAATGATATTGATCGTTATTTACTATATGAATACAAACATGCACGCATGGTGTGTGAAAATTGTTCTGTTTTATCTATTTTAAGAAAAACAATATGAGAAAATTTAAAATTTTGTTATCTAAAAGTGCAAAGAAATGTACAAATGTTATATAATCATGTTTGAGTGAAAAGTTCAGTTTGATAAGCTTACCCTTAAGTGCAAGCAGAAATTTAATTTTTAATCTCACAGATGAGTTACGCCCGAACGTGTTAGGATTTGTATTGCGCCCGACGGAGGGGTAATGAGAACTCATAAAAGATAACAATGATTGCACAAAACTGGCAACAGTTAATTAATTGAAAGAAAATGCGTCGAAATACCAAAACAAATGGTTTGTGATGATTACGGTTGCACGTTATCAGTACATTGATTAAAACAGTAATCAATTTAGCACTTGCGATAATTAAAAAAATCGTTTGTCTTCTTTTATTTTCATTTTTAATGTTAGATATACCTTAATAAATACAAAACATATAATTATTCAAAGTTTGTATACAATTTTTGGAACCCCCTGTTTACTTATTTGCTTATCAAATGACAGTTTTATGAGGAGAAATGGTTTAATACAATGAAAATACGTACGAAAAACATGCTTATAAAATAAACACTACATATTGTAGATGGATAGATTTTTTTGTGTATCCTTTTTATTAATAATTCACGACAAATTCATAAAAATATCATAAATAAATCGTCTTCACAATGAACACACTGTTTACCGCCGGCTGAGTGACTTGACGGGAATTATGACGTCCCCCTTCCATGAATTACGACGTATTTTCAATACGTACGTAACTTTCATGGAACGTTAAAAATAATTTATTTAATAGAAAAAAAAAAAAAAATTGTCATTTCGATATTCCAGACAAGCTTCTATTTCACATTTCTTATGTAAAATATGTGTTTAATGTTATTTTGGTAGTGTTTTAGAATGTGTAGTGTATTTTATCTCATAAGCCATAAATATGTACATGAAAATGATAGCGAAGAATGAGGATGAATTAAAGAGTTTGATAGATAAATTGTACGAGAGATGCGAAGATAAATATCTGAGAATGAAAATTGTAAAATCCAAAGTAACGTGATACAAAAGGAAAAATAAATGCGATATGTGGGTATAAACGTAAAGTTGGAGCAAATTGAGGAATTATGTTATTTAAGTAGTATTTTCTCAGATAATGGAAGAGTCAGGAGGGATAGAGAACGGTGTGTAGCGATAAGAAACAAAGTCAATGAGACACTAAAATATACATAACCGAACAGGGCAGAATCAAAATATGCTAAGATGATGGTACGCAATAGTATTTTAGCCCCAACTTTGATATTTGCGAGTGAAACGTCGATTTAGAAAATACTGTAGAATAAATGCTGTAGAAATGAGCATAGTTAGAAGAATATATGGGATGACAATATATGATAGAATACGGTTTGAAGTTATTAGGGATGAATATGAACTTAGACATTATGTATTGAGTAAGATGAAGTAGAGAATTCTGAGATAGTTTTTGACGTGGAGATCGAATGAATGGAAAAAATCTAACGAAACGAATATACAGTGCCAATGTGAGTGGAAGGCTTAGAGTTAAGAAATATGTTTGGATCAAGTTTATAATATTTCAAATGAACGAAATGTAAAAAGGCAGAAAAATCGTAAAGATTGTATGTGAAGATCTGTTGATGAAAAAGAGGTGAACGATGGGTTTCGAAATATGGAAGTCTAGCACTCTAACCTCTCTACCTACCCCGACAGCGAAATGGCGTAATTATATGCAATTACAATGAAGGGAAAACGATAGCAGCATCCAGTTGGAGAAATTATACCTTTTGATATTGTGGAAATACGCTAGTGCAGTGGACAGGGCTTGCATTTCATGATAATTATTGATAAAAAAATCAGTTTTCTTCATTATTTTACGCTTTAAATTTTATATTCATATTTAATTAAACAATGAATTATATTTTATGCATCATGGGAAAAAATCACTAGATATTTGGTATAGTTTCCTTGTGCAGAAGTAGATTTATTATTGTTGAAAACGATTAACCCTTATGCTACCAAATACCATAATGAACTTGTCTGAAGTACGAAGACAATTATATTTTTTCGAACATCGTTTTTAATATTTCAACATTTTCTATTTTTTTTCGAAAACCATGATTTTTTAAATATGTACGAGTATATATGTATTTTCGGGGAATAAAAGTGATCTTGGTTTAATTATCATAAAACCCTTGTCTGGTTTTATGAGATAAACATTGAAGTGAAAAAAAAAACATCTAACATATATTATACATACAATTACGCTGTTTTTCTGACGGGTTAAGCATAGAAAACTTTATGTCAGCTACAGCTCTGACTTTTCCATGTTCTTCTTTCAAAATATAATTCACTTGATCCAACCATACTTTCTTTGGTCCTTCTCTACTACGCTTTCCACGGACATTTACACTGTATGATATATTAGCTTTGTTAGTATTTCTTCATTCTATTTAATATACCCACACATACATAATAGACCACACACACTGACGAAGTTACAAGATACCAGTCTAGCCTAAGCACTGTCCTCATAACAAACTAGGATCATTACGCCTGAAGAGAGCCCCGAGATAAGAGGTAGAAACACGTATATCGGGGATTAATGTAATTAGAGGAATAACATAGCATTTTTTTTAAATATTTTAATACGGAGTCTAAAAAATTAAAACTGCCACCTTTGATAGGTTATAATTCTTCTTACTCTCCTACTTTGACCGCACGATGTGGGGTCAGCTTTTCAAGTTCTCCCCATATTTGCCGCAAATTTAAACTTATTTTCTTTTTGTATAGTTATCATTAATGTTCATCGCACGTAAAAATAACACGGGTAACGAGGCAGGTGTAACAATATACAGCGAATATCTTCTAGCCAGGGCATTAAACTCTCACGGTGTCGGCCTCTGACCTGTTCGGTGTGCTATTATCCAGCTAATCCGTTACATTTCAGTTGATTCAGTTACTCGTTACTCATTAAGTAACGAATTTTGGAAAAAAAATAGATCCATTTAACAAAACAAGTATTTGGTGAAAATGTGAATATGAAGCGGGGGAGAGGAAGAAAAAGGAAAGTATTGTTGAATCTAGTGAATTTATTTAATACTTCATTGTAAATACAACCTGGCGTGTGTATTGCCAGGCGGCAATATCTTCCAACCAACCAGACAAAAGTAAATAAATTAAGTTACGTGGTGGCAAAAAAACTTCAAAAGATTATTCAGATTTATGAAATTAATGTACATAAGTATAGGTACTCGTAGTAAAAGTAAAAGTGAGATATCATCAATCAAAGGAAAAGGAACGGATGGTGGAGATGAAAGAAAAATCGCGAATGAAACACGTTATATTACTGACTACAAATGAAGAGATTTTTTCAGTCGCTTCTTAAAGCACGCTAAGGATGGAGCCAGTCTAACATTGGTTTGTACCTGGTTCCAGAGTCTCACTGCATGTGCAGTCAAAGACGACGTAAAAAACAAGAGCGGGGAACTGGGAAAGCCAATAAACAATCTCTGTCTGAACGCAGCGCTAGTCCATGATTGGAGAGACGCTGAAAATTTTCAGCGAGATAAGAAAGGGTGGCGGGACAGTCAAAGAGAATATATTGTACAATAGAATCATTTTTTAAAAGAAGAAAGTCAGAGAAATCGTAGGAGTTGTACGGGAAGATATATGGATGTGAAAGAGACGAAGGGCGTGTATCGAGGTAGAAAAGTCTGGCGCTCTGGTTTCACCGCCTGACCCTATAAGGAAATGACGTAATGGTAGGTATGTTTATACCATATTTAATCAACGATTATTTAAGAAAAAGCTAAAAGTATATACTGCAAAGGTATCTTCAAAAGTTCATATAAGAACTCTACATTTAAGGGCATGTGTACGAGTACATTGTAGTATAACTTACAACGATATCACCGTTAAAGCTAAAACGAGATTATCTAAGTTTTGACTAAATGAACTATTTTGTAAATCAACATACCCAATATTAGATAGCCACAAAATGCAATCTCCAAATGTACACAAGGAAAACTATTTTAAAAATATACTTCATTGCAAAATTAAATGATGACCTCCATGGTCTAGTTGGTAAGACGCCTGTTTCTTAACCCGAAGGATGCGGGTTCAATTTCCGTTAAAGTCTTGATTTTTTTTAAATGTTTAGTTTTTACTCAAGGTCTCTTTAACATATACACGTATTTGGTTGGCTGGAAAAGATTTTCACATGACAATTAACCCGCCAAGTTGTACTGTATACAACGAAAATGTACCATTGTGCGTCTAAGCATTAAACAATATAATTAATTAGTATAACAAATAGTGATGATCATCGAAATCTCAATTAAGAGACTCATTCTATAAAAAATAATAAATGGTACGCGGGATCTTTGTTATTCTTCGATAAGTTAATCAGGTGTATTCACTACGTTAACACATCGATCAATAATTCCTGAGACAAACTACTAAAACAACATTTGTTTGCCAAAATTCTTCTTTATTCATCAACATACTATAGTCTCCTTCAAGAGCGATACATTCATTCCAACGCTTACCTAACTTTTTTATGCCAGCCGTGTAAAACAATTTATCTTTGGTTTCAAAATAGGCGTTAGTTTCGGCAATCACTTCTTCATTGGAGCCAAATCTCTTTCCCGGGAGCATCTTTTTGAGGTATGCGAATAGCCAATAGTCGCTGGGGGGCAAATCTGGAGAATACGGTGGGTGCGGAAGCAATTCGAAGTTCAACTAATGTTATTTTGGCCATCGTTACCATCGACTTGTGGCACGGTGCATTGTCCTGATGAAAGAGAACTTTTTTCTTCTTCATATGGGACCGTTTTTTTGCAATTTCTGCCTACAAACGCTCCAATAACGCTATTTAATATTCGCTATTGATGGTTTTTCCCTTTTCAAGGTGATCGATGAATATTATACCATGCGCATCCCAAAATACGGAGGCCATAACCTTCCAGACCGATTGTTGAGTTTTTGGTCGCTTCGGACGACTCACCAGCTGCTCTACGATTCTCCGACTCTCAGCTGACTGCCGATTTGATTCCGGAGTATAGTGGTGGATCCAAGTTTCATACTGATGCAAAAATTCCTGTTTATTTCGCGTAAACAGTGCCAAACAGCTCTCTGAATCATCGATGCGTTGTTGTTTCTGTTCCATTGTGAGCAAACACGGCACGGGTTTTTTTATGTTTTCTGGTGTAACAGCCTCATTTGGACGACCAGAGCGTTCAGCATCATTTGTGTCTGTACGACTGCGTTGGAAATCAGCATACCACCGAAAAATGTTTGTTTTCGACGGAGCAGAGCCCGGATAACACTTTTCAAGCCATCGTTGAGTTTGAACAGTATTTTTTCCCATTAAAAAGCAATGTTTTATGAACACACTAAATTCTTCATTTTTCATTGTTTTAAAAATAGAAAATAGCGAAAGTAGTGACACAATGTCAGAATGTCATGAAAGTTTGACACGCAACTTCTAAAGGTTGGTACTAACTGAGAATGGTATGGACTTGTTATTAGAGGCACCATCAGTTGGCTAGTCCCGGGAATTGTTGATTGATACGTTATATGATGGTCATAAAAGTGCTGAAGACCATACAATGTGGAGACAAGCAATTCATGCTGTTCTACCGAGATGATCTTCATTTATTATAGCTACAACCACTCTCCTAGAAGTGGTGTAAACAAGAAGAATATAAATGAAACATAGCAGAATATTAAATGACCAAACGGCGAATACTAAATGCCTAATATTTCATATTTTCTAAATTATATTATCTAACCACAACTCACCACGCAAGGCCGAGGGAATGACCTTATTTTGCCCCTAGATTTATAGAAACATCCCTCAATTTTCCGGTTTACTTCACCGTTCTGCTTTTAGTTAATGGTGGCTCCATTTCTATCTGGCCAACCCTTTAAATACACAAATCGAATAATTTCTATTAGCTTGACTTGGTTTACTTTGGATCTTGATTTTGCGTTGATAAACCTCAAATAACTTGACGCAAGTTACACGGAGACAGTTGTAAAACGAATAGTTCTACACCTTGTTTGGCGAAATTCGTAAAGCAAACGTTATAAAAATTACTTTGCTGCGCTGGTTCAGACACCTGTACCACATGCAGGACACTGACCTACGAAAAAAAGCTTTCAGCGATCCATAGGGTGTTGAGGAAACCAAAGCTGAGATGGCTGGATGGTGTGACAGAGAACTGACACACACTGGGGATAACGAATTGATGAAGGAATACTTATAAGAGAAATATATAGATGGCAGAAAGTCCTGTAGGCAACCAAGGGTTGTATAACTGATATTGATGATAAATTACAGTAAGACATTATTATTACGTAATGTATTATAATTTATATAAAGTTATTAATTCTTCGAAAATAAGAGGGTCATTGAAATAAAAAAGAAGAACAGAAAAATAGAGTAGGCTGAGGAATTTTGTAACTTGCACATTTAAATGTGATGAAAGAAGCGTGACATTAAGCAATAGACTGAATGGTGGGTCATACTGTGTGTAGACCGACTGGAGCATTTCAAGAGAAAGCAAAGGGGCTGCGCATAATGGAATCTTTGTTCCTTCATAAGGGTAAGCAAGCAAAACTTGGATATGGCTAAAAGTTATGGAAGTGAGATAGATACGATAAAAATTATAGCGTTTCGTAAAAAGTGTGGAAAAACCATGTATGATGGAAAAAGAAATGAGGGCTTTAGGAAAGATGCTGATTTTGAAAGATAACGTAGTACTTATTTCGTACCCTTCAATATGATATATCCAAATTAGTGTTTCAGGCCTATTGAAGAGCGTGACCGAGAGACAATATTTACTTTGTCTACGGTAAGCGATCCTTTGGGTTTAGAACCTTTGAAATAGGCTCTGAACTCGCGGTTCATCATTGAATGTGTTGGCAACACTTCCACTCGGGGAGTGCGTTCGTGAGCACGCGCGTGAGTATTGTTACCAGAAACACTATTTTACCAGATAAGCCCCCCCCCCACCTTTTTTGGGTACGCTTGGGAATTGAACCCAAAACCCAGGGGGGGGGGGGGGAGAATATTACCACTAAGCTACGGAGGTCGTCAGGCTACGGAGGCGGTACTGTATATACTTAAGATAAAAAGTGAGAATTTATATAGTTTGGCCACGTAGAAAAAAATTAATGATGGGAGATACAAAAATAATATATACGAGTAGTATAGAAGATGCGAAATATTTGGAAATACCTATAAGACCTATAAAAACGTGGCATGGCTGAATAAATCAATCTTTGAAAGAGTGAAAAACCTTTATAATGGGAGAATATGTATAACGAGGTGCATGAACGTGACCTAAGCGAAAGATTTATGCCAAAATATAGATTAAAACGCTCTTGAGGAAAATACTTTCTAAACGGCGCCAATAAATTGATCATTTATTATTATTAAAGAATTAAAATACTCGTCGCAGATAATTGTAAATAAATTCAAATTGTGAATAACCTGCACTTAATCCCAAGTTGTATGATGGACAACCTCCATGGCCTAGTTGGTAAGACGCTTGTTTCCGAACCTGGAGACTGCGGGTTCGATTCTTGTTGGAGCCTAGATTTTTTAAAAAAAATTTCAGTCTAGTGTTCACTTAAGGCCTCTAACATATTTCTGGTTATTTGAAAGATATTGCCACATGGCACTAAGCCCGCCAGGTTGTTCTGTATGCAACGAAAGTGTGATACAAAACAATACAATGGATACATTGTTGCATCGTGCCGTCCAATGTATCCTTAATTTACGTTTCAACACCACATCTTGAATACTTTGGCAAATATTCGTCTGGAATTTATATTCAAGTACTAAATTGATAAAATAATATATCCCTTAAATACTCGTATCCTGTTGTATAAAAAAAATAAGTGGAAAACTATAAGGCAAATATTTGACTTATATCACAAAGGATTCAAACTCAGTCAAACGAAGAAGAATTTATAAGATTATTTTAATATCTCCGCTTATTTAACCCACACTTTTGCTTAAATTTATTCATTTAATTTTCAAAATAGAAATTTCAGATATTTCATTAGAGAAATAACAAAATGGTTTTTGTCAAAATATGTTTTAACCAACATAAATATCTGCTATAATCTTTTACAATTTTTTATTATTTTATTTAAACAAATTATATAATTAATTCTTAAGTTTTTAGCATATGTTTAATTTCTTATACGAGTACATATAATTTTTTTTTTAAATCATGCAAACAAGATGTCTACTACCATGACATGATGGTGGTCTATTCAACATGAGGATATGTATAGCATAATGTAATTTACCTGTTGGGACAGGCTGAAGGAATAGAAGGTAGAATTTTCTATAACGACATCCATCTTTCACCTCATTCACATATTTCTATAAAATTCCTCATGCAGCTTACTCGATTTCTTTGGCTTTTACATTTTCTTCTTTCAAAATTGCATTGTAATTAATACTGCCGTCATAAGCAAAAACGCAGCTAACGGGAAAAAAATCAGAAATTTAACTAAGTATGAGGCAATATTCGTATCAAATTCTAAAACAAAATCCATAAAAAAATACAGAAAACCATTTATTTCAACACAAAAATCGACATAATGTCCTTTTTAATTTTACAAAATACTAGGTTTTTCTAAGCAAAAAAACAATAAAATGTGATTCATAAGCAAAAAGACAGCAGGTGCCTATGCGTTTTTGCTTATGAATCACATTTTACTGCTTTTTTGTTTATAAATCACGACATTTTTAAGCAGCAATGAAAAACATAAAAGTGCAGTTTTCTCAAAACTTTACTTTTGCCATTAGCTGCGTTTTTGCTTATGAGGGCAGAATAGGATTTCTCTCTTATTTTAAGTGCGCTTTGTAGATTTCTGTAGTTAAGCCATACGGGTAGTTTGGTAAAAAAAACAAGTAAAATGTTTTTTCAGAGAATTTTTTTATATGTCAACTGGCAAGTAATTTGGTCCAGCTATTAAAAAAATTTTATTCCATGTTTAAATAAGTTTTTTCAAACTGCAAAAAAATCATTGACTGCGGCGATGATATCCTGACTTGACAAAAATTTCTTCCCACCGAGTCAATTTTTTAACTTCGGTAACCAAGTCTGGAGAATGTAGTAAATTATGAACCAATTCGAACTACGGTTCACGCAATTTCCGCATAACTACATGTCGCATCTGGCCGAAATTTTGTCAGAGGTCACTTGAGGAATGATGATACTTGCCAGTAGTAATGTCACTTTATGAATTGTAGCGCTATTTCATGGAAATTTACCAAAACTTTCAAACTAGGATCGTACTAAACATGTCCAAATAACATTAAAGTGTTTAAAAAACATAAAAGTGTTTAAAGCCTGTAAAATGCAGTGCGCACAAAATGCAGGCTCTAACAATTGGAAAAGTTTGAGAGAGACAAATTAAAGGAAAATAAAGAGAGAGAGAGAAATCAACGAGAGTCACGCCATGGTGTTGGATTTATAATTCAGACAAACCAAAACGCTATCTAAGATAACTTTTAAAGGCATTGAAACTTTTAAAGGCAAAAATACCCGTAACCGTTGCTTTTCGAACTGTAGAGCGCAGAGATGGATAGAGAAGAGTCATCAAGGCTTGAGAGAAGTCGTCAAAAATGAGGTAGGATGATATTATGGAGACATTTTAAAGGTATTTCATTAAATTATATTCTAAAGTAAATAAAACATTCACTCCGTAAGAAAATACATTTTACACTTCAAAAAAATATTTAAATAATAATAAAAGTCAATATTGCCATTTCAAACTTTTATGGGTGCACTTATTCCATTCATGAGTTCAATAAATACGGCATGTATGGATATATTTTTTTTATTTCAAAGGCAATAAGGAAATAAAAAATGGATTATTACATATGTGTTAACAGTCAAGGATGACGCTCATGTACTGGTAATAAATAGTATCTCATGTAAATTAGCTGGTATAAATATTTTTTTTAGAATTTTATAAAAAAGATCGTTTATTTTAAAATAGGCAATGAGCTTAGTGAGACAGACAGCTGATATAGATCGTTTATTTTAGAATAGGCAATGAGCTTAATGAGACAGATGATTTAGATCGTTTATTTTAGAATAGGCAATGAGCTTAATGAGCCAGCTGGTATAGATCGTTTATTTTAGAATAGGCAATGAGCTTAATAAGACAGCTGATTTAGATCGTTTATTTTAGAATAGGCAATGAGCTTAATGAGACAGCTGGTATAGATTGTTTATTTTAGAATAGGCAATGAGACGGCTGATTTAGATCGTTTATTTTAGAATAGGCAATGAGCTTAATGATGCAGCTGATTTAGATTGTCGAAGAGAAATGATTGAAGTGAAACGAATGATTGAAGAGAAATTATCATAACAAATATACAGTGCAAATGTGAGTGAAAAGCATAGTAAAGGAATACCAAGAAAAGTATGGTTGTATCAAGTTAATGATATTTTGAAAGAAGGAAATTTAATAAGTTAGAGAAGTTATAGGAGAAGGTTTATGGATGTAGAAAAGGTGAATTACGTGTGTCGGAATAGCAAAGTACGGCACTCTGCCTTTTCTTTCTATATTATTAGGGAAACTACGTGATGATATGCACTCGTATGTACCTTGGTTTCAGTTGACAAATATCTCTGTAACACCTTGATTTAGTACCAAGCGCATAATCTTCACATCCTTCACATTCATACGACTCGACAGCACACAGCATCTTCTTTTCATACTTCGGAATGTTTTATTTGTTTTGGAATTTCATTCAATAAAATACCTTTAAAATGTCTCCATAATCATCATCCTACCTCACGATAGCATTTAACGATCTCTCTATCCATATCTGCACTCAACGACAATTCGAAGAGCAGTGGTTAAGGGTATCTTTATCATGTTGCGTCACTTTAACGACTCCTGATTTTGCCAATCCAATTCATCTATGGATCTCTGCTTCATATATTTCATTATTTGAAACGAGAAGCATAATTACTCTTTGAATTCTTATTCCTTCATACTTTACGAATTACTTTTTGTCAGAGTCTTGAATCGATTCTCGATGAGAACATTCTAAATGACGGCTTTCTATTTCAACTCGACGAAAAAATATATAACTTTATTCGTTGCTTTCCTACCCCTAAATCATTCCAATGAAATCATGGTTCCGTATTGCTCTTTATTTAGGAATTGCTCCAGTTTATTACACCATTCGTGATGGCTTTAACCCTGTTTCAATATTTTACGACTCCATCAAATTGTTCTCATAATATTGCATCAGAAAAACCATAGTCTACGGCAAGAGATCTCAATCTGTGGTATGTGATACACCGCTGCTAGTGTGCAGATAAATAGTAAGCGGTCGAGCTTTTATATGGTCAATTATATTCTATGGTACTGACATATACATTCTAAAAATATCCACATAAAATAGATTGGAGGCATTTACAAAAAAACGCTAAGGGTAAGTGAGTAACTGCATTTGTCCCATTAGAGCTAAAACCCAAAGGTGATTATATCAAAGTTAGTAAGTTGTATTTGGGACATGTTTCAAATTATGAGAAGTATGGTATCCTGTACATCATCAAATGGAAAAATTACTTCCATAACATAAGCCTTTCTTTTTTTTCCCGTTGGTGACGCTGTCTGTGATGTACATTTCAATTTTCAGCCATATTGGATGGGTGACACTGTCTGTGATGTACGAGTACATTTCATTTTTCAGCCAGTTTGTGTTTGACTGGCAAGTATTTACAACGCATTTTAGCGCGTTTGCGATTTTTCCATTTTAAAAATGACTAGACAAAGAATTTGCGTTAAATTTTGTAGTTCCTTCACACATGAATCTTTATAAATATTGAACAACCATGGTGACATTCAGATCTATATAAATTAAAACACAATCTTAACTGTTTTTTTATCCCTCACTCATTTTGTAGTTCCTTCACACATGAATCTATATAAATATTGAACAACCATGGTGATATTCAGATCTATATAAACTAAAACACAATCTTAACTGTTTTTTTATCCCTCACTCATTTTGTAGTTCCTTCACACATGAATCTATATAAATATTGAACAACCATGGTGACATTCAGATCTATATAAATTAAAACACAATCTTAACTGTTTTTTTATCCCTCACTCATTTTGTAGTTCCTTCACACATGAATCTATATAAATATTGAACAACCATGGTGATATTCAGATCTATATAAACTAAAACACAATCTTAACTGTTTTTTTATCCCTCACTCATTTTGTAGTTCCTTCACACATGAATCTATATAAATATTGAACAACCATGGTGACATTCAGATCTATATAAATTAAAACACAATCTTAACTGTTTTTTTATCCCTCACTCATTTTGTAGTTCCTTCACACATGAATCTATATAAATATTGAACAACCATGGTGACATTCAGATCTATATAAATTAAAACACAATCTTAACTGTTTTTTTATCCCTCACTCATTTTGTAGTTCCTTCACACATGAATCTATATAAATATTGAACAACCATGGTGATATTCAGATCTATATAAATTAAAACACAATCTTAACTGTTTTTTTATCCCTCACTCATTTTGTAGTTCCTTCACACATGAATCTATATAAATATTGAACAACCATGGTGACATTCAGATCTATATAAATTAAAACACAATCTTAACTGTTTTTTTATCCCTCACTCATTTTGTAGTTCCTTCACACATGAATCTATATAAATATTGAACAACCATGGTGATATTCAGATCTATATAAATTAAAACACAATCTTAACTGTTTTTTTATCCCTCACTCATTTTGTAGTTCCTTCACACATGAATCTATATAAATATTGAACAACCATGGTGACATTCAGATCTATATAAATTAAAACACAATCTTAACTGTTTTTTTATCCCTCACTCATTTTGTAGTTCCTTCACACATGAATCTATATAAATATTGAACAACCATGGTGACATTCAGATCTATATAAATTAAAACACAATCTTAACTGTTTTTTTATCCCTCACTCATTTTGTAGTTCCTTCACACATGAATCTATATAAATATTGAACAACCATGGTGATATTCAGATCTATATAAATTAAAACACAATCTTAACTGTTTTTTTATCCCTCACTCATTTTGTAGTTCCTTCACACATGAATCTATATAAATATTGAACAACCATGGTGACATTCAGATCTATATAAATTAAAACACAATCTTAACTGTTTTTTTATCCCTCACTCATTTTGTAGTTCCTTCACACATGAATCTATATAAATATTGAACAACCATGGTGACATTCAGATCTATATAAATTAAAACACAATCTTAACTGTTTTTTTATCCCTCACTCATTTTGTAGTTCCTTCACACATGAATCTATATAAATATTGAACAACCATGGTGACATTCAGATCTATATAAATTAAAACACAATCTTAACTGTTTTTTTATCCCTCACTCATTTTGTAGTTCCTTCACACATGAATCTATATAAATATTGAACAACCATGGTGATATTCAGATCTATATAAATTAAAACACAATCTTAACTGTTTTTTTATCCCTCACTCATTTTGTAGTTCCTTCACACATGAATCTATATAAATATTGAACAACCATGGTGACATTCAGATCTATATAAATTAAAACACAATCTTAACTGTTTTTTTATCCCTCACTCATTTTGAACCAGACATAAATTGTAAAAGTAAGTTTTTTACTATGATTCAAAAGTTATTATATAGAAAAAAATAAAAGATCTAAACTTATTTAGCATCCCCACAATCGTTTCATTGAAGCTTTGTGTCTGTCAGCCCCAATGAACTCAGAAGCATGAATTATTTATATTATAAAAGTTTGTTATTTGTTTTATCAAACACTGTTCATTCCACTTCATGGAATTCATCAAGTGGAAGAAACAGTATTTGATAAAAATAAATTACAATGTCTTTAAACCTCCAGAATGTTAATCCTTTAACTATAAATAATATTTTACAAACGTGTATTGCCAAGTGACACCCTCTTCCATCCATCCTGTCGTGTAGCTCATGACTGAGCACCATGATAGCCTCTGACGACTCCTATCCATCCTTGCACTCCGCGGCTCGAAAGGCGTTGTCAAGGGTAGCTTATTTGCATATCTTACTTGGTCAGTCTGACGCATTGTAATAATTCCTCTTGTGCGTCGTCCTTCCACGTCTCCAGTAACCACAAACCTTTCCAAACTGTCTCCTTGGCCATGAGCAATGTGCCCAAAGGAGCCCAATCGGAGGACTCGTCGAAGGCATACTGTCGACAATCTGTCGGTGATTCTCAGTTTTTCGAGAATGGAGGCGTTAATCTCTGCCAACAAACCATGAAGATCTTAAAGATGCCTTAAGTAAAAATCATACTAGAACCCTTTAAAAAAACGGATATATGTCAATATAAATCGAATTCGCAACCCTCAACAAACAACCCTACGAAAGTCGTTTATTTATAGACAAGAAAAGAGAAAGAACTTTGATAGAAAAGGCTTTAGAACTCCTGGTGAATAGCTATGGCACCTAAGTTTTGCGCGGCTCGGCAATCATCATTAATTCCATTGCCCTGCAGGGCTCCGAGCTCCGATCGGCTTTGTCCGTATAGACAATAAAAACTCCAATATTGACATGAACTTAGATGGATACAAAAATATGAGTCATTGTAGTTCAAATATGGCTAACTCCACTTCTGATGAAAAATTACATGTTTTTAATAGGCAATCGAGTCACATTAATGTTTTGTAATTTGTTTTATCAAACACTGTTTATTCCACTTTTTGTAACGGTATAACCCTACCGGTTTTAAGGTTTTCACCTCATCATCAGGTGAGCACAAACAAGACTGAATTCTGTTCGAACTGGTACCGACAGACACGCTTCCAACGGTAAACATTCGGGTTAACTAATAACTATAAATAATATATCACATTAATGTAAATAAAAAATTCCTCCGGGTTGAGTTTAGGGGTGTTTTGATATTAACCGAAAACAAAATAAAATAATAAAAATAAAATTTTATTGATCTTAAAGATTGCTTTTATATCAAAAGTATAGTTTTTTTTAATATTTCTAGTTTTTTAGATTGTATGTGTAACAAAACGTTCATAAAAGAATAAAATTCCTGGTTACCTTAGAGCAAATTGTGGAATTCTGATATTTAGGAAATATTTTCTAAGATTATGAAAGAGTTCAGAGGTGTATCGAACAATGTGTAAAAATAGGAAAAAAGTCAATGGTGTACTTAAACCAATATATTCGAACCCAATGATATCAAAATCTTCTAAGATGAGAGTCCATAACAGTATTTTAGCATCAACTTTGATATGTGGGAATGAAACGTAGACGTGGAAAAATACTGAAAGATACCGAAATTAATGCTGTAAAAATGCGTAAACTGAGAATGCATGGGATGGCATTGTATGACAGAATACGGAATGAAGGGATTATAGATGTATGTGAACTTAAAGATGATGTATTATTCGTAACATCAAGATAGAGCACTCTGAGAAGGTTTGGACAAGTAGAACGAATACATGAGACATTACTAAATAAAAAGTCTCTAAAATAAGTGGAAGGCGTGGAAGAAAAAGACCAAAGAAAGTACGGTTGGTTATACGTATGTAAAATTCTTGATTGTGTAAAAAGTATTTTGGTCCTAGCTTGAATATAATGTTCAAAATTAAGTGCAAATCAGATTAACCAGAAAAAAAAATAAAAACAATAATGCAAGCGCGATACAACAAATCAATTAAGAAGACATTTTATACGTTTTTTGGAAGCCATTGACGCACACATTTGAGAGAGAGAATTTAGAAACCTGAAAAGGCAACACTTATTTGACTTTCAAAAAATAGTTGACTATCAAGATGCGGTGATATATTTTGAGAAAATATTAACACCAATTAATGATAACGCATCCTCATCAAGAATAATAGAACACTTGTTTACACAGTGAATCCACCCAGATTAATTCCGATTTACTTGAATTTAGTTACAATTATTTTATTGACATTCAATTTGAGACATAATTTAATGTAATTTGAACTGCAACGACTCATATCTGGAGATATATAATACATCAGCGATCAAAAAACTACATAGACTACCGGGTCAGTGATTTTAAATATAGGTATATTCGTGGATCGAGCTATTGATCATTTTTAAGGTTTAAGAAAAGGAGTTGACCTCTACAGCAATCATCGAAATGTAATCGCAAAGTAAAATGTTACATCGGCAAAAACTATATTTTTAATTGTAGTATGATTTTTTCTGATACTTTAATTTGATGTAATACAGATTATGGCAGGAATATCTTTCAGATTTGCTACCATCACTGTTCAGGCGCTAATAATGGAAGGTAAGCAAAATTGTATTGTTGAGTAGCATATGATATATCATACCATTTCAGTAGCTGTCATGGTCAGACTAGTGACGCTAGTGTTACTACCAATAATTTATTTCAAGATATTTTGTTGGTATAGTTGGTTATATGATTCGCCATCGTTTTGATCTTCATTGTCCAACAGACAGAAAGGGACAGAAAAGAGGGGAAGAAAGAGTCCGCGATAATCTGTAGCTGATTCGTTTGCGATCCTAAAGAGAGAAAATTATCTTTGTTAATTTTCGATTCTGTGGGAATATTACTGTGTATTGATATGTGAATATCTTATTTTTGAATAAATATGAATACATATTCTTGAAATTGTGAATGATTTATCAATGTTTCGATTCGTAACATAGTTTAGAGCAAATTGTGTATTGTTAGAATATTTTTTTAATAAAATGTTTTAATAAAGTTGAACGGTTTTCATTTATAAGTATTTTTGTTACATATTAAAGTTTGTTGAAAAATGTCAAAATCGACGACCTGTCTGGTCAAAACCCAAGTATGATATGTAAATTGTTCGAGTAGATTTTTAACATTATTATTTACAATAAATTAAAAATATATGTGTAAATAGAGTCTATACTCGTATTTTTTTGAAGCGTACCGGTTGTTGAATATTTCAAATATCATATCTGAATATAGGCAATAAGCACACCCTCATACGAGTACATCTATATTTATTGTACGTCTGTATACTCAATTATTCTTTCGTGTGGAACTGTGTGACAATATATACTGCAGTGGAGGAAGTGATAGAAGTATGCCGTGAAAGGAAAGCTTGGCGCCCTGTCTTCTCTACATACTTTAACACGAAAATGGCAATATGGTATAAGCATATTATATATATTCTTAATCCTTAAGCTCTGAACATCCGGTGTTTCTGGTTAACAGGTATAATAAACTTATAATTTTATGTAATTTACTAGCTGAAAAGCCCATCGAAGGATATGCGAAAGCACTACTAAATAGTTGTTAATTGTTACATCTACTTACATTCTATCCCATCACACCACGTTGCTGCTCATTAGCAATTTTCATAGTATTTGCCTTAGTCTGCCGGCGTCTCTGATTTTGGTTTTACCAATCTTCGTAGGAGATCCGTGATCATCGATCCTCATTAAGGTCGAGGCCACACCAAAATGCTTCGTTAGGTGCTAAGCTAGATTTTACGTGACTTCATGCCTGGCCATACCAAAGTGCTACGCACACATTCATTTGACAGTTGGGAGTGGTTGACTCAACGCACGATGTCACTCTCAAAACTAACCAATTTCATTATAACTTACCATCTTTATTTACTTTCTGTGCAACTTCATTCCAAAGTGATTTTATTACAGGTATATTTTTCTATAATTTGCTCGATGGGTTCCACAAAGGCTCCCTTTTGAACACAGCTGTCATTAAAACTTCCGCCATCTTGTAAATTAACCAACACGTCTGTTCGCTAGAAGATTCACTCGATGACTAATCGTCATGCAACGTGGTGCGAAGCGTGCAGTGTGGCCACTGCGACAGTATGCGGTACGTTGGTTCGCTAGGATATGTCGTCTAACTCGCAACATAGCTCTAGGCATCAAGCGAGGCTCCTTCTTGTGTGGCCGAGGCCTAAGAGATTTTCTTTGTTCAGTGTTTATACGAGGGTCATCTAGAAAGTAAGGTTACAAGGGCTCCTGAGACCGAGGGATTTTTTTTGAATCGAAGTTGGCGCACCTGGCGTGTAGGGGGGATCCTAATGGTCAGTTTGTTTGGTCTCGCGTGTTTGTCGACCATTTCGTTCAGTCACAGTAAATTCTTCCGATGGAGAGGTCGTTGCGCACTCCCGCTACTTCCCGTCCGTGTGAGATTCGAGCGGTCATCCGTTTTTTGACTTCGCAGAACAATACCGCCGCTAATATCCATCGGAAGCTCGTGGAAGTTTATGGTTGTGATTTAATGAATCGACAACATGTCACGAAGTGGGTTAGGTTGTTCAGAGAAGGCCGTACTGATACTCACGACGAGGCAAGGCAGTGATTTCTGACGAACTTGTGCAAAAAATTTAAGAACAGGTGCGAAATAACCGCCGTGTGACGCTTGACGACCTTCACGAAGAATTTTCTGACATTTCTCGAAGTGTCCTTAGTGATATTGTGTCGGAAAAACTTGGTTACTAAAAGTTGTGTGCGAGATGGGTGCCCAGAATGCTCACACCGGAGCACCGTCAAAATCGCGTGACTGCCGCGCGTGAATTTCGTAAGCTCGAAACTGTAAGCTCGCACTCGCATCGTCAGAAAAGAGTGCGAGCTTACAGTTTGGGAGAGTAGGAATATCGTGTGTGTAGATGTTAAATAGACATGGTCCAAGTATACTGCCTTGGGGGACACCCACAGGGCTGGGGCTGGCGGATGACGTAGAATGATGAGTGGTGACTGTGAAACTTCTATTGGAAAGGTAGGATTGAAGTAGTTTCACAAGATAGAGTGGAGTGCCAGTAAGGAGAAGTTTGTGTAGAAGGCCATCATGCCAGACAGTATCAAAAGCCTTCTCGAGGTCCAGCAGTACCATGCCAGTACTTCTGTTCCTATTGAAGCCCATCGTAACGTCTTCCACGACACGGGTAAGTTGCTGAACCGTGTTATGTCTTGTCCTAAATCCAAATTGCTCATGAGGGAATGTATTATTGCATTCGTGATGGAACACTAACCTTGAGGCAACCACTCTCTCAAGGATCTTGCCAAGACCTGGAAGAAGGCTGATGGGCCTGTAGCTAGTTAGATTTTCGGTAGGTTTATTTGGCTTGTGGATAGGAACAATATTGGCTATTTTCCAAATACTCGGAATATAGCCATTAAGGAGTGAGGCATTTATTATTTTAGTAAGAAAAGTCCTCGCTTTGAGTGGTAACTGTTTAAGAAGGCTATTGTATATATTGTCGGGACCGGGTGATTTTCGTGTTTTAAGTCTGTCAAGGATACGACTGATTTCGGACGGGGTGCAAAGTTGCACCTCGTTTTGGTTGGTCGGGGAGTAAGCAAAGCTGGTGAGAGTGTCCTCGACAGCTTTGTTGACATCAACATTTCCAAGGTCGGAAGTGATTGAGTACGTATTCTCGTAAGCGTCCGCCAAGGCTTTAGCCTTGTCAATGCCAAAAACAGCCAACCCTGAGGCTGTGCGCAGAGGTGGTATGCTTTGAGACGAGCACTTGATACCCTTGACGACTCGCCAGAGAGTACCGTTACCCGGTTCTAGAGCTGCCAATTTTCGCTGCCATAGCTGGTTTTTAAGTAGGCGGATTTATTTTTTGATTTCATCTTGAAGGACGTGTTTTGTCACGTTTGTCTAGTGTACGTCCGTAGGTCTGTCTTTGTTTGTTTTTTAGAGATATAAGGAGTTTGATATGAGGAGTAAGAGTTATTTTGTATGGAGTGACAATTTTGAGGGGAACATTTTCATCACGGGCATTATGGATGAAGGTGGAGATGGTATCTATCGCGGCATCGATGTCCTGTGGGCTCACCAGAGTTTCAGGTGATAGGTAGAGCTGGTTGTGGAGGTACGCTTTGTAATTTCGAGTTAAGTTTTGTTATACAATAATTGAACCATTAATGAAAAATTCGAAAAGAAAACAAAAAATAAACGCCCCCGGGTGGGCTCGAACCACCAACCTTTCGGTTAACAGCCGAACGCGCTAGCCAATTGCGCCACGGAGGCGATGTGTCGTTGGCTGTTATACCTATACTCATACTTAGAATAGGGTAATATTTAAGTTGAGTATTATTTAACAAAAAAATATTTTTCGTCGAAAATATTTCAATACAGATAAAAACCTGTTAGCTATCTAAGCATCAAATTCAAACTGATTTTTATTAATTATGTTATTAGTCAGCTCATACGTATTACATTGCTATAACAACTTTATTATTCGTCTTCAAAAAGAAGATTCAACTATAGTATATACACAATAATAATTGAAACGTGAAAAAAATTGGCTTTTAAAAAAATATATCAATTAAAGAGAGAGAAAAATAATAATAAACGAGTATTCAAAATACTAATTGGTTTAATTACAATACGAAGGAAAATAAAATAACTAGATGTATATTTCTTTTCGACGTTAATGCCATCTATACAAGGTACCAATAACCAAATGCTTTAAATAGTGAGAAAGAGATTCAATATATTATAGGTAGATGTCACTAGCAAACAATAATTGAACTAATACAATGCAGATTCCCATGAATTTTATACAATTACATAAAAAATATTGAAAGGCCAAAAACCCAATAGAATGTTTCCATAAACTGTTTATTAATAAATCAATTTATAAGCTTTCGTAATAAAAATTTATTATATTCTAGAGATGGCGTAATTTTTACCAATTAGATTAAGTGAAGACTAAAAGTTTTTAGCCAGAATTGATGGATGAAAATTTTGAAATTGAATAAATTTAACTCAAATCGTTGAGGGCAGTGCCTTGACTAGCTTTTCATGTGCCACGAACAACTGTTTATTTAAGGACTCCTTAATTTTTTTTAAATATTTTATTATAAATCGAATACGATATTACAATTATGTACACATTTATAAATTATGGCGTTGCAAAAATGTACAACATAATTCTCATGTATTTATAAGTGAAAATAATTAGTTTAATTGTACTGCCTTTCATTTCAGCAAATTGATTAATAAAATCATCGTAATTAATAACTTTCTTCTTTATTAACAATGGCCGTGAACCTCTACATATGAAGGAGTATACGCCAGCGTCAAGCGATATCCACTTCATAGGATCTCGTTAGCTTTAATCACATGGGCGAAATCGGCGCACTCGGTTACCACGAACAATATTATATTCAATCCAAATTATGAATAGATGTAATAATCGTTTTCCACAGTAGAGCACGATGGGATTATTTAAATTTTTAAACTTTTTCATACCTGATATTTTTTGTCAGATCCATTTGACGACCATTTTTGTCCCAGCCCCTGTAGCTGTCTACTTACGAAACTGTTGATGGGTATACAGATTTTCACCTCGAGAAAAAGAACGATGTTTTAAAAGGATTTCATTAATTAAATACAGAATGAAAATTGTAGGAACAAAAAACAATATTTGATATATATGATTTAATTGATTGCATCCAACATTGTATTAAAAAAAACGTGTTTTTTAATATTGTTAGATTGCATGGTATTTGATAAATAACATGCATTTTTTGGATTACTTGGACATATGACGCTTCACATTGATATTTTTTTTGCGTTGATACAACTCCTCAATTATTGATATGCAGCAATTGAAGAAGTGGCATTCTTATCACTATCTGTGGTATACCTTTATTGCATGATTTGTTCCGCAGATTACCATACCAAAAAACAGATTTACACATGCAAGTCATCCTGCCATGTCCCTTGCAGGATAGGCAGAGGGAACAAATCTCCAAACACACAAATTTCGCCTCTTCCTTCTCCTTCTATTATTCATACTTCTTACTTGACATTCTTTCAAAATCTTTTTTCATCGAAATACCTCTTCCATGCACAGATATTTCTTTAATTCCAATAAATGTAGTGATAAAATAATTGCCGAAGACACGAAAATAATTTATTAGATTAAAAAGAAACTCTCAACAGAGTTCAATTTTAACTATGCGTATTCTTATTACAATTTTTTTTTATTTTTAGATATACAAACATATCCACACATCGTTTCCCTTTCAAAGTAGGCAGAGAAGAAAAATGTCAGAAGTTTCTATCACAACAGATCTTTCATTTCATTCACATTTATACACCTCATTTGAATTAGCTGACTTTTTGAAATGTCAAGACATTCTTTCAAAATTTGATCAACTTGTTCCAACAAGATTTTCTTTGATTTCCATCTACCACGCACCTCGTTCACGTTCGCAGTGTACAATTTGTATTGTCAGTATTTTTTTAATCCTTCGATCTACACGACCAAACCATATCAGAGTGATATTCTTCATTCTGTTCATTGCATCAGTCATTGGTTCACCTTCATTCTGAATTTAATCACTATGTGTATTCATTTCTTTAACAACTGCATGTCCCTAATAAATAAATAAAATACAAAAAAATGCATTGTTCCGAGACAGGACACCATCTAAAACTGAATATATAAGTCAGGGAATTACCTTGACTGGCTGATAAAGTGAACAAGATCAAAATCTCCAGCCACTTGACCCGGAGAGAACCTTGTGATGTAGGGCAAACTCTCAATGGCCCTTATGACTTGCCACATGGCCAGGAAGCTAGATATACTTATGTCACACTTAAAACCCTTACAGTTCGCTACTCAAAGAAGTACTTTATGGGTACAGAAACTCTTGTGCATTAAAGTTGTTTAAAAATCCTTTCTTTATGAAAATTTTATTATTATCATAAAGTTTTATTAGGTCATATACTTTCAACGAGTTATTAAAATAGGATATGTAAGTGAAACTTGGACATGGTAAAAAGTTATGAAAGTAAGATAAATATGGTAGAAATATTAGTATTATATAGAATGTGCTGAAAGTATGATAGAATTAAAAAGGATGACATTAAAGAAGAATGTGGATTAACGTGTTCCTCGCGGGAAGCACAAACGCCTGTGATCTGATCTGTAGCATTCCTTTGTGTATTTTACGTAATGTTTAGTTTATCTCCTTTATTTAATGAGTCTCCTTAAGAGTAATGACTATTATTTATTATCAGAAAATTACTTGAATGTCATGTTTACTTGGTGGTGTAATCAAATATCAGTGGTTCTAAACAAAATACGCGTTTAAACTTAGAAATAAAAAAATGCCGAAATTGTGCCGCGCACAGGATTTGTGGAATTTGATTTTTAACGCGGTGTACAGGTTAAAAATGATGCGGTACTTAAGATGAAGAAAGGTGCATTGAGATGGTTCAAACGAGTAGAAAGAATAAATTATTTATTTTAATAATAAAGAGTATATATCAAGAAGTTTGGGAAGATGGAGATAATCGAGGTTCAACTAAATGGAATAGAGTCTGAAAGACGGAAGAGAGGAATGAGTCGCATAACGAGGTATATGGTGATGGCAGAGGCTAAAGGTGTGTGCCAAGATGGAGTAAAATTCAAAAGGTGTTATTCTCCGATGCCACAGACAGATAACAATCATATTTCATCACAATTAATTGCAATCAGCTAGTTTGATAAAGGAATTACTGATGAAAGCTGTATTTTGTGCAGTACCTAAATTCTTCTTCTTCTCAGTGTCATGTCAGGTCCCCCCAACGTTGAATTCACTTGAGAGTAGATATCTTTGTCCCTTGCAGCCCGAAAAAGATCCCCAACACCTCTTATTGCCAGTCCAATCACGTATATTGCGGAGCCAGGAGATTTGCCTCCTGCCAACACCTCTTCGGCCTTATATTTTGCCTTGGATGATCAGGTGCAGTAATTTGTACTGTGGTTCTCTAAGTACATGACCGAAGTAGGACACCTTTCATACCTAAATTAAGAATATTTATTTCATATTCAATGTTTAACCATTTTGAATAATATGTGTATGTAAGGATAAAATTGTTGAGTTTTTACTATATTAAGTAATTATTAATTAGTTTTCTTGTTTTATTTATTACCATAAGTATCTCGGAATGGAAGCATAGGTCAATAATCGGTCTCTATTTGACAGTTAAGCACAGGTACTGATAACTAACGCATTGACGCTGAATAATTTCTTTTACAATTACTGTACCGTTAATAAATAAAAAAATAAAAAAAGTATAATTCATCATTATATAACCCTTACAAACCCTATCAGTACCGTAAGGCCACTCTGGGCTCAATTGTTATTTAATTCACCCAAAGAAATTGAGAATAGGATGACAGGCATTTTGAGCACCCTGCAAAAAAATTGTGAATGCATTAGGGGTTTTCAGCACTGAGCGTATTAAAACGCAAGTTAAGCATATTTTTCAGTTGGTACTACAGAGTTAAATACAATTTTATTGACATCAGATTGTTAGGTTGCTTGCCCACAGCTTTTTAACCATTGGTTGATCATGGTAAAATTTGAGTAAGAAGGTTCAGGTAGTGGTTAAGTGAAAATCTGACTTAAATAGGCCAAGAACCAGATATAGTTCTGCCATAAATTAAAAAGGTGACATATCACGAGAAGTTCACGGCTATTTTTAGTTACCTACAAATTATATAAATCTTTTCATTAAATTTTATGGATGATTTATAAAATTTAAAACTATAGTTCGGAAATTCTAGGATGAGTCCTATGACAGCTCACAAATTTGCCCCAATACAACCTTGTAACGATGTTCAGTAATTTTAATTATTTTATCAACTTTAATATAAGCCTCAATTCTAATAAATAGCAAGTTATTTAGGTAAATACATTACATAAGGTTGTATTGGGGCAAATTTGTGAGCTGGCACAGGACTCATCCTAGAATTTTCGAACTATATGATAACATGTGTCCTGTTATTGAGTATTAAATCAACTAAGTAGAAATTTCCGTGTACTTTAAAGAGAACTACTTTTAGTGATTTAATTAAATTTTGTGAATGTATATAGTTTTATATTGAGAGTTATAAAATGGATTTTAAAAATTTATTTCCATTAAAGAGGACCTTCATGACCCAGTTGGTAGATTCTCCTCTATTTATATATAAACAATATTTCTAATGTGGCTTTTAATAGTGTACCTATATCAAGAGTTCCCAAAGTGGTCGATATCGACCCCCTGGGGTCGATTTGATTTTCCTAGGGGTCAATAGTTTCAATAGAAAAAATTGGGGGTCAACGACAGCTAAAATACTACTTACTACTGCTATTTGTTTGTTACTTCACAATATCTATGATTCCAATAGGCACCTAATTAAGAAGTAAAATAATTCAAAAATACACTTTTTTGGTAAAAACACATTGCGTATCAAACTTGTGAACAAAAAGGTAAAATGTGTCATTAAAAGAGTCTATTTTTTGTTTTAATTTTCGTCAGCACAGATTTCAATATTAAATGTTGCACAAGATAATGCCATAATCCGTAGTGTCTTTTTCAATCCTTAATTACAAGTGATTAAAATGAAAAGTTTGATATCTAGTGAAATATTTAATATCAAATACTGTTAATTTGAGTAAGTAAAATAAATGACTAGGGGTCAATGGTTTTAAAAGTTTTTGTAAAGGGGTCTCCAGCCGAAAAAAGTTTGGGAACTCTTGGTGTATTAAATCCTTTTTTTTTTGAGGATATAATTTAGGCTCAACTGAAAAAAAGTACTGGAAAATATGCAACAGGAGTAACATTCTTCTTGGTTGTTCCCTCAATTCTGAAGATAATGATCACCATGTTTATCTATCACCATTCTTAATCTCTTGCCTCATTTAGGATCTACTGAAATGAGCACCTTGCTGTTTTTTTCACCTGATCACTCCATTGGAGGTCACTTAGCTCCTTTTTGTCTGCTAAAGGCTGTTGTCTTCCCCCCAAAATATGTGTCCATAGTGTCTTAAGATTATTTTTGCACACAGCACAGCCTCAATCCAGAGCTCTTAAAAAATCAATCAATTAATTCTTTTGGCAGTTCATGGAACAGGCATGAGCAGCCTTCAAGGTCACATTTCAAATACATCAAATTTTGTAGAAAAGAGTACAAGGAGATGAAAAAAACACAAAAATGAAAAATTATTTTTATTTCATAAACATAAAAACATTATTACGCATTTATTTCACACCATTCCGTTATTTTATCTATTCGCATACCCACAGAGAAGGTTAATATCAAAAGATAAATAATTATTGCCAGGTCTGTACACACAGTAAGGAAGGGTAAACACCAATACATGTATAAAACGAATTGATAAACCGACACTCTATTTAAGAAACATTTGAATAGTTCGGATGAAAATATAGTAAAAACAATTAAGCTAGTTTCTTAGTTTTTCATTCTTCACACTTATTTTTATACCTACCAGTTTCACCAAAAAAGTTACTAAAATATAAAAAAAAAACAACTAAGATGATTTTTGATGACAGGTGACATCTCTGAGCAGTAGAGGGGGAGAATAAAACATAAAGTTTGAGAATAACTGGAGACTAAACCTCAATCATTATAGAATGAAATGTCTCAACTTTCATGGATAAGGCAGGTGTTGGGATTGATGGAAAGGAATTTGAAAGCTTGGATTGATCGAACATCATGAACCAGTTTTTTTGTGAAAATTATTTTAAAATGAACATAATCCATTTCAAATACATTTTAAAATGAACATAATCCATTTCAAATACATTTTAAAATGAACATAATCCATTTCAAATACATTTTTCAACTGAATAAGCAACAAAATTACAATAAAAATAATAAGAATAATACATTTCAAATGCATAATTGTTTCGAAATTATCTCTCGATACAGCCCAGGAATAAACTGTTTGCAGACCAGTACTGGTTCAAAGACCATAATTTGAGTGGGTAGTCTAAAAAAATCTGTTTAGTTGTCTGTCAACGATAGGTCCTTCAAACCTAATGTTTATTTTCTTCAAAGAATCAAAAAAAATTCATGTCCTTCCTGAATCGAAAGATTTCATATTATTTGACATGGCGCATGATAAATCCGACATATTACAATTATAGATTTGAATCATAAAACTTAAATGTTTCTTACCAATTTATAACATCCGAACTATTCATTAAAATACATTAAAATATAATTTTTATTGCTCAAGAAAAATTCATTACCATTTTTTTTGTTTTATGAATTCTTTTATATTTTTTTTCCATTAAAAATTTATTTATGTATAAAACATCTATTATGCTTTTATTTAAACTTAGGTTTGAAAATATTTGTATGGAGCATTAAACACCAAAGTTCAAACTAATTTTCATCAAAATTCCTAGTTAAAATCTATTCTATTAATTACATTTTATCACTCTCTTACAGTAAGGCATTTTTCTTTTGCATAATATTTATAATCCGTAAAGAAACTAATATTCATATTTTTTTTATTTATCATTGTGTAATTGTTAAGCTGATTAAATGTGGATTTTACAATATTATAACAAAAAATGTGTGAATAAAGTTAGTTGAAAAGAAAAATAAAGCATTTTGGAATAAATTAAAAAGAAAAAAAGTACAAAGATATTCAGTTTCAAACAAATACAATCCCACTTATAACTGCTCATGTCAGCGTACAAAATGTTTGTCTTAAGAAAGTATGATTTATTTAAATAAGAAAAAAACAATTAATACAGTCCACTTGCGTGGCGCCTCTTTTGAGTTGCTTCATTTTTTATCAACATATTTTTATATGAAATTTTTCACACACGGTGGCCCAGCATTATGAACTGATGCCACTCAATGGAACAAAGTCATTGAGTATGATTGAATGAAGGTGCCACAAAAAGGAGATTGTTTGTTTGTTATTTCATTTATAATTCAGTAACACACATAAGATTACGAGTCTTGTTTTTTAAGTAAAGTCCGTTTTGAAATTATAAAAAAACAGTGCAAATTACAAATTATTCATTATTGTCAAGAAAGTTTACGCATTTATTTTATTTTTCAACTAGGTCACCATTGACTTTTTTTTCTTTCTAAAAGAATATGTGGCCTGGTGGTGACACTTGTCTGACGATCCGGAGGTTCCGGGTTCGATCCCTGCTGGAACCCAGATTTTTTAAATAGGATTCCAGTCTGGTTAAACATTTAGGGCCTATAAAAACATCTTTCTGGTTGGTTGGAAGAGATTGCCACGTGGCAATAAACTCGCCAGGTTAAAAAAAAATAGATACGACCGAAGTCATAGGTATCCTTATACCCACTTTGTCACACATTTTTTGTATAAATTGTTGAATTTCCTTACTCCATTATCAAAAATATCTTCAACCAATATATTGATAAATTTATAAATGCCGTTTTTCAATTCATCAACATTTTCATATGTATAAACATTTGGTCCATAAACCTGGTAAAGTTGTCTGCAAAATTCAGCAACATTATTGTTTAAATGCAAACCAAAATCAGATCATGAATCTCACAGTTCGTGGGATTGATTATTGTTGCATGCATTGTAAATTAGTCACATGTAGTATGAAAAACAAATATGACTGCAACAAAATGGCCGACAAGCTACTGAATCATATAGATATTGTGTATGTGCGATCCCACTTCTCAGCTTTAATCGGCAATAATTTCAAAATGGGCTTTACTTAAAAAACAGGACTCATAAATAAGATAAACAACGTTATGAGACATTATAATTTCATAAATAAATATAAATGTATTGTATAATCAACACAATTTAACTTTAAAAAAACCATTTTGTTAAACAAAAATGAAAAAAAATATTAAGAAATTAATTAAAATTGTTTAATAAATAACACATTTTTTTATAAATTTATATTTTAAGTACTGTAAATGAAATGAAAATAAATATTAATAAACATTTTTTGATAAAAACCACAGATTTAACTTTGACAGGATTAAATTTAAATGGCATCATGAAGAATTGAAAATACAAAATATCATTAAATAATGCAAAATAAGAAAACTTATGTTAAATCCTTGTTGATTCAGAAATAAATACAACATAACATATAATTTAGTAGACTATAAGACAAAAGACAAGTACACAGGATAACATTAACATCTTGTCATAAAATTAATAATAAATATTTAAAAAATAGCAATATGTATGTATAAAGATTTTTTCTTCTAAACAATTATCTATTTAAGAGGTGTGCAAACTTTTCTGTCAAGTCCCCTAATCTCACGACCTAGTTGGTAAGAAGCTTGTCTTCCATTCTCAGTTTAAGGCTTGATTCCCATTGATATGAAAAAAAGAGGTAAAAATGGGGTCAGTCTGGTTAAAAGTTTATCTATTAGATTCTTGTTATCCCTTGACGTACGGTAGTGTTAACAATTAATTTTCTACTTACTTCAGTTGTTCTAAAACCGATAGATCACTGACCGGAACCAAATACAGTATTGTCTCTCAATATTATAGTAAAGTTAGAAGCAATAATACAAAAATAATGTATGCAAGTAGTAAAGAAGGGGTATGAGTTTGAGAAGACCTAAAAAAATGTGGCATGATCAAATTGTGAAAGAGTCAAAGTTCTTTATAATAGGAGAGTATTCATGATATGATATGGCATGTATGAACGTGGTAGAAGCAAAAGATGTGTGCCGGGACAGAATGCAGTGACGATATGTTCTCTTTGTGTTCTGTACTCTCATCATCATCACTAGGAAAATGATAAAGTACTAGAACCTCCATAGATAAATGGTTTGATGGTAATGATGATGTCTCTCAATATTTTATTCAAGCTGCTCTTCACCATGTCTGCAAACAGCAATGACAATATAATGAGGAAGAATAACACGATGAACCATAAGTGTGGGATGGATGAAATTCAGATCGGTATCAGGAGTCTTATGTGACCCAAAAATGCCTATAAAACTGAAAGGAAAGGTATACCAGTCTATCGTTAGACCCGCAATCATGTATGGCTCAGAATGCTGGACTATGTACAGCTCCTACTCTAGGCAACTTGAAACAGCAGAAATGCGAATGCTTAGGTGGTCGGCAAGAGTATCACTGAAAAATAAAATTAAGAGCTTACGCATTCGCGGTAGCCTGGGAGTCACTGACATAAAAAGTAAGCGGGAAGAGCGATAGCTGAGATGGTACGGGCACATAAGACGGAGACCACCAGACCATACTGTAAATCAGGCAATGTCTGTGGATCTTCCTCGACAGCCGTCCAGCGGAAGACCAAGGAACTCCTAGATGACTTAATGCTCTAAAATCCTGCAGAGAAACGGCCTAGATGAAAGCGACACCCAGAACCGAAGAATATACAGCCTGAGAACGAGAAGAGCCGACCCCAAAAACCTACCTAGGCAATGAGTTGGGACAGTGCCAAGAAGAAGAGAAGAAGAAGAAAGAAATGTGTATTTGGACAATTGTAAATCTCACTAAAATAAAAAAATGTGTATTTGAACAGTAGAAAATAAGGATGACAGAAAGGAACGTGTAATTTGATATAAGGGTTCTCAACTCCAAGTCTGCATACCTCAGATGTCTACTAATTGTTTTTCTTAATAATTAAGCTTAGTAAAAATATTTTAACACTGACCAAAAATTATTTTATAATTTTATTTACAAATATAATAAAAATTTTAACAATTCAAATTGTATGAATGAAAAATTTGTAAAGAACAGAATAACGAGTAAATTTTGAATATGTATCACAATTGAAAAATCAATGTCCGTCGATTGCGACTTAAAGGCTAACAACTAGGACTAAGCAATTTTATTTAAAAACAATTCCACTATGTGGTTGATTTGATTAAAACCAAATTAAAAAATTTTTTTACCAAAAACATTTACGATAATTTAAATTGAAAAATTACTTCAAGAATAAAAAATTTTATTTCATCACTCTCTGAAAGTGAGTATTGAATGTTTATTTTCTTAAAAAATACTGTCATGAAAAGTCCAAATATCATAACAATTTATATATTACGTACATTTCATTTTTACACAAAAAGTACTTCAATTTCATTGACATAAATTAATACATTAACACAGCATTCTTTTGTTATATAATACATAATGTAATTCCTCATTGAAATGCCTCCAAAAACATGCAATAAACAAGTACTTAATGCCAGTAATAAAATTAAATCAGCTGACACAATATTTGAAAGAGACGTCACTCTTGTAGCTCAAGAATTTGAACTCAGGATGAATGAATTGAAGGCAAATATGCAAATCAGTAAATTAGATAGGTAACTAATTGTGTTTGTTTCTCACTGAGATATAGTAAGTAAACAAGAGGTCGATAACGGATAAATGGCGGTCCTGTTGGTTGGATTATGTCAAAAAAAAAATAGGCATCTTGTGGGCAACTCGATGGTGATGTTGTTTGGGATTTCCCAACCTCGGAAAGAGTGGTGCGTTCAGAATAGGATCAGATGCAGAGTAGGCTGAACCACATTTACTATGCACAAATGGGGCCTAGCAGAGCTCTTCTTTTCTTTCTGTGAACCAAGGAGGTTCAGACCATAAACCACATCATTAACAGTTGCCCACTATAAATGTGTAATGGAGGCGTGCGGTGACACTGAATGCTGTGATCTGGCTGGAGAGTACACAAAGAGTATGAGAACAGCCCGTAAAAGAAAATGACTGCAAATCTTTTATGATTACACATTGTTTGTTGTCTTTGTAATGTTCATGAATATTTTACATATTGTTGTAGAAAGCACGAATGAAAATGTTTTTAAGAGTCTTTATAATGTTCATGAATATTTGACAAATTCATTGAAAATGTATAGTTTTACGTATTAGTATTTTAAAGCTCAACTATTTTCAACGTGTCAATCAGGAATCATCCTTATGGACCGACTTTTTTCATGAGACTAATGATCTAAAAAATATCTAAGGTCACCAGTGGTTTGTGTTGCCATGTCGTTTTGAGGCATTGCATTTTCGTTTTAATGTAAAAGTTTCAATCAACATTTTTCAAAGATTTTCTCTTTATTCAAATAATTCTCATAAGAAATGTGTATATTGAAATTTTTTTTTTTTTGTTTTTGGGATATTCACAAACTCAAACCTTTTAATTAAAACACTTTAAGTAAGGTACAATATCTTTTATTTTACATAAATTAAAAACTAATGCGAATTGAAAGATTTCAGTATGTGGTAATATGAACTTGAATATGTTTACTTAAAAAAGGTATTTACAAACTTTTGACAAAAAAATATGATATTACTTTGGGCTTTGAACGACAATGTGATCAAAAGAATGTATTTATGTATAAAAGGATCCAATCCATATTTTACCTGTTTAGAGATATTAAAGGAAACAACATAGCGTATTCTGGGTTTGTATGAAATAAAAAAAGACCCAATGAAACCACAAAGTAAATGTTCTACTTCCAAGATATTGTGTATTGTATAAAAAAAATTATTTATTTAATATTTCAAAAATGTCAAAAAATTGTTTTTAAAGGCTGGATCATTTTCGCATTCTGGTTAAAGACCCTTAACTAAATATATCAAAGATAAGTAACTTTTTGAAATGATGAGTTAAAATTTTTAATTTTATTTTTACAATTACTTTAAAATCATCTTGATATGATATATATATAATACAAACAAGAAACCAACAATGTAATTATGAGTAATAATAAAAAAAAAACAAATAAATATCTAGATAAAATAAAACTAAAGAAATTGTGCAAATTGTTTTGTGAGAATTGGTTCTAATTTTTTCCACACATGTTTATGCAATTTTTATGCAACTGGACATGAATAAAAATATGAACAAATCAATAAGAAAGCTACAGTAATACAAAATGTCTTAATCTTTATAAATTCAACTATACAAAAATGAAAAATTACAATTGTAAGCTATTATTTACTTTATCACCCCACAAATTCTTTCCTATTTTGGTTGAAGTACAATTTGTTTATACTTAAAAATTAAGGTAGAGATAATAATAGCATGCTGACCGAGAGCTACCATATCTCAGAAAAGGTTTCAGACAAACTTGTTAGAATATGTATGTGTGAATTTTGTTTGTGTAAGTTAGGAATCTCAGAATATAGGCCGTTTTCTTGTGTAGAAATAAGTAAATATAGATACATAAATTAGTTAGTTCAGGGGTTGAATGGTATTTTTTTTGACTAAATTGTATAATAAATACCTATTTTCCCGGATGTATAATATATTTTTATATGAACAAATTATGCTCCTTAGATATTTCAAGTAAACTAACGTCCAAAAAATGGATTTCTGGGGATGATATAAAAGCAAGTTTAAGTAAATAAATATTAAGACATGAATATGAGAGCATGCGTTACAAAAGACATAACGTGGGATTATACTGGCACCACTTGGGCCAAAGAGGCGCTGCTTGGATGCCGCGAGCCACCAGCCGCTCCCGGTGCGTCTGCAACCGCGTGTAGATGTCGTGCGCTGAGGGAGAAACGTCGATGGGCGGCGGGTCCGACCATAACCGCTCCGCTAGGGCGGCAGACCTTGGCCACAGTCTGGCATCAGCCGCAGCTGCGTCAGCTTGCTCCGACCACAAACAGGCTTCGCCTCCCATGGTTAGGCGACGAGAAATTCCATCATCCAATACCCACGGCCTGTGATTATATATCACTTGCCACGACCGATAAGGACCACACGTTCCCGGTCCAGAATCCCTCCAGGATCCGAACCCACAGTCCAGATACCATGCGTCTACGTGAGATACGATCATTCTGTAGTCGTTTTCCGCCAGTTCGTAATTTTCGGGCCAAGTTGATCCTCCCCAAATCTGAATAGCGAAAATCGATCTGTCAAAGTATCTTGTCAAGTATGGACGCTTGGAGAGATCGCTAGACCAAGCAATTACTACTTTTGGAACGTGCCCCTTGTTAGCCCGAACCAGTCTTTCGAGTGCCCGTACAGTGAATTCTCCCCACAAGTTGTGGAGATCGGTTTCGTTGAAGAATTGTCCCCAGCAATCTAGGTTTACCTCATCTCCTCCGATATGGAAGATATCGTGAATGTGAGTGTGCTGGAGAATTTCTGTATATAATTTTTCTAATACATCATATGTATTGTTATTCCTAGGGTTTAGCTGTCCACATGGAGGTTCCCCGCAAAATGCTTGCCATGGTTGTTGGTCTATGCAAAGTGCTAGCTCTCCAAGTCCACTTGAAGGGCCCCACTGCCAACCGTTCCCAGCGTGTGCTGGAGTGTCAATCTCGATAAGTACACGGATCCCTCGAACTCTCGCGTACTGCACGACATCTTGCACATCGGCTACTGTGTAAACATGTTTAGGTGAATAAGCTCCATGTTGGGCCAATTCGGGCACTTTGTCCGACAAAAAAGGAAAACTCTGCGAATCAGTCATGTGCCAGTGAAACGTGTTTAACTTTGACGCTGCCATCCCGTCGAGAGTTCTTTTGATCACAGAGATAGGGAAGAAATTTCTCGACGTGTCGAGCATGATCCCTCTATATTTGAATACGGGAGCATCCTGGACGGACGCCGCTCGCAGCACTCGAAGATTGCCGCCAGAGAGGTCATCGGACCAGATGAGTTGAGAGAGCGTCTCGAGGCCGTGCCTCGCGCCGAAGTACGATTTAGCGTGAACTGTCGCCACCAAATAAGAGCCATCTTGTTCCGGGTGTAACACTAACGAATAACTTTCGTCTGAGTCTAGAGTTATATAAGTATCCGCCGATTCGTTGACGCTGACTTGAACTAAAAATTCGTTGATTGTCGAAGTATGCTTCGATGAGGGATCTTCTAATAGACGCAGGTTCTGCAAGAAGACCTCGTAGGCTTGTTCGAGAAGCGCCACGACTTGGCGGCCGGGCGAGGCGAGCGTGGCGAAGCGCACCTGCGCCGCGGTGAAGAAGGCGGCGCTGTTGCCGAGCGTGACAGGCCCCGTGGGCTGCGGCCATAGCTGCGTGGAGTCGCACAGCATGTTGCACGTGTCCAGTGACATGGCGGGCAGAGGGCTGGCGGAGGCGGCCAGCCTCTCGCACCGTCCCGAACGGCACTGCCATGTCCAGCGCGGCCTCAAACTTCTGTAACAGTTTTTGTTTGTATAACATATCTAACCTTTTTTTACACGATAAGGAAAATAAAATAAAAAAACAACCTTCAATAATCGTATAAAAATACATTCCCATTCTCCCATCAATCTTAATTTTTTATGGTCAGATACTGCTGACCGACTATTAAGAATTCCTGTTTTAGGTTAAATAGCTCATCGCATATGTCAATTATATACTCTCGTCACTGAAAAGAAAATTCATGAAAATTTAGAAATATATGAGATTTTCACTTTTTTAGTTACAGGAGCAAAACATAGCAACCTTTCACTAACATAAAAAAACACCTTCGAATAGATACGAGTATATGCTACATTCAAATTAAGGGTTCTACATTCCAATACAATAGCCCTTGGATAATAAGATCTCCACCACTATTTCTCAACGTGTAACAATATTTAAGAAGCGACTGAAACCCCCCTTAATTTCTATTCAATACTATAACGCGTTTTATTCCTGATTTTTCTTTCCTCTCCACCATTCCTTCATTTTATTTTGATTGATGATATCTCATTTTTACTTTTATTACTAGTATATAGTTCATAAATTTCATAAAGATGAATAATCATTTGATTTTTTTGCCAAGTAACTTCCTTTAATTACTTTTGTCTGGTTGGTTGGAAAAGATTGCCGCCTAGCAGTAAGCTCGGCAGATCGTTTTTACAAAAAAGTATTTAAATAAATAAATAATATTCTGTCAAACTCAGCAATGCCCTGATAAATAAGCAGCCACTGCTTCTATGAATATTTGAGTTTTAAATAGTAAAAAACTTCCACTTTGCTGGTAATGTGTTAAATATCCTAGGAGATCAAATAAGTGTTCATGATGTTAACACTAAGTACAAGTATATTATTCCTTCTACGATTGCTCATATAATAGTTTGAGAAACGTGATGAACCATCCTATGAGCTTCATCACCTTTGTGACTCATGAGAATTATTTTAAATATACTCGTATAAATTTGGCTCGTGCTCGAAACGCTAAAATCTTTGAAAAAGTTGCTCACTAATACATCTTAAAGATTTTTAAATTTGGCTTTCCAAATACCACATATTCTCTTTTGACCAATAATTATGATTTATTCTGAATAAATTAACAAATTTTCATATTTGCTTATTCAAATTATCAGTGTGTAAATCCCGTTTCAGAAACGAATCGATTATTATCCCCAAATATTTAACGTTCCTTCGGAGAGGAGTAGAACTTTGAGGTCAATTTCATCTTTATTGAATAAATTGATTACTCCGAATCGATCTAATAGGGCAGAGTATTCCGGCGGGGCTTTTGCCGTTGCTGGTCTTGTAATGTGGAATGGTCTGCTGTGAAAGTGTTAAATATATGGCTAACGTATACAGCTTTAAGAAGCACTTGAAGACCACCCTTTTTGAGAGATATTATCAAAATGTATGAACATATGAAACCTACACACACACAACACTCTACCTAGAGCCAAATGTGTTACTGTCACGTATCGGAATATCTACAAAGTTTCTTTGTAAAGATGGGTCTTTCAAATTGAGCGGTTTTTTTATTCTATTTTTTTTAATTCTTGGACAAAACACACAATTTGCGTTGATTTAAAAAAACTTTTTATTGGTCATTGAAGTATGTTATAATGTATGACATTTAAACACAAAAAAAAACAATATACGACAAATGTCCACCTCTTACAGCTCCACAGATGTCTACTTTTTTGTCAAAATTTTCGATGACATTTTGGCATAATTGCGGTTCTAACTCGCCAATAACGCGAAAAATGTTGTCCTTCAGCTCAGCAATTGATTGGGGGTCATTCTTAAAGACCTGATTTTTCACGTAAGCCCAGAAAAAATAATATAACGGTGTCAGATTACATGATCTTGGTGGCCAATTAACATCACCGTTTCCGGAGATTACAATACATAAAATAATTCAACAATTTGAACGCGTTGTTGTATTGCATATGACTCCATTTTTATAAATGCCATAAATTACACTTCTCAAATGTCACAAGACCCAGGCAAGTTCGCGACGCCATCTGTTTTTTATCCAAGAATTTAAAAAAACAGCTCAATTTGAAAGACCCTTTAATTTGTTTTCGCTTGGAAAGCTTTCTTACCAAATATGTTTTTCTAAACATATGCAGATGCGGGGAAGTATTCAATCTAAGCCATACATAACCTTCCTATTCTAACACTCAACTAATATATGTGTATATTTATTTTGTAATATTTTTAATTTGTTAAAAATAGTGGTTTCGAATCTTGAGTAAGAAGATCCTTAGCGAGAGTCTATTCTTTAAACGGCGTTATATATGTATTATTATAAGTACCTGTCCAGATAAGGTCTAGCGGGTGCGGGAAGATAGTCTAACGGCAACACTTTCCGCTGCCAGTAATAGAGCAGCAGTGCCGAGCCGGCAAGCAGCAGCACCAGCAACAGCCGCTTCAGCCGCACCAGCCCCCGGGGCGCGCCCATGTTGGTCGGATCATCGCCGCATCTGCAACACAACGCGTAACAGTGAGCATTACATTCTACAAAATAATAATTTCCGTGGCCTAGTCAGATTTAAGAGTTTGTCTTGTAATAATACTCGCACACACCAGATATGTGCAAGTGCCAATGACTCTCCAGGGCGGATGCTTATTGCCAAATTAATTACGTGTCTTCTCCAGTGTTCTTAATTCAAATATTCTAAGACAAGTTTGTTTCCCGGTTAACGCTCTTCAAAATGTCCGCATCACCAATTTGGATGTACGAGTATTAAATAAAGGTTACCCACATGAATAAATTAAACATTTGAATTATTGTCATAGCTGCAACACTAGATAACAAAATCCGTAACCGAAGTATGTAGGCATGGTTATGGTTAGACGAAAAAATCTTATATTTTACGTTTAACCCTTTAACGGGCATAAGCAGAAATCGGTGGCACGTGCGACCACCCTTATGGTTATACTTATAAGGATTCATTTTCTTAATGAAACGTTTTTAAGTAACACAAATGTCAAATTGGCAAATGTAGTAGTGGACGGGGAGAGGTCTTATTTAAGACGGATCTTCGTGAAGTTAGCTGCATATTCAGTAGCAACGATCTAAACATCCGGTCAATTTATTGTCAAATATGTAAATAGGTATTATTAGTAAATCACCATTCATTATATCTAATATAAGAATTTTATTTCCTAATACAACCTAAGCTTAGATATTACCTAAACATTCATTGGTCACTTTTGCGACTACTGACATGACCCCTAAAATGGGCACAGGTCTCATATGCGACAGCCTCATTACCAAAAAAATTAATTTATAAAACACATTTTCGAAGAAATAAAGTTTATTTGATACACATAATAATGATTTATTCAACAAAAAACTCAATATTTCAAACATAAAAACTTGCCCTATAAAGGGTTAATCAAAGAAAGTGTTATCCTGCATAAATAATAATTAAGTTAGAATGATGTAACAAATAAATGTGTAAAAAATCTAAATAGGTAGGTAACTCAAATTAAAGTGATAGACCTGTTTCACTTTACAAAAGCATTATCAAACTGTACTCAATACATTGCTTATCAAGCTTATATAGCAAAATATTTTATAATCTATGGATTAAAACTAACATAAGAACTTAATAAGAACAAAATATCTCGACATGTTTAGAACTACCAGCTTTCGAACAACCGGCCTTCACAAAATTTAAATACTTGAATACTATGTCCACCTAACTTTGATATATTTCAAAAGAAAATGAAAGAGATCAATTTAGTAAAAATTTAGTACAATACAAATGAATTGATACATTTATTTCATTTATACAGGACTTTAAATAAGAACGCTCGATTTTTAAATATAAATAAAACAAGTTGTGTGTGAGATACCTACTCAATTTTTTTTATTTAAAAAAATATTTGATGGCATTAAGTATGGAATATAACGTCGTTCAAATGTCCGCCGCGGCTTTGCTTCGTGGCACGTATTCGGGAGGTCCAATTTTCGATGACTTTGTCGCATAAATCTGGCTGAATTTGCTGGATGGCGTTCGTTATGTTGACTTTGAGGGCATCAATTGTTTGCGGTGTATACGCATATACCTGCGATTTAAGATAGCACCAAAGGAAGAAGTCTAAAGGCGTTAAATCGCACGATCTCGGTGGCCAGTTCACGTCGCCGTCGCACGAGATAACCATGCCCTCAAATCGCTCGTGCAGGATGTCCATCGTGGCATGCGCTTCGTGGCACGTAGCGCCGTCCTGTTGGAGTCACATGTTGTCGGTATCCATATCATTCAGTTTAGGCCACAATAAGTTGCTTATCATCGATGTGTAGCGCTCGCCGTTGACGGTTATGGCAATGCCAGTTTCGTTTTGGAAGAAGTACGGACCGATGATTCCGACAGATCAAAATCCGCAACAAACAGTGACTTTCTCGGGATGCATTTGGTGCTGGTGTATCTCGTGTGGATTGGTATCGTCCGAAATCCGACAATTTTGCTTGTTCACACATCCATTCATCCAAAAATGGGCCTCGTCGCTAAATATGAATTTTTTGGCGAAATTTGGGTCAACTTCCAACTGCTCCAGCGCCCAATCAGCGAACACACGGCGTTGTCTATGGTCGTTTACCTTAAGTTCCTGGGTCAGTTGGATTTTATACGGGTGCAGACCCAAGCCCCGACGCAAAATTCTCTAAGTTGAAGTCGCAGAAGTCCAAGTTCTTGTGAAGGACGAGAAATTGACTGCCTCGGGTTTTCCCGTACACTGTCACGCACAGCAACAATGTTTTCAGCAAATTTTGCGTTTCAGTGACGTACGGGTGTTGGTTGATTATTTATCGAACCGATTGACTCGAATTTGTCCACCAAACGTCGAATAGTCGACTCGGCAGAACGGTTGTGGCGAGGATAAAAATTACGTAATGCGCGGAACGTTTCTCGAACGGAGCACTGATTTTGAAAATAAAATTTGATGATTTGCACACGTTGTTTAACGCTATAACCTTCCATGGTAATTTGCCGTGAACTACTGTACAATTCACAACAAATTTAACAGATGTTGCTTTAACAACATGGCCGCTATAACCTAACAAATTTCGAGCGTCTCTATTGAAAGACCCTGTATATGACAAGAAATCTTATAAATACATAATTTGTGAAAAAAAAAACAACATGTAATTTAATGTGGACTTGACAAATTTAACGGATTTGGGTTTTTTTTGTCTTCTTTTGTCGTATCACGAGTATATGTTTCTAGAATTTTGGCTGTATTTTACTGTACATTAAGTAGTACCTATTTCTACGTACATTTCAGACAATTTGTTCAACCTAATTTTTCTTTAGGTCAGAATGAAAAGAAAATTTTGTGTCTAAATTTCATATAGATCATCACACCGTTTCCATGTCAGAGAGGACAGAGCGCCAGATTTCCCTAAAGTGATACACATCTTTCGCCCCCTTTACATTCATAAATGAATCAAAGTAAGGAAGAGTTGTAAAATTAAAATCACATTGACAATTCATTTAACCTATCAAGTTCTTTAAATTAATTTTATTTCAGAGCCTCCTTCAGGAGAATCTGGTTTCTAAACAGCGCTATGTTAATTGTATTTATTATTATTATTATTTATTTTTGATAGGCTGATTCGTTTATTGCCGAGCGTAAATTTTACCAAAATATTTTTTAAAATTACACATATATGGTACATACATGCCACGCCGTTTGTAAGGGTAGGCAGAGAAAAAATATCGCCATTCCTTCCTATTGCTACAAACATATTTCGCCTCCTCTACATCCATACATATTCGCAAATAGACTGCGATTTTGTGGCTTTTTACATTTCCTTCTTTCAGAATATCGTTCACTTCACACAACCATAATTTTCCTTTACCACGCCTTCAATTTATTTAGCTAGTTTTTCTTCCAAATCACCTAAAATAACATTTCTATATCCTACTTAAAACAACACATCAGTTTTGACATCACATTCACCCCTAATCCTTTTTCTATAATACATTGTTACCCCATGTATCTAAGAGCATATATTTCTACAGCATGCACGTCCTGTCCAAAGCTATTTACGGGGTCAAGTTCAAATTACTCATGTCTTGGTTGATGCTATCGTTCTATCGCTTCTTTGGACGACCTATTCTTCTATATCCAGGAACTTCCGTTCCCAGTGTCTGATTTCCCACATATTCAGCTGGTTTCCTTTGTACAAATATATCCAACCGAAGCTTTGCTACTCTCAATTTATGCAAGGTCAAAACAACTTTCAGGGTTTTCATTAATTCGTATGGTAACCCTTCAGCACATCCGACTTGATGATGTGGAAAAGTAAAGGGCTTGGCTAAATTGTATTCATCTCCATTAATTCACACTTAAATAAGGTCCCTCGCGGTTTTTTCATCGCACGTGTATTGGCTTTACTACCTCGCACGTAAAGAGGCACTAACACTAGCCCAGTAAATTCAACGATAGCTCCCCTTTGTACTCTACATTAATTCAACCATAGCTCCCCTTTATACTCTACATTAATTCAACCATAGCTCCCCTTTATACTCTACATTAATTCAACCATAGCTCCCCATTATACTCTACATTCATTCAACCATAGCTCTCCTTTATACTCTACATTAATTCAACCATAGCTTCCCTTTATACTATACATTAAGGTTATAAGATTATAAGATTTACAAAATACATTTCAGATGACATTATACATTCCAGGTGACACAAATAGGTTCCAGATGAAAAAAAATAAGTTCCGAAATATGTTTAGAGTAAATTCAAATATACCTATATGATATACTGTACATCAGTTGAGTAAAACGCTATAAGCTTTACATAATGCGTTCCAGATGAAGTTCTAGATTGTATACAAAATAAGTTCAGAGTAAATACAACTGTAGCTTCCTATTATATTGTACAATACATACATTTTTCAATTTAGTAAATGGCATACAAGCTTTACAAAATATATTTTAGATGACGTAATACGTTCAAGATGATACAAAATACGTTTAGACTAAATTCAACTACACACATACTACCTTGATCAAAAAGTTTTAGGATCGGCCACCGTGTGGCGCTGTTAGTCACCCGATTGTAATTCTTTTTTTTTGTTAGGTTACCACATCTATCATTGACACTTCCCTCTAAATTTTAGCGACATAGCTTGACATTTGTAAAAGTTACGCTGTACTGAGTACATCTACATTTGTGCGTGTTTTCGATTTTTTACAAGTTTGAAAATGGCATCAACTGTGCATCAACGAGTTTGCATTAAATTTTGTGTGAAAAACGGATTTAACGGTCCGCAGACCTTGGAAATGTTGGAGAAGTGTTTTTTGGTGGCACGAACGCTTCAGAAGTGGTCGTGAGTCGGTCGAGGATGACGAACGCAGTGGCAGTCGAAAACCGATGAAAACATCGATAAAATCAAAGAAATGTTGGCCGAAAACCGCAAATTGACCATCAGAGAGCTGGCAGAGGACTTGAACATCACTTATGGATCCGCTCAAGACATTTTGGTTAGTGATTTGAGCCTCAGACGTGTCGCTGCAAAACTGGTGCCGAAAGACCTCAATTTCATGCAAAAAAAGACCGCGTTGAAATCGCGAAAGACATGATTTCCATGAGTTTTTGACCAAAAACAACACGACTACTATCCAGCAGCCTTTGAATTCACCTGATCTGGCTCCCTGCGACTTTTTCCTGTTCAACCGACTTAAAAAACCACTTCGCCGCACCGCACCCGAGAGGATGTCATGAAAAAATCGAAGATGGCTCTGATGGACATACCGAAAATTGAGTACCAGCGGTGTTTCGAGGATTGGATCAAGCGCTGGCGTAAGTGCATTGCAGTCGATGGGGAGTACTTTGAAGGAAACCACATCGATTTTGATGAATAAACTTGTATTTTCGATTTTATGAATAAAGTCCTAAAACTTTTTGATCAAGGTAGCAGTTCCTTATTGTACAGTGCATTTATTCTTATATTTAGTAAAACGCTATACGCTTTACAAAATACGTTCCAGGTTACGTTATAAGTTGTACATGATACAAAATACGTAGTAAGAGTAAGTTCTACTATAGCTCCCTATTGTACTGTACTGGAACGTATTTTATAAAGTAAAAGGCAATTATCTTTATAAAATACGTTCCAGATGACGGTATACATTCCAGATGATACAAAATTCGTTTAAAGTAAATTCAACGATAACTCGCTAATTAAAGTTTCATATGACATATTTAATTCAGTTTTCCTCACAAGCGTAGATTTACGATGTCATCCGAGTCTGTTGGATAAATAAATAAAATAGGTAAGGACAAACACGTCTCCGTGCATGCACACGAGAGATCGTACTAAGGGCTGCACGTCGCACATCCCAAACTCAATTAGTGAAGGGGAATTAAGCGCTGCATTATATACGGGTCGTGTACACCCCCGCTCCCGGTCAACCCCTCTCTCCCGCCCACCACCCACCAGCTTAGGGTGCAAGAGCAAGATCGGAATGCACCCTGCACCCTGAGCTGAGAACATATCTAAAGGTATGATCACATTTGAACGAACTCAAATATCTTAAAATATTAACATTTATGTTAGCTAATTTTATACAACACGATTAAAATTTACAATTGTGATATAAATAAATTTGTTTTTATTTTGATAATAATGGTTTAATCTTTATTTTTAACAATTAGTGGTTTTCATAACTTTGATAAATGCCTGTTCTGAGACAATCGACTTACTCCGCTAGTGTATTTACACACATAATCTCGTATTTGAATACCAATTTTGATGTGTGATAGTGAAACGTAGATGTAGAAATATAATGAAAGGAGTCAAATAAATGCTGTAGAAATGCGTCCACTGAGAAGAATAGATGGGGTGACAATGCATGACAATACAGAACGAAGTAAGTAGGAATGAATGTGAACTTAAGGTCGGTGTGTTGAGTAAGATGAAGAAAAGCAATCTGAGATAGTTTGAACATGTAGAATGAATGAAAAAAGACTACCAAAATAAATATGTGGAAATGTGAGTAAAAATTGTGGTTGAGGAAAACCAAGAAAAGTATGGTTGGATAAAATGATAATATTTTGGAAGAAGAAAACATAGAGTCAGAGAAATCGTAGGAATTGTATGAAAATGTGTATAGATGTAGAAGAGACGAAGGGTGTGTGTAAAGAAAGGAAAGCGTTATATTATGTCCTCTCTACCTACCCGACAGAAAATTATGTGTCTGTATGGATGTACGTTTGTTCTTTGAGTAAGTCACAGCCGCTTGGGAGACCTGAAAAATTGCTATGTGTATTGCATACTAACTCTTGGAGGTTATATGTAGTGTTCCCCTCCAGACAGCACGGCTATAATATTGAGTAATATTCCTGAGAACAGTGTGATATGAGGTGAAGTACTACGACCACAAAAGTTGACATATAATACTATAGTTAGGAAGAGCTTTCTGAGGAGACAGACGTAAACATTTCTGCCAATTGCCAAGGTATACAGAATATACGTCTGAAATGAATGGAGAACAGGAAGACCAAGACTGGAAAAAGAATGTAAGGAGAGAATAAACATTTTGACTGAGGGAGGGGCTAGGGGTATGAGAAGCTAGGTTAGATATATGCTAGAGAGCAGAGAGGTTGTCGTCGTTGTTGTGCCTCGTAGTCGAGGATTCCCTAGCTATTTAACGTCAATTCAGCTGGAAAGCAAAGCTGTATTATGGAATTTGTTTCTTTCTTTCTTTTTCTCTTCTTTAAGTAAGTAAGTCGCTGTACACCAGCAAGCGTACCGAGCGGTTCACGAAGTGAGACGATCAGAGGACACATACATGTTTATTTTTCGTTTTGTTTTGAAATAATAGATATGACCGAAGTCATAGGTATCCTTATACCCCCAATACTAAGCGGAAATAATGCATGTGCCATTCCATGGGAGTAGAATAGTGCAGGGTTTAAACCGGCGACCTTCCGCACGGAAGTCCAGAGCGTTACCGCATGGCCATGCACCTCACGATGCAGAAGTCTACGAAAGATATATGGTATATGTAAAAGTATCAAAAAGACGAATTTCTTTACCCAGTGTGTCACAACCTTAACATTACCTGCCGGTCAAGTAGCAAGTTCCTGCTGATATATTGTAGAAGAGCCTCGCCTCGGGCCGAGGATTTCCCGTAATAACATTACTCGAGCCTACTTAGCCGGAAGCGATTTGCTCGCAAATCTGGACAACACCGGTCCTTCAATTATATACCCCGTTAGCAATATAAAACACTCAACGTAACAAGTACTCATCTTACGTTTTCGTTAGAACTTCTCATGCTTTATCAAGTTCAGTTCGAACAGAATTTAACATAACATCATTAAAGTATTGTAAAGGAATATAATTCATAAGTCACTTCAATGTAGCATTTAAAAAAAAGGGATAACTTAAATAGCCTCTAAAATACTTCTAAGAATATTCAGGATAAAATTAAACATCGGAAAATCTTAAAAGGTCGCTTTTTAGTGTGTCTTCACTTGGTAAGTTTTCTGCGGTTTTCATAACAAATATGTTTTTCAGATGCGGGAAATTTTCTAATCTAACGGCAGCCGCTGCTACCCCATACTATCGTTTTACTTGTTTTTTTTTTTAAATATTTTTATTCTGTCCATAATAGCAGGTTCAAATCCCGAATAAGAGCGTCCTTGAGGAAAGTCTGCTTGCTAAATGGCGCCATAGAAATCGTCCTTTAATTATAATTCCAGTTTTTAATGGTTAAAAAGATACATTTTGTCTAATTTGGAGCCGGAGAAACTTTTAACCTGACTTCATACAGTGAAATAATATTACTTTATTAAATTTTTATTGGTAATACTCGTATATGTCCCAGTTTTAAAAATTACTGATGGAATAACGTTTGAAAGCAAAACAAGGGTGGAATCAAATACACAAAGAATCTAAACCCCAGACGTAAGCTCTCTTAGCAAGAAGTGTCGACAACTGAATTAAGAAGACATGTTAAGCTGTTTTATTAATGCAATAAAATCATTGAAGAATTCCAGTACTATAAGGCTGCGGTGATTCAAAATGGCAGCGGGTTTATTCTTAACCAGAATTTGTGGATTCTACAACCATTATGATATTCCAACAACCTAAATATAGTATTAGACCAAATATAGCAGGCAGCATTAGTAGTAATTATTTTGTTTAATGAGCCGCTTTTTATAAATAAAAGCCAAAAACAAAGCCCTACTGAGGTGACGTTTGTTACGAAAGAATGCTTTAAAAATAAAATAAAATTATATTTTATTTTTTAGCTAAGCCATTAACATTGTGGAGGTTTAAAGACATAGTAATTTATTTTATCAAACACTGTTTATTTCACTTTATGTAACTTGTTTGTGCTCCCCTGATGATGAGGTGAAAACCTTGAAACCGGTAGGGTTATACCGTTAAATAAAGTGCAATAAATTTTATAAAACAAATTACATTTTTTTTTAATTTTGTCACCACAAATATTTCTAGAAAGTTTTTTTTGCTTTTATTTGCGATTTCTTCCCATCAACCAGCTTTTATTTCATAATCATTATCAACAACACAATACTTCATTTACAATTTAATACTAAAATCGAATTTGGGACCATTGTTTATACGAGGGTTGCTATTTAAGGTTTGAGACAGACAAGTAAAAACAAATATTTATCATCGAAAATGGCTTTATTGTTTTTCAAAATACTCTCCATGAAGATCAATACACTTTTGCATGCGTTTGAACCAATTTTCGAAGTACTTTTTCCACTCCAAATGAGGTAACATCAAAACATGCGTTTTGAACGCATCAACCGCTTCTTCAGGCGTCGAAAAACGTTGACCTCGCAATTTATTTTTGATGTTCGGGAATAAAAAGAAGTCATTGGGTGCCAAATCAGGGCTGTACAGCGGATGATCTATCAATTCGATTTTTTGAGTGCTAAAAAAGTCACTTTTTTGAGCCGATGTGTAAGAGCTCGCATTGTCGTGGTGGAGAATGATCCGTCTTAGGCGATTGGTTTCCCTCACTTCTCCGAACACTTCTGGCCAACAAATGGTAGTGTACCATTCAGAATTGACCGTACGACGTTTCACTAAAGGCGCTGTTGCGACATGCCCATTTATACCGAAGAAACAAGCCACCATTTGCTTCGAAGTGCTTCGTGCGCGAACAACTTTTGTTGGATTTGGTTCGTTTTGAAAGACCCGTACAGTCGACTGCTGTTTAGTTTCTGGCTCATATGCATAGATCCATGATTCGTCGCTTGTCACAATCTTACAGACGTCTTATGAAGCACCGCGATCGAATTTTTTCAACATCTCTTTGGACCAATCGACACGAGCCTTTTTTTGAGCGATTGTCAAATTATGCCGTATCCAACGCGAACAAATCTTTTTGACGACCAAATGTTCATGCAATATTGAATGTATGGGAGTGGAACTAATGCCCTAACATGCCTCAATCTCACGATAAGTCAAATGACGATCTTGCAATACCAGTTCACGCACATCATCGATGTTTTCTGGCACAATAACTGATTTTGGACGACCTTCACGAAATTCGTCCTAGAGCGAACTACGACCACGATTGAATTCGGAAAATCAGCGAAACACAGTGGCCCGGGATGGTGCTTCATCATTAAAAGTCAAAGCGAGTTGATCGGCACACTGTTGTTGAGTTAGTCCACGTGGAAAATCATAAAAAATCATCGCACGAAAATGTTCACGATACAATTCTCTTTTTGGCCGAGATGAATTTTTCAAGTCACTGTAAACAACACAAATAGCACTCGTATGACAAAACTTTCTGAGCACGTATACCATTAAAAACGTCAAACTTTACGATGCTGATGTCAGATTTGACTTATCTACACTGGTGTTGACATATCTCAAAACTTAAGTAGCAACCCTCGTATAACGCCGTTCAGAGAGCAAACTCTCTCAGGGACTCGAACTCACTATTAAAAAACAATTCATGTCTGGCAGCTATAGCAGCGCCGTGAATAATTTATAACATTTTCTTTATATACAATAAAACCTTGTGAAATTGTTGTCATGTGGCGAGTTCTTCCAACCAACCAGAAATATGTTTATGAGGCCTTAAGTAAAAACCAAACAGAAAATATTAAAAAAAAAAAAAAAAAGAGTTCCAGCGGGAGTCGAACCCGCCATATCTGGGTCGGAAGACAGGCATCTTGCCAACTAAGCCACAGAGGTTGTCAACATTGTTTTAATAGAAAGGCGAACCGATGAATATAAGTACATAACGAAACATAATCCCTCCATTTTGTGGGTATAGAAATGGCGTCACGAGATGAGACCTGTGGCGTAGTAGACTCGATCCTTAATCGCAAATACTTAAATGCTCAGGTGAAACATTCCCTCTCACCTGCCCAATTAACACTTTGGATTTACGTTCTTAGATTTTTAGTTAAACACTTCCACGTCTCTGAAAAGTAACTGTATACCTTAAACGTTAAGAACTCGAGAGACTCTACGTAATCCGTATTTCATAAGTTTAAACGCATAAAATATTTAAGTGAAATTATATCTTTAAATTATTAGATTTGCGAGTATGAATAACATGCTAAGACGAAAAAATATTAATCTGTCAGTAGAAATATATTAAATGGACAAAATCAATCTTATTTAATACTCATTTATATTGTCCTGTATTACACGTATATTAAAAGTGTAATACAGAACAATTTTCTTTCCTGTATTAAACTTATATTAAAAGTGTAATACAGGACAACTGTTCAGCGTAGTTATATTTAAAAGTCACAATGGATTATATGTTTGTTGTTTGTTTTACAACAAAAAGTGAAAGAGAATATTATGAATATTGAAAAAATATTTTGACTTTTACAATGCGTCATTAGAAAGTATATCCTATATGTTTCGAGACTTCGCAGGCTAGAATATTTTTTTCTTACAATTATTTAGCAGTATGTTCAGAATCATTTAATGTAAAAACTCTATATACATGGAACCATAGTTGCAGCGTAAATGAGAAATAAAATTACGAATATTATTTTTGATTATTTATTTTCTCAATACAGACTAAGCCCAATTACATTGAAAAATACAAACACATAAACAAAAAAAATTATATATATATATATATATATATATATATATATATATATATATATATATATATATATATATATATATATATATATATATATATATATATATATATATATATATATATATATATATATGTTTATTTTAGGTTTTCAGCTACTTCGCGAACTGTAAATATTGGATTCTGACATCAGATCTACCTGGAGATCCATCAGCAGCTTCCTTACAGCATTTTTTATTTTTTGGCCTGGATGACTCTTTAGTAACATAGTTCTCTGTTTTGGATATACAGGAGACGGTATCTATTTTAATTGGTATTTTGTGGGCTTATGACCACCTTTGAAGGCTGAGTTAAGTGCTCACTTTATGCCTAGGCAACATTCCTCATTATACCATAGATTCATCTCTATACATCATTTAAATGTTTTTATTCTTAGTGCAGACAAGATGGTTTTTAGTCTTTATGCCATTTGTTGACGAACAATGGTAAGATTTTTTATTAACAGATGTTGAGGAAACCTCTTAATTCTGTCAATACCTCATCATTGTTTGTTATACAAGCCGGATATTTTTTTTTGGCTTTTGACAAAGCCCATTACACTTCTGTAGAGGGTAATATGTGATTTTTTTTTTTTTGTTTGGTTATAGCGAAGGGTTATATATGTTTATTTTAGGTTTTCAGTTACTTCGCGAACTGTAAATATTGGATTCTGACATCAGATCTACCTGGAGATCCATCAGCAGCTTCCTTACAGCATTTTTTATTTTTTGGCCTGGATGACTCTTTAGTAACATAGTTCTCTGTTTTGGATATACAGGAGACGGTATCTATTTTAATTGGTATTTTGTGGGCTTATGACCACCTTTGAAGGCTGAGTTAAGTGCTCACTTTATGCCTAGGCAACATTCCTCATTATACCATAGATTCATCTCTATACATCATTTAAATGTTTTTATTCTTAGTGCAGACAAGATGGTTTTTAGTCTTTATGCCATTTGTTGACGAACAATGGTAAGATTTTTTATTAACAGATGTTGAGGAAACCTCTTAATTCTGTCAATACCTCATCATTGTTTGTTATACAAGCCGGATATTTTTTTTTGGCTTTTGACAAAGCCCATTACACTTCTGTAGAGGGTAATATGTGATTTTTTTTTTTGTTTGGTTATAGCGAAGGGTTATATATGTTTATTTTAGGTTTTCAGTTACTTCGCGAACTGTAAATATTGGATTCTGACATCAGATCTACCTGGAGATCCATCAGCAGCTTCCTTACAGCATTTTTTATTTTTTGGCCTGGATGACTCTTTAGTAACATAGTTCTCTGTTTTGGATATACAGGAGACGGTATCTATTTTAATTGGTATTTTGTGGGCTTATGACCACCTTTGAAGGCTGAGTTAAGTGCTCACTTTATGCCTAGGCAACATTCCTCATTATACCATAGATTCATCTCTATACATCATTTAAATGTTTTTATTCTTAGTGCAGACAAGATGGTTTTTAGTCTTTATGCCATTTGTTGACGAACAATGGTAAGATTTTTTATTAACAGATGTTGAGGAAACCTCTTAATTCTGTCAATACCTCATCATTGTTTGTTATACAAGCCGGATATTTTTTTTTGGCTTTTGACAAAGCCCATTACACTTCTGTAGAGGGTAATATGTGATTTTTTTTTTGTTTGGTTATAGCGAAGGGTTATATATGTTTATTTTAGGTTTTCAGTTACTTCGCGAACTGTAAATATTGGATTCTGACATCAGATCTACCTGGAGATCCATCAGCAGCTTCCTTACAGCATTTTTTATTTTTTGGCCTGGATGACTCTTTAGTAACATAGTTCTCTGTTTTGGATGTACAGGAGACGGTATCAAATATGTATATCCAAAACAGAGAACTATGTTACTAAAGAGTCATCCAGGCCAAAAAATAAAAAATGCTGTAAGGAAGCTGCTGATGGATCTCCAGGTAGATCTGATGTCAGAATCCAATATTTACAGTTCGCGAAGTAACTGAAAACCTAAAATAAACATATATAACCCTTCGCTATAACCAAACAAAAAAAAAAAAAATCACATATTACCCTCTACAGAAGTGTAATGGGCTTTGTCAAAAGCCAAAAAAAAATATCCGGCTTGTATAACAAACAATGATGAGGTATTGACAGAATTAAGAGGTTTCCTCAACATCTGTTAATAAAAAATCTTACCATTGTTCGTCAACAAATGGCATAAAGACTAAAAACCATCTTGTCTGCACTAAGAATAAAAACATTTAAATGATGTATAGAGATGAATCTATGGTATAATGAGGAATGTTGCCTAGGCATAAAGTGAGCACTTAACTCAGCCTTCAAAGGTGGTCATAAGCCCACAAAATACCAATTAAAATAGATACCGTCTCCTGTATATCCAAAACAGAGAACTATGTTACTAAAGAGTCATCCAGGCCAAAAAATAAAAAATGCTGTAAGGAAGCTGCTGATGGATCTCCAGGTAGATCTGATGTCAGAATCCAATATTTACAGTTCGCGAAGTAACTGAAAACCTAAAATAAACATATATAACCCTTCGCTATAACCAAACAAAAAAAAAAATCACATATTACCCTCTACAGAAGTGTAATGGGCTTTGTCAAAAGCCAAAAAAAAAATATCCGGCTTGTATAACAAACAATGATGAGGTATTGACAGAATTAAGAGGTTTCCTCAACATCTGTTAATAAAAAATCTTACCATTGTTCGTCAACAAATGGCATAAAGACTAAAAACCATCTTGTCTGCACTAAGAATAAAAACATTTAAATGATGTATAGAGATGAATCTATGGTATAATGAGGAATGTTGCCTAGGCATAAAGTGAGCACTTAACTCAGCCTTCAAAGGTGGTCATAAGCCCACAAAATACCAATTAAAATAGATACCGTCTCCTGTATATCCAAAACAGAGAACTATGTTACTAAAGAGTCATCCAGGCCAAAAAATAAAAAATGCTGTAAGGAAGCTGCTGATGGATCTCCAGGTAGATCTGATGTCAGAATCCAATATTTACAGTTCGCGAAGTAACTGAAAACCTAAAATAAACATATATAACCCTTCGCTATAACCAAACAAAAAAAAAAATCACATATTACCCTCTACAGAAGTGTAATGGACTTTGTCAAAAGCCAAAAAAAAAAATATCCGGCTTGTATAACAAACAATGATGAGGTATTGACAGAATTAAGAGGTTTCCTCAACATCTGTTAATAAAAAATCTTACCATTGTTCGTCAACAAATGGCATAAAGACTAAAAACCATCTTGTCTGCACTAAGAATAAAAACATTTAAATGATGTATAGAGATGAATCTATGGTATAATGAGGAATGTTGCCTAGGCATAAAGTGAGCACTTAACTCAGCCTTCAAAGGTGGTCATAAGCCCACAAAATACCAATTAAAATAGATACCGTCTCCTGTATATCCAAAACAGAGAACTATGTTACTAAAGAGTCATCCAGGCCAAAAAATAAAAAATGCTGTAAGGAAGCTGCTGATGGATCTCCAGGTAGATCTGATGTCAGAATCCAATATTTACAGTTCGCGAAGTAACTGAAAACCTAAAATAAACATATATAACCCTTCGCTATAACCAAACAAAAAAAAAAAAATCATATATATATATATATATATATATATATATATATATATATATATATATATATATATATATATATATATATATATATATATATATATATATATATATATATATATATATATATATATATATATATATATATATATATATATATATATATATATATATATATATATATATTATATATGCATACATATATACACACACATATATTCAAAGTCACTTAAATACGTTGATGAATGCTTTTCAACGCCCCCAATTTTAGAAGAAAATTTTCTTTTGTTTTGGTAATGTGATATGAAATATTTCAATATCCGAAGCAGTCCCGCTCAAAAGAGTTAAGGTCCTTCCGACAGGCATAGCAGCTGGAAGACGAGTTGTTGCGTGTATGATTGATATATGATGGCACAATCAAATAAATCCGTTAGTCAAAACAACATGATTGTGCAATTGAAAGTCATATGCCTAAGAAAATAACAGCTGGTGATAACCACTCCAGTAATTTAGTCATTGTAATATTAATCAATACTGATGAAATATATAGCGTAAATGTAGACTTCAAAATTAACATAAATCGGAATAATCACTGAGCTTGGAAAATCATACTTAATGTATTGCTTTGTATAAAAATGGAATTAAAGGTTATCTGTGACAGCAATGACGTAAAATATGTTCATCGGATTATATAACCCAGTAGTAAGAATGTGCCGAGAGTAGAATGCGTTGGCTGACTTTGATGTGGACATATTTAGGTCAAACTGTCAAAGTTTAGGAGAATAGTGGCTGAAGTGACTGAAGAATAAATGTAATTTTTTCTTTATATATTGTACATAATTTGTAACATTTTCACTGACCTAGTGACATGATGAAACTGTGGATGAGATGAACATGTGTAATTGGAATTTTAATCCTTGGTTCTATTTTTAAATTATATATTTTGTGTGGCAATCTTGATTAATTTCATGTAAATGTTCTTTTAAATAAAAACTATAGATGTAGAGGACGACCGACGAAAGTAAAATTAGAATAAATGGATGAAATTTTGAAGGAAGGAAAGGTATGGAGTAAGAGAAGCTGGTTGTGATGTCTCAGAATATGTATGGATATGGAGGCGAAGAAAGCATGTCGTTATAAAAAAGTTTGGCGCTCTGTCTTCCATGCCTTCCCCTGAGAAATAGTGTGGCATGTATATACAACACAATAACTCCAATCTAATATTCCTTTTGACCATCGATAACCTTATTAAATTTATATTTGTTTTTTATTTATTAGTATTGGTTTTTTTATTATTTTGATAATGCAGCTTTTATCTAAACTAAAAATGTGACTCCTTCACCTTTAACTCAAAATAATAAAAAAAAACAATTGTACGAATAGTTGGAAGATATTGCCACTTGGCAATTCACTTACCATATTTAACACTGAACAATTATGTATTAAGCCAATAAATATACTTTCTTCGAGTTTCCGTCACAAAATGGCAGACTTACGTATAAATTGTGGCAATTTCTTGAAACCCACAAGGAAGATACGAGTATATTAACAAGTATCTAATAAAAAAACTAGAATGGAAACCATTTTATTTCAATTTCCTGAAAAACTAAAAGCATCAGATATATGGAAACTGACAAAAAGAGATTAGCGAAATCGAGATATTTTTTAGGGAAAAGCTTCTCAAGGATTTTTCAAACCGTATCAATTTGCATGGACTGAACAACAAACAAATGAATCTATACTAGAAAAATTAACATTCTAAGAGAAGCTTTCAACGTTATGTACTTTTTATTATTGCCTATTTTTCAATTCTTCGGTTGCATTTCGCACAAAGAGGAAATGGTCACAGGTGAGGTAGATCACCTTTGCGATGGAGCGACCGGCTAAAGAGTGTAAGAGGTCTGATTTTGCCACGACATACAGCAATTCCAGTGTAGTTTAAGTTCTTCAGCGTTGAGGTCAAGACGCAGACGAAGAAGACGTATGTCTCCCTTGACGGGTAGGTACAGAGAGCAGATCTTCAAACTTGTCTCTCCATGTACACAACTGTCGCCTACTTCACATTCATACGCTTCGTCATACACAATTTTCTTTTATTCATACTTCTCACTTAACCTTTTGTTAAAATCTGGTCCATTTGGCTCAGTCACACTTCTCTCGGTCTACCTCTTCCACGCACACCTTTCAGTTTTGACTTGCAAATTCGCTTAGTTATTCTTTCATTATTCAATATCTCTACAATTCCAAACCATCTTAAAATTCATTTCTTCATGTTACTCAAAACATACATTTTATCCATGCATTCATTTCTAGTGTCTTCTTCCGCCTTCTTTCAAACATTGACAATCCGTAAAGTTTCCTTAGAGCACGCATCTCCACAGCATTACTCTTTTTTTATGCGTAATTCTCACTTTACCTTCTTTCGAAATCTAGTTTACTTGATCCAGTCACGTTTTCATTGGTCTACCTCTTCCACGAACACCTTGCAGTTGTGTACTCGTTAAGTAATTTTATCGTCATTAAATCACTCCTCACGTCTAAATCATCTTAAAGTTCCTTTGATCATCTTATTTAAAATATCCTTGCATTCTTTTCAGCTATCCACATTTCGCATTCTTTCGTAACTTGACACTACAAATATTTCTTAGTGCAAGCATACAAAGAAGGCTTGTAAAATATTTTTTTGCACAAAAAAATATTTTCGACTATTCTAATTCATAGCAATAAGGGCACCTGCTTTGACTGGAAGAATCTCTTCTCAATATATCTATTCAACAGCTAGGTTAAAATATTTACACTTTCTTTATAAATAACACAACATGACGGGTTTATTGCCATGTGAATCCCTTTTCCAACCAACCAGAGATGTTTTAAAGCTTTAAATTAAAACCAGGATGAAATCATTTAAAAAATATTATGTATAAGGTACCAACGAGAATCAAACTAACCACCCCCGGGTTGGCAGACATGTGTTTTGTGAACTAGGCCATGGAGGAAGTACGGTATGAGAAGACATTTATCTCGAAGGATATATATTATCCACGATTGAAATTGTAGATGGTATAAGCTAATATTTGAATTGGGACTTCTATTGAAAATTTGCGTTCAGTAGTCTAATTACCCGCCCTCCAATGCAAGGGCGCTTAACCCGTGGCTCGCGGTCGATTGCACCCCCCGTGTCCGTTGCTGGGCGCAGTCGCGCGGAATATTGGCTCGAGTTAACTCTTTCTTTACTCCCATCCTACCGTAACGTTTTAAAGCCTCGGTCGGATTTAATTATATTAGAAAATACGTAAAAATCGATAGGCAATAACAGTGGCTTAACGTTTATATTGAACGCAAGATTCATGAATGAAAAAAAAAGAGAAAATATCAATATTGCTTTCAACATACGCCTCTTGTGTCGTAGTTGGTAAGTTGCCTATATTCCGACCCGGAGATTATGGTTTGATTGTCATTTTAACCTAACCTAACCTAGTTTTAAAAAGGGTTCTAGCCTGGATTTCACTTAAGGCCTCTTTATCGAATTTATAGTTTTTTGGAAAAGATTGTCATTAGGCCATAAACCCACCAGGTTGTATAATACAATATCAGCTGACCTGCAAACACATGTACGATCGAAAAGTCAATTGACACTGCAGTGTAAGAGGATCTCAAACAATCAAAATAGTAAAAAAAAAACCTTTCGACAAGGGCCGCAAGATTCAGGTAGATTTCGTCTGTGTGTGAAAGGATATTTTCCATTTTATGGTATCCTGGAAAAACTTAACCATTTCTATCGAACAAATTGAAAATCACTCTATTGGAAACCTTTCATTATACCTCGGCAATAGATAAATTGAAAGATAAACTAAAATAGTTTTAACTTTAAACGGAGGATAATTTTGGAGTCTCCTGATCACGATTGAAGAAAATGGAATGAAATTTTCCGGAAATTGCAATACTAAAAATTATAACAGCAAACCATATTCTAGTCCCAGATTTCCATATAAACAGCAAACCATATTCTAGTCCCAGATTTCCATATAAACAGCAAACCATATTCTAGTCCCAGATTTCCATATAAACAGCAAACCATATTCTAGTCCCAGATTTCCATATAAACAGCAAACCATATTCTAGTCCCAGATTTCCATGTAAACAGCAAACCATATTCTAGTCCCAGATTTCCATATAAACAGCAAACCATATTCTAGTCCCAGATTTCCATATAAACAGCAAACAATATTCTAGTCCCAGATATTCACATAAGCAGCAAACAATAGTCTAGATTTCCATATAATGGTTCAAGGAGTTAACTATATTGTATTATTTAATTTACCAAATATTTTACATCTACCATTGTTTTGTATTTTATTAGAATATTTATGAAGAAGTTACATTTTCATTTTACTAATTGCACTTGACCGCCGCAACACGTGTTACATCTCTAACCCCGAGGCTTTTTTCAGGCGGTATAACCTCGATTTGTTACAAGAGTAAAATTTCAATAAAAATTTCATTAAGTATCATATCAGTTTAAGCAACTTTACAAGATCGAGGTTTTGAAGTTTTCTATACATTTCTATTACATTTATAAAAAAACATACACTTTGATTTATTTTTGAGACTAAGAACCTCAGGCAAGTTATTTTTTAACTATGTTGAGATAAAATTGTTTATACTCTTTAGGTATATAGCTTTCATTATAAAAAAACGGAAAAATTATTCATTGAGATTTCTTTTTGTGGTGATAAAAAATCGATAACGGTGATTTCGAAAAAAGTAAAAATTAATTTTCACCTAAAACAAATATCGCTGTAGAACAGGCTCAGTTATTGTATTATATTACAGTTAACTTAGAAATAAAACTAAGTATTGTAGCAGTTAAGAAAAAACATGGCTGAGGTGTGATGGTCACGTATGTATGTTACAGCGCATCGACGAAACAACACCAACAAAGATGGTCCCAGTTGGTCGAAAAAATGTACGACGGAGTGACCCAGAATACGAATGCAGTGGGAATTAGAGAAGTGGAGAGATGCTACTAACTATCTATGGGTGTGAATATAATTGTTGCTGGAGAAAAGGACCTACTCAGATTTGGTGTGTTTCTATTACTGTTGCAATGATCTAAAATTGATGAATGTTGACGAGTGCTTATTGACAGAGATTGCTTATTTTAAGTCTTCAAGAAACGGAAAATATAAATATTTTCGCTATATACTATATAACCTGGAGCGCTAAATGCCACGTGACAATCTTATCCTGAGATTTTTAAGGTGTTTTAATTGACTTGAACCCTTTTTTTTTTAAAAAAAAAAAAAGGTAACAATAACGTGAATTCAACCCGTAGCCCCCGAGCTGGAAAACAGATGTTTGAACAACAAGCCCACACAGAGGTCATAGTAAAGCGTGAAAGTTAAATAGGATAAATAGAAAAAGGGATGTTCCAACACTGAATTCACTGTAATATTGAAGATGGATAACAAAGAAAGTTTTTCCAATTAAGGTCGATTCTAAATACATACACCGACTCCATTGAAAAATCGGGTTGTGCTTCAAGAATTCATCAAAATGTGCTTCGGGAATTCGTCGAATGAGGAAGAAATCAATCTCAATTTCAGGGCACCTGCTGAAAATATTCGATGCTTCTTGTTAAATTCAATTGGACACTGTGCATTGTAGATTATACTTAGCGATAACACAAGATAGGTTAAGACTTAATGGGGCTCTAGGGGTTGAGCTTTGCGAAAGCTTCTTGTGTAAGTTAGATGCGCTTGAAATCTTAGATTAATGAAATTAGGTTGTAGAAATTGAAATTTTGAACTTTGTCTGGCCGAAGGCAATTAACGGACTAGTTGGTACTGTAGAAAATTTATATTGTACGAGTATTAATATACGAGTATAACACTTCCGTTGTATACAGTACAAATTTTCCAACCAATCAGAGAGATGTTTAATAGGCCGTAATTCAAAATCAGACTGGATTTCCTTTTACACTTATTTGACGACATATTTCACAACATTCTTTCTCAGATCTTTCTCTTCGCATCTCTCATAAAATAATAAATAGATAAAAACTATGTATCGTAATATACTCATAAGGATTGGTGTTCATTGTATTTTATTAAAATTTCGTTACTTGCAGTACATTTTGGTAGGCTTGTTGCCCTATAAGGATTTCTTCCGACCAACTAGAGGAAATCTAGGTATAATCACCATAGTCTTTGGAGCGTATAGACTATAATAGTATTATATTAAGAGTAATAGTATATTAATAGTAATTTTGTATCTGTTAATGCATAGAATAGAAGTTGGTGTTTTCTTTGTGTATGTGAAGAAAGTAAGTTTGTAACTTCGCACTTTGGCACGAATCGACGTAACACTTCTCTGGACTATGAGAGATTTGGGCAAGTGGAACGAATGAATAAAGAAAGACTAGTAAAAAAATAAACATTGCAAATATAAGTGAAAGTCGTGGTAAAGGAAGACCAAGGAAAAAACAGTTGGATCGAGTGAATGACATTTTAAAATGATTATTTAAATCCTGAGAAGTTGTAAGAGTTTTATGGATATAGAAGAGGTGAAAGATGTGTGTTGCGATAAGAAAGTCTGGCGCTCTGTTTTCTCTGCCTACCCCAACAGGAAAACAGTGTGATAATATTTATGGAAAAAGTATTTTTGAAAGCTCGTTTACAATTTAATTTGGATAAATTGAATAACAGGGTTTTATAGGATTGTTCATATAAAATGTAGCAACAATTCATCTTGATGATAAATAGCGGATGTAAATAAACAATTCGTTATATCTTAACCAACAATTCAGGTGGCAGTAGAAATTGTACTTTTAAATATTCATAGCCAAGTCCTCAATGGCCCAGTGCAGCGTGCACTATGCAGTGGGGAAACAATAAATTAAAACTTAATAGCGTGCCAACTACTTTATTAGCTACGTTGAATTTATAATGTTTTAACAGGGACGGGTGAAAACACACAAAAAACAAATCGAAATTTTTAGATAAATCAATTATCATTTTGTTGTATACAGTATAACTTGGTTGGCTTTTTGTCATGTGACAATCTTTTTTAACAAAAAAGAAACGCGTTTATGACGCCTTCGGTGAAAGCCAGACTGGAATCCTTTTAAAATAAATCTGAATTCGAAACGGAATCGAACCCGTTAAGTCTAGGTTGGAAGCCGAGAGTCTTACCAACAAAGTCAAGGAGTTCAATAATTCGAGACTTTAAAAATACACACATTTTTTTCCAAATAAGCTTAGAATTTGAGTTTTATACAGCATTGTCTTTTATACGTACAGGTATGTATGCAAAAAATACCCAACCTATAGACAATTTTTCGTTTTATTTTAAATATCGAATAAAAATATCTCAATCCCGTACGTAAAAATAACAAACCTTGAAGTTATTAAAAGGGTATTTTTTTACTCAAATTCCATCTTGAAAAAAAAATGTACCGAATAAGTACATATCCAGTGATGTGTTGTTTCCTCAACTATATATCTCAGAACATGTAGAATTGGGTTGAGTTATTTAAGCATATTAACGTATTGGGTTGATGCAAAAGTTTGACCCGTTTTTGACGCTAGATGACGTTGTATTGTAAAACCGAAGTGTTCTTAACTTCATACGTGTAAAGTTTTGATGTTGTTTGACAGAAGGAATTTAAGCGAGTTTTTGTACAATATAAAAAAGGGACGAACTTCAGCATCAACCCAATACATTTGGGAGGACGAAAATGCAGTGTTTTGCGCCAAGAAATAACAGCGCATTATCTAGGAAAAGTGGTAGTTATTGTATAGCGCATGCTCAAATATAAAAAAAATACGGTTTTCTTTGAAATGGGGAGAGCGAAGAGTCAGGAGGTTTTGGAGATCACTACATAGGCATGTGAGTGAATGACTAATGCAAATAAAGAGGGGTGATGACAAGTTGCTGAATATGATGTCGATATGGTTTTTTAATTAGAATTTTTATTATTTATTATTATCATTAAAAACATATTGTTAATACCTATTGAACTGTCACATGTTCATAAAAAAATGTATATTTGATAACATAGGATTGAAATAAGTATAACGATGTGAATACAGTGTTAATGTTTCAGTTAGTGTTTTAATATTTAGGACAAATATTAAAAAAACGATTAAGGAATGAGACCACTAAGTCCAGGGCCATGGTATACGATAATTGGATTTTCGATTTATTTTATATATATAATTAAATGTTCGTAATTAGTATTAACGCCTGACTGTGCGCGTGCGCGCGTGATTGTGCGCGATATATCCACAAAATGGTGGGTTTATGTTATGCATTGTTATTACTTTTAATATTATTCGATTCACCTTTTCATTAAAAATATTTAAACATATATGACAAGAAAGTGTTTAGATGCTCTCGGCTTGTTCAAAATACTTGAAACATTTCGTTAAAAAATTAAAACATTTGGAGTCTAAATTTATTTTGGATTTTCTAAACCGAAAGTCATCACGAATTCTCGTAAAGTAAATTATATGATTCCTTATTACGCATCACATATTTTCGAGTATACAAGTATTTAACATAGAAAATGTAGACTAAAATATATTGAAAAATACAGACTAACATATATTGAAACTATAGATTGTTTTACTGTACACAGTATCTAGTTTACAAAGCATATATTTAATTCTGGTGCATTCATATAATTTTAAAAAAGTCCTCATCCCTTTATACTAGGCGTATCCAGAAAGTAAGTGTACTGAGGCTCTCACGACCGGATGGATTTTATTTTCGACATATTGGCTACACTTCCGTGTAGCCTGACCCTTCCCCTCCGCAACGAGACCGGTTCGAGGTCAGTACGTTGAGAAGTGACAACACGTTTCGTGAAAAATGTCAATCCAATCTCCCGCCAAGTGCGAAATAAATAATGCCGGGCAAGAGTTTTTGAGGCGCTGCAAAATCCATGGAGATGAATTTCTCCGCTCCATCGTTACTGGAGATGAAACTTGGGTTGCACACTACACGCCTGAAACCAAAAGGCAGTCTGAACAGTGGCGTCACACCTCTTCACCCTCCGCCAAAAAGTTCAAAACCACAATTTCAGCCAAGAAAATCATGGCATCCGTGTTTTGGGACTGTCAAGGCATAATTTTAATTGAATATATGCCTCAAGGGGATACCATCAACTCTGCAAGATACTGTGAGACCCTAAAAAAATTGCGGAGGGCGATTTAGAACAAGAGGAGAGGCATGCTGACAAAGGGAGTCTGCCTGCTGCACGACAATGCCAGATAACACACGGCCAACGCCACGAAGGAACTGCTCGCCTCGTTTAAATGGGATGTCCTGAACCATCCCGCGCATTCCCCTGACCTAGCACCTTCAGATTACTATCTCTTTACCTCCCTGAAGCTGCACATGGGTGGAAAAAGGTTTTCAACCGACGAGGAGGTAAAGGAGGAGGTGGAGAAGTGGACGGAGGGGTTGGCGGGAAACTACTTTGAGGAAGGCATCAAAAAGTTGATACCCCGCTTCACCACCTGCATTGAGAGGAATGGTGACTATGTCGAAAAATAGCTTACATATGTACTACGGTAACCACGTAATTTTTTTGTTTAAATAAAAAAAATTGTAACCTACAAAAATTCAGTACACTTACTTTCTGGATATGCCTCGTACTTTACGATTTGAAGTTTTCCCAATTGATTTTCATTACCCCAAAAATGAATTTCTTCTTGATGACGTGCTCAATGCTGACCGTTCTCGTGCTCTGCTATGTCTCGAACTCGGTACATCACATGTCTCTATCAATCTCGGTTCTAGGGCATGTTGAATGCAGCGTTTAAAGAGGATTCCATTAATTGCTTTATTTGATCTGTCTATCTTTTAAGACACCTTCATCTTGCTAACCTTTCCTTAACTGTTTCCATGATCACCAAGTTCTCCAGACTTTCATCATTCTTTTTAGCGACATATCCAAAGTACGTAAGAATTCTTTTTCTGCTTGTTGGTGAAAGCCTTTTAGTAATCTCCAATTCTTGGATGGTAGAGACGCTGGTGTGCCTTGCGGTCAATGGGGTACGAAGCATCCGTCTCCAACACCACAGCTTGAAGGTATGTATCATGTTTGTTTCTATCTTTCTCATCGTACATGTTTCTACTCCATAACAGTCATTTAAATGTGGTGCCATAATACCAGTGCGACTAGACGTATGAAAAACAGTCTGCGCGCTGCGAACATGCGTCTACATGGCCAGGCGGCTCAGCAGGGTCCATATGTTTGTGGCATTTGCGGGAGGAATCCAGGATCGGGCTGTTCTCTCACAGAAGATCACACGATCGACGTGGGAGAGCGGTTCAGGACTGACATTGGAGTGGCGAGGGGATCCTCGACTGCGAGGCCTGGCAATGATGATGAAGATCATATTACCAGTAAAGTTTAATTTTTAAATAATTTATTTAGAATTTTTATGATAAATTTGCCTTTTTTATAATATTTTTAGTTTTAAATTCTGTATTTTTACCAAATTTTAAATGCTTATCCACAATAAATGTTGAGATATGTACGAACCTTGCCATTTATTGAATGCAGAAAAGAGACTGGCACAATGTTAGGGAATGTTAAATCTAGGGTTTATGGAACACTAGAAAATACACCAAAGAATCATTAATAACAGGACATCATAACCACTGACTTAAAAGTTAGTTTATAACATACCTGTGAAGGATCGGATATATGAAAACAAATTTATTCATAGGATCCTTTTAAAGTACGTTCCTGGATAAATTCCCTGCTGGTGAGGGGTAAGGAATGAGAAAAAGTACAGAAATGTTCCAGAAGTATGAACAGCAGCCGCGGTCCGTGATGTTTTCAATATTTTATTCCTGGCTGAAAGTGAAATTGACGAAATGGTATTTATTGGCGGGGACAAGACCGAAGCGAGCCACTGCCGAGCATAAAAATGACATAAAATGAAAACGTGAAGGAATATTAAATGAAAAGGCGGACCCGCTAGACAGGATACATACAGAACATGTAATATATTAGTATAATAGCCAGACAGACAGACACTAGGATACCGGTAATCGCTTATATTTGTAAATTATTCACTTTTTCGTTTATTGCATGTTTATGTTAGTCATTCCAATGCGTGGAAAATTGATCAAGTGTCAAAACTTTCAAAAAATATCATCAAATTAAAAGACTGAAAGACAAGCACAATGGCGTGATGTTTTTTTTACTTGTTGACTAGTTTTCGAGACTTAGAAAGGTCAGTAAAGTAATTGGTTAATAATTAATAAAATAATATTCTTCCGAACTCTCCTGCGTTATAAAAATTGACCGATCCGACAAATCATTACGATACATTCAAGGAAATATAAGTAAAAAAAATCATCTTTACAACAATTTACATGGTTTCAAGGAGAATTTAAAAGATCTATTAAGTGATAACAATGTCTTTAAACCTCCACAACGTTAATGCCTTAACTATAAACAATAGAATATAATGATCTATTAAGTGTTGTAGTTGTAGAAATAGTTCGTTGCTTGATGACTACAGTAGAAAAAAATAAGTCGCTTGGGCCTGAAGGGATTTCGCGAACAGATTGAGTCGTTTAGTATCAAAAACAGCAATCTGTCGATTTTGCGTGAATTGAGTTAAAACCGAGAAAATGTTCCTATTGTAAAACTACACATTTTTAAATGTTTACATGTTAAAAAAAAAACAATATAAAGGTTATTGTTAACGCTCGTTTTCTAAAGAAGTTATTTTAATTTGATCGATTTTTATCCCTCAAAGTGTTAATAAAATTTGAAGTTGTTGACAAATCGAGATATAGGCCGCCTGTGTAGTTTTAGGAAGCAATTGTGGACAGCCTTTTTTGGGAAGGTTTATCAAAATTTGTGATTACATATAAACACTACACGCATACAAATATTACATTCCATCTTAAGCCAAATGTTTTTCTGTAACATATTGAAAGATCTACTAAATTCTTATGTAGTTCGTCTTCCGAGGAGTGTTTGCTCTCTGAAGAGTACTATATTAATTGTACCTATATTATTATAACTTCAGGACAATTATAATAAAAATTGACAACTTTACACAACAATTAATGTCCTTCTATCAGACAATATTGCTAAGTTCAAGAGTTTCATCAAATCGTTCACAGTTCAGTTCCTCAAGAGGTATATGCAATATATATGTTTTTATTTTTATTTATTTTACACATGACACGAAGTATATAATACATAATTTGCGAAAAAACAACAGGTAATTTAATTTGGACACACAATTTTCATGGATCTTGGTTTGTTGCCTTTCATTTGTCGTGTCCCCAGTAAACTAAGATTTTACCTGTATCTCACTGAGGACATGTAGCATGAAAAAATTAATCGATACTTCTTTCCAATTTTGGATTATATAAAACCCCGTTGCACATTCTCATCAACTTGACAAACAGTGACAGTCAATTACATATGTATACACCACGCGAAACCAAACTCCCTACACTTCATCACTCCAGACAGACCAAAACATTCATCCCACAATATACCGCACACAAACATAAAACAAACAAAAAAAATACGAGTACATATATATAAAAACATAAATATAAAACAACAAAAAACACCACACTCAAGAGCTCATACAAATATCTTCTACAAGTCATTCCTCTTGCAAGTCCAAGTACTCAAACAACCTGTCGCAATACAACCATGCTCCAATCGACTGCCTAAACTGTTTTTCTCCCTTTACCTTTATTTAATTGGGCTATAATTCGGAATACAATAAATATCGTTCTTCGATTTTGTTTAGCATTCATACTATCGTATTTGGACTCGCAGCTTTCCAAACAACTAGCCTTACCCTGGGAACTTCCTCGAGTGTTCTGGAAATAAGTCAAGAGGGCAGGTAGGTGGTCACTACACGGTCCGTTGTGATTAGTTGCCCACTTGACTCATTTCCGAGTCAAGCTTTCCACTTAACTTCTTCCGAGTCAAGTTGTCAACTGAAATATTTTTTGAGTCAAGCTGACCACGGCCAAAAATATACATCGATTTCTAGATTTAAGCCCAAGTAAATTTAAGGATTTGTGAGACTTATTAAAATGTATTAATATCCAACGAATTATTACAAACCTATCAACACGCCGTTTCCCTGTTGAAGTAAGCAAAGAGGAGAAAGTGTATACAATTTATACAACTACAATTTCACTCACATTTTACATTTCCCTCTATTAAAATATAATACATATACTCGTACTTGATCCAACCATAATTTCTTTCCGCTACCACGCCTTCCTTCCACACAAATGTGCACTGTATATTTGTTTTGCATGTCTTATTTAATTGATTATATATATGCCCAAACTATCTCAACGTGTTCTGCTTCATCTTATTTATCTTCATCACCCTTAAGTTGACATCCATGTCTAATCACTTCATTCGGTATTCTAGTATATCATATATTGTCACCCCGTGTTTTCTCAGCGCATGCATTTCAACAGCATTAATTAGGCTACTGCTAGTACTTTCCACTTCTACGCTTCATTCCACATGAAAGCAAATTAAAACAAAAGACAATATTTATAGAATTTTGTCTATGCTCCCGATCGAAATCGATTGATTAAAACTTAATTATTGAAGATTGCCTACACGACAAAGATTATACTTGATACAGCTTAGACTTGAAAATTTTTAATTTTAAATTCAAAATCTCGAGCCTGTTTTCAAAGGAAGTTATGTTATTTTGGAATTCAGTCATTTATAGAGAAACAGCTAATGTAGACGATTTCGCCGTCTTCCGTTAATTGAATTTTGCGTTTGAAAATTTGAATCTTCTTTTAGATTAAACCTTTTAGAAATCGACTGAAATTGAAAAATTTCCGTGAAGTTCGACGATACATTATCACTAATTGAATTTCCACAGGGAAAAAAAATGTTCGATTGCAACTAAAAATACAAGAATCAAATATCTTAAAAATTAAATCGTTAATGAAAAAAAAACAGGCAATGGCTACTAAAACCTTTTTGAGTTTTATTTGTTTAATTTCAACTGCAGAACTTGTAATCATGCATTCTTACTTATGCAAGTATATGCGTATTTGTTTGCACATATACAAATACTTCACAAAAAGGCACAGTACGATGGTTTGGGCTTGAAGAACAAATAAACAAATAAAAAACTAAAAAAAAATATATAGAGCAAACGTGAGTAGAAGGCGTAGTAGAGAAATACCAAAGAAAATATAGTTGGAACAATTGGATCATATTTTGAAAAAAGGAAATGTCAGAGCAATAAAAGGAGTTGTATGAGAAGGTGTATGGATATAAAAGAGGCAACGGATGTGCGCCAAGATAGGAAAATCTAGCGCTCTGTCTATTCTGCCTAAACCGAGAGGGAAATGACGTGGCGTGAAATAACTTTGTTCAATATACTCATACGAGTAACTAACAAGTATTAACATGATGTCAAAATTTTTATCCATGTGAAAAAGGTTCCGAGATTAAAATATTTAACAACCACTGATCTGTGTAATTTGTCATGCTCTCAACACTTTCGAAATTTATTTCAATTTTTCAATATACAATATATAAAATCGAAAATATGCAACTCGGTGCATTGAAACAGAATGAAAAAACATAAATAGACAGTAAAATTATAGCCCTACAACGGCCATTGTGGGAGTTATGAGTAAAATATTTATAAAGGTGTTCAATGAAAAATGTATTTTCAACTCATTTGATAATGTAATGCATTTCCACAACACTTGGAATAAGTAATGTGCGGGATGCACCCGTAAATAAGTAGACTGCTCGAGTTTCTGTTTGCAAACGTTTCCAAGGGACAGCGTTACTGGGGTTCAATATGTCAAACAACACGTTATAGTTAATGTACGAGGCATATCCAGAAAGTAAGTGTACTGAATTTTTGTAGGTTACAATTTTTTTTATTTAAACAAAAAAATTACGTGGTTACCGTAGTACATATGTAAGCTATTTTTCGACATAGTCGCCATTCCTCTCAATGCAGGTGGTGAAGCGGGGTATCAACTTTTTGATGCCTTCCTCGAAGTAGTTTCCCGCCAACCCCTCCGTCCACTTCTCCATCTCCTCCTTTACCTCCTCGTCGGTTGAAAACCTTTTTCCACCCATGTGCAGCTTCAGGGAGGTAAAGAGATAGTAATTTGAAGGTGCTAGGTCAGGGGAATGCGCGGGATGGTTTAGGACATCCCATTTAAACGAGGCGAGCAGTTCCTTAGTGGCGTTGTCGTGCAGCAGGCAGACTCCCTTTGTCAGCATGCCTCTCCTCTTATTCTGAATCACCCTCCGCAATTTTTTTAGGGTCTCACAGTATCTTGCAGAGTTGATGGTCTCGCCTTGAGGCATATATTCAATTAAAATTATACATTGACAGTCCCAAAACACGGATGCCATGATTTTCTTGGCTGAAATTGTGGTTTTGAACTTTTTGGCGGAGGGTGAAGAGGTGTGACGTGACCGTTTTTAAACTCGCGACACCACTTGTATACACTCGTACGATTCATAGCTTTATCACCATATGTAGTTTTCACCTCATTATAAACCTCAACCGGAGGTTTTCCCTTCCAAACGAGATAACGGATGACGCCGCGTATTTCGCACTTGGCGGGAGATTGGTTTGACATTTTTCACGAAACGTGTTGTCGCGTCGACACTTCTCAACGTACTGACCTCGAACCAGTCTCGTTGCGGAGGGGAAGGGTCAGGCTACACGGAAGTGTAGCCAACATGTCGAAAATAAAATCCACCCGGTCGTGAGAGCCTCAGTACACTTACTTTCTGGATACGCATAGTATTACACGACCTCTTTGATTAACGCTTTTCTTTTCTCTAAATTGTTTTTTACTATCCGCAATACAACTTTTGCAATTTACAGCATTTAAATGGAAAGAAGGAATATTGTAAAATGGTGATAGAAAAGTTTGAAAGGAAAAATAAATGCAATATATGGGTGAGAAATAAAAGATTATAGCAAGTTGAAGAATTTTGCTATTAAGGCTGTATTTTCTCAGATGAGTTACGAAGGATATTGAACGGCATGTAGCGATAGGAAAAAAAGTCAATGGGGCACCCAAACATATATGTATACTTCAACCGGGCAGTATCAATATCCGCTATGATAATAGTCCACAACAGTATTTTAGTACCAAATTTGATGTATGGAAGTGAAACGCGGACGTGGAACAAGAATGAAGAGAGCCGAATAAATGCTGTAGAAATCATCAGGGTAACACAAACCAGACTGATGAGATGAAAACCTTGAAACCGGTAGAGTTATACCGTTATATAAAGTGGAATAAACAATGCTGGACTTAACAAATTACCATGTTATTTAATGATTTTGATATTGAATAGTTTTGTTACACATGAATAATGTCAATTCTTCACTTTTGCTTGGAGACTTCTTTATAAAACAATTATTTTAACTTTATTTCATTGTATTTATATTTGTTCATTTTATACAGGTTTAACTCAATTATATGAAATAACAAGAAAAGAATGTTAGTCTTAATAAAGCATAATTATAATACAAACAATGTTACTCGTACTTCCATGTGAAGTGACTCAATTATACCTACAAAGTCTATTAAGGAGTTTAATCCTCAATGCATCCAAAGAAATGTGGAACATATCGATATCAGAAAATTCATTCAACAAGGTTATTTCACGTGCGAGTGGTGATGATCTTAAGAGCTACGTTCGTGAATACGGCACATAAAATAAACTTAATTCACGATTTATAATATACGGTTGGTTGGAAGATATTACCATTATTCTATAAACCCAGCATATTATATATAGTACACATTCAGTGTTTTTTAATATAAATGTCATAAAGAAATCGTAACTAAATAAATACTTGATAATATTAGGTCCTTACATATGAAATTGGCGTTTTGCCGTACTGGCAACTTTGATCTCAAATATCTTCTCTTTGGTTAGGAATTCCAAATTCAAATTTATACAGCTATTTACTCAAGTATTTGTGTTTCGAAAATTATAATTCATTTGTTTTTTCCTCAATTGTTTTTTTTCTTTGCGTCACTCAGTTTACAAAATGGAAAACTTGAAATATCGCGTTATTTACGAGTACGAGTTCCACCGTGGCACCAGTGCTGCAGAAACGGCTCGAAGGATTAATGATGTGTATGGCGACGGTGCCGCAAAAGAAAACACAGTGCGTTTTTGGTTCCAACGTTTTCGTTCTGGAAATTTCGACCTGCAGAACAAGCCCCGTGGACGGCCGGAGACCAAAGTTGATAATGAAGAATTGAAGGCTATTGTGGAAGCGGATCCATCGCAAACCACGTCCGAGTTAGCTGCAGGCTGCGGTGTTAGTGATACAACTGGTTTAATCCACTTGAAGCAAATTGGGAAGGTGAAAAAGCTTGAAAGGTGGGTACCTCACGAATTGAGTGAAGCAAATCAACAAACGCGCGTTGACTGCTGCGTTGCATTACTCAACCGGCACAATAATGAAGGGATTTTGAATCGAATCATTACCTGTGATGAAAAGTGGATCCTGTATGATAATCGGAAGCGCTCATCGCAATGGCTGAACCCTGCCGAACCAGCCAAACCATGCCCCAAGCGAAAATTGACTCCAAAAAAGTTACTTGTGAGCGTTTGGTGGACTAGTGCTGGTGTCGTTCACTACAGCTTTCTTAAATCTGGCCAGACGATTACGGCAGATGTCTATTGTCAAGAAAAGCTAGCTGCTAAACAACCGAGGCTGGTTAATCGCTCTAGGCCACTGCTGCTTCATGATAACGCTAGACCACACACTGCACAACAGACGGCTACCAAATTAGAAGAGCTTCAATTGGAATGTCTAAGACATCCACCGTACTCTCCGGACCTTGCCCCAACAGATTACTATTTTTTTCGAAATTTGGATAACTTCTTGCAAGGGAAAAAATTCAACTCCGATGGGGCAGTCCAAACCGACTTCAAAGATTTTATTGATTCCCGTCCGAATGGTTTTTTTAGTAAAGGGATCGATAAACTACCTATGAGATGGCAAAAGTGCATAGATAGCAATGGTACATACTTTGATTAAATAAATATATTATATTAAAAAAAATCAACTTTATGTTCCTCCCAAACAAAACGCCTATTTCATATGTAAGGACCTAATATAACAAACATTTATAGAACGAAGACTGATTGTAATTCATAATGCAGGTGCGCAGTGCATTAAAAAATGTCACAGGTATTTTAAGTGGCTTGGGATAAAAATGTCCGCCAAGGTAAGGTGAGCAGGTGGCTTAAGAGAGGGTGGTAATAAGAACATCACAACTTAATTCCAAGAATTCAACCATTTGGTGAGCGGAGGAAAGGTGGTTTTCTACTAAAATTATTTATTTCAAAGAAATTTTTGAGAAGTCTTTGGGAAGAATTTTTTACATTACTGACATCAATCTACTTAGACTTGAAGTTTTTCTATTAAACGAAAACAGATGATTACCCAAATTTTCGGCAGAAACGCAGTTAATGCATGTTAAATACGATAATAATAATAAAAATATTTTTAAATAAAAATCAAACAATTAATTGACTTTGTCTTTCTTTACTACATTTTTAGAATATCACTAATCGCATTTAAAAACACTATCCTCAAGTGAGTTAGTCAAACTAAATGAATTGTCCATGGTATTATGGGGAGAAGAGTAACGAGTGAATATACAAATATTATTATGGTCTTATGCGAGTGTTATGGTCTTTTATGGTCTTTAGAGGTGAAAATGGCAGATTTGATTGATTATTTTTATTTCAGTATTTATTAATTTCCACAAAGTGTTGCTTTATTATTTAAGGTCAGTTTTATATAAATTGGTGAAATGATAAGTTTTAACTCAAACATTATACCTTGTAATCATTATAAATTGTGTAAAACAAAACATAACGTTGCAATTGTTGAAGTATCGCATAAAATATATTAAAAATATTTCATATAAATTGTGAAAAGCTAATATAGTCGAGTTTATATGACGAGTTGTATGGATATGGAAGCAGCAAATGGGAGTGTATCAGAATGAATGAAGTTGATATCTGCTCTCTCTGTTTACTCTAATAAGGGTATGGAGATGGTGATGTTAATATCTCATGATTTACTGTGAATTGAGTTAGTTCCAAATCAAAATGCTTTACTATATAGGTATATCTGAAAATTCATTCAGTCAGGTCATCCCGTGTGAAAGTGGGAATTCTCTAAATAGTTATGTTGTTTTGGGCACCTTATTCTGTGAACAGGGCGCCCAAAACAACCATTTCTGTTAATGAAGTTTAGTTTTCGTATTCACTAAACATAATTTAAATATCAACAAGGGAGGGTTTGCCATTATTGCTGTGAGTAATTTTCATAAGTACAAATGAATACGAAGATCTCACATGCCATTTAAGGAGTGAGTGATATCATAACATACTAAATACAAAAAAAATGGGTTTAAACATGGGTGAAAACCAAGGAAAATAAATGGGAGAGCAGAACCATCATCATCACGACGAAAATTCGCCTAATGAAGTATCTTATCTTCGCAATATTCATGTTGTCGCGGAGACTTGGACTCCGAGAGACATGAAATAGATGCATTTGAAATGTGGTGCTGGAGAAGGGTGTTACGAATTTCATGCACAGCAAGGCGAACTAACGCCTCCATTCTCGAAGAACTGAGAATCATCGACAGATTGTTGACAATATGCCTTCGACGAGTCCTTAAATTATTAGGGTACATTGCTCGTGACCAAGCAGCCAGATTGGACACGTATAAAAGTCCTAATACGCTGGACTGAACAAGTAAGAAACGCAACAGGAATATCCTTAATAACTGTTTTCGATAGAGAGTAGTCGTCAGATGCTAACATGAGAGTCACGGTGCTGTAATGAGCTTCACGGTAGAGAGTAGTCGTCAGATGCTAACATGAGAGTCACGGTGCTGTTATGAGCTAGCTTCACGATAGAGAGTAGTCGTCAGATGCTAACATGAGAGTCACGGTGCTGTTATGAGCTTCACGATAGACAGTAGTCGTCAGATGCTAACATGAGAGTCACGGTGCTGTTATGAGCTTCACGATAGAGAGTAGTCGTCAGATGCTAACATGAGAGTCACGGTGCTGTTATGAGCTTCACGATAGAGAGTAGTCGTCAGATGCTAACATGAGAGTCACGGTGCTGTTATGAGCTTCACGATAGAGAGTAGTCGTCAGATGCTAACATGAGAGTCACGGTGCTGTTATGAGCTTCACGATAGAGAGTAGTCGTCAGATGCTAACATGAGAGTCACGGTGCTGTTATGAGCTTCACGATAGGATGATGATGATGATGATGATGATAAATCATAATCCTGGAATAAGAATTTTAATGAAATTTTTCTTGTACTCGTTTAACAAACAGAAACATCAGGGTTGTTAGTCTTGGGGCACCAGATGAATTAATACCTAATTTTAAAATATATAGTACAAATAATGAATTTATTGTTAAATTCCAATATCATCCAACTATGTTAACAAGACAAGAATTACGCAGATTAGTGCCAATTGAAGACGACGTTATTTTCAAAAATAAAACTTACTAAAAAAATTAAAAACAAATGAAAATAAATATTTAATAAAATATAACATATTTGCAAATATCACCAAAGATTACATACTCGCTACATATTCTAATTTGTTGTAAACTATCTATAATTTTTGTTAATTTGTTTTATCAAACACTGTTTATTCCACTTTATGTAACGGTATAACCCTATCGGTTTCAAGGTTTTCACCTCATCATCAGGGGAGCATAAACAATACTTGATGATGAGGTGAAAACCTTGAAACCGGTAGGGTTACACTGTTATATAAAGTGGAATAAACAGTGTTTGATAATACAAATTACAATGTCTTTAAACCTCCACAATGTTCATGCCTTAACTATAAATAATATACATATATAATGTATTTATTCGTTAAATACAAAAAAACATAATTCAGAACACGTACGTCACATCATATTATCAATTTAGTACGACAGTGAAAGAAAAAAATACTCAAATTGTATCAACAAAACCATTACTTAATCTACTTCCTAGTAAATAATATACGAGTATCTCCTAATCGAGACCTAAAATTGAGGAAATACCGAAGAAGGATCCTCCTGAACTCAACAACGTCTACATTGAAAATATCCATCTAAGCCGAGGAAAATATCCACCTAATTGTTTCATTCTCACGATTGATAATTAATAAATTAATTGTATTGTTCAGAAAGCTACAAACAGCACCAATCACAGAAGTATAGAATTTTTTTTGTTAAAAAGTGAATCTAATGATCGATCGATATTCTACTCCTCGTGATCGAGTATGATGCCATGCCATGCCATCCAGTGAATTGAAGGCGCCTGTGCGTGTATTTGTTTATTGTGAGGTAACTGTTACATTTCAGAAAGCACTCATTCCTGATAGATTAAACCCAAAATTAAGGTGGCAACGAGATCAAACTTTCAATACAAACGGCAGGTTCAATTTGCAATAGCCCTTTATAAAGAAGATTTAGCGTCATTTTTGTGTAGCTTATTTTTGTGTAGCTTAGTAGCACTATAAAAATATATAAAAAAACAGCATAAATTTGTGAAAAACAGCAAATGCATAAACATACATACATATTATCGCGCCTCTCTCTATCGGGGTAGGCAGAAAGGAGATAGAGTCACAGTTTCATATTACGTTACACATATTTCGCCTCTTACTCATCCATACATCTTCTCAAATAAATCATACGATTTAACTATAAATTTTCTTCTTTCAGAATATCGTTTACTTGATCCCACCATAATTTCCTTGGTCTCCCTTTACCGCGCCTTCCCCTCTCGTTAGCGCTATGTATTTATTTTTTTAGTATTTTTTCAATAATTCGCTCCACATGCCTAAACCATCTCAAAGTGGTATTTTTCATCTTGCTCAACACATCAGTCTTAATTTCACACTCATCAATTACTTCATTCCATTTTCTTTCAAACCTTGTCATCCACCCATCCCTTGTATTATTCTAAGTTCGCGCATTTCTACAACATATATTCGGTTCTTTATGATATAACAATAAAAAACATGCACATAAATTCAGATGTAAAATGGTCAAAGAGAAAAACCAGCCCGGAATTGAATCTACAAGGAATCGAACCTAGGGCGCCCGCTGGCTAAGTATGAGAGCTAACCATTAGACCACGGCCGCCGACAAAAATAGTGTATAAAAAGTCATGGTCAACTTAATTCCACTAACTGCGCACCAAAGTAAAGAATGCTGATGGTTGCTGTGCGAAATAGGTAATACAAAAATCGATAGCTTGATGGGTGCATTAAGTATTTACTTGCAGCCAGTCAACTAATGAGTGGTCAGATACTATCAGAATCGATCTGATGATTATTTAATACTGTGTTCATTCTGCGTTTTAGATGTTGGGGTGGCAAAGATAAAATCGAATATAAGATAACGAAATAAATAACATAGTACACGGAATATCTAGTATTACAATAAATAAAATAGTTAAAAACAAACGGATTAGAAATAAATATTTCATGGAAGATGGATATTTAAATTAAAACAAAGAAAATAATTACAGTAAAGAAATTACCCTTATCATACATGCACGCATTCATTAATTTCCGCGTCCAGAGAATCAATTGTCAATTATACCACGTGTTTCAATAGGAGGCAAAAGATCTCGACCTATTCGCAATAATCAGGTCCAGGCCAAAGCATGTAGTCCCAATGTTTGGATAAACTAGCATGTGTTGTGAATCCTGTATATCCCCACATTCAATGCCCCTGGAAACATAAAAAAATTAGTAATGGCCAAGCCTTCGAACTCTGGAACATCAAAACCAATTTCTCAACTAATTGAGTGAGAGAAACCTTTGAGATATTCGCATTTTGTTACGCTTCTGTATAACGTCTTTAAATGTCCCACCGCTCCCTCATGGCTTATCGATCATGTTCAACGATTCTTTAGGTGTGGTCCAGCGCTACGCTCAAGCAGAGATTGCCTTTTGACTTTGACACATCATCAACCTCATTTTTTCAAGTAATATTTTACTGGCCTTTATTAAACTATGGATATTTACCAGATGATTTGAGCTTCGCACCATTAATGACGTGCTTAAAAAGCGAATTCAAAACATTTAACCTCCCTTCAATAGCACAGCGTAGTTTTCTAATATATTTTTTTTAAATCTACTATTCTCCTCTTGACCATCGACAACCTTGTTAAATTTTTATTTTGTGTGTTCTTTTTTATATGATCAATAACAACACGTAATTCTTCATTAACAATTACGAAAGGTCGTCCTGAACGATGTTAATATTCAAGTGATCACCAGAACATTTTTTAAACCATTTTTATGTGGTACGTTATTTTACATTTTCTACAAAAATAATACATACAATACGACATACTTGTGCAGCTTATGAACCATGTTTGAAATCATTGAGCAAATATGATCGAATTATATAAGACGTAACTAACATTTTAAAAGGGTTTAAAATTACAATACAAAAGTACATATCTAGTCAAAGCGTACTAATTGACTGATGCATATCTGTGCACATAAAAACTTGGGCTTTGAAAGTTACAACAAGCCGCTGCAGTAAACTCGACAGAAAACCGCATGAACTTTTTTGGTTACCTAATATTTCTTTTGTAATGGTGAATGGAAAAAAATAGATAAACTAACCGTAACCGCTAAAAGTGGACCAAAAAGTTGTAGTTATTGTTGTTGAAGAGGATATTTGAGAGTATTGTGTGTGTGTATCGCGAGTTGCATAGACAGTCTGTCGAAACTTAATTATTTCCACGTTGCACCTCGCTACACACGTCAGTGCATATCTGCGGTGTGGTGGTTACGGCCGCCCGTGCATCCGACCTACACTGACACTAACTTCAACGGCTAACAATCGAAAACTACAAAACAGGTTTCAACCCGCGAGTTTGCAAGTTGCGACAGATATCAAGGCAAGTCTGGGGCATTTCTGGAAATCTAAATTATAAGTCATTCGTGTGTTACTCCCCCCATCCCTCCCTCTCCATAAAGCATCCAAATTGGTGGCCAGGAGATTTGTCTTCCACCCCAATAATCGAGCCTTCGGGTCAAAAATCATTTAGTAGGCACGAAACTTACAATTGGAAATATCATCGCACGCGGACAGGCACCAGCACTCACACACTTCTAGTACATGCTAATATTGTTTCCGGACGAACTCTTAAATGTGACTGGTACTTTTTGATTTTTTTTAGGTACCAGGAATCAACACCAGAGACCCCAAGAAGAAGACAAACATCTTATCAACTAGGACACGTAAGTCGTTGATCCGATTGTTATATTGAGTTCATCTGGTACTCGTTCGTTATTACTTAACCACACTGATGCCTTTTTTACAGGGCGTCATCCGGAACAATAGCTGAAACCTCAAGCCGAAGACTTGAACTACGTCGTTAGATTTTCGGAGTGGCTAGCTCTACGGCAAGTATACTTCCTTTGGAAAGTAGGCAGGCCGATTGCACGGAGTCATTCGAGAAGATTATTAAGTTCACACTATTTGAGTGATTAATTGAAATGAAGGCGTCTTGGACATCTTGGAGTACTGAATAGCGCCAGAAAAATAAAAAAGTACGTTGAAATACGGCGTACAATTGGAAAATATCGAATATTTTTTAAGAAAACAAATTTAAGTTAAAAATGATTTCAAAGAAAAAAAAAGTTAATTTTGAAGTGATCGTCGATCATAGAATAACGCCAGAAAAATAAATAAATACGAGTATGTACCATTAAGAAATCGTCCATATATTTTTTAAGAAAACATTTTTTTCTATAAAAAATAATTTCGAAGAAAAAAAGGTGCATTTAAAAGTCACACAATTTTTTTTATTTAAAATAGTTTAAGAGAGAAAGATACAATTTAAAAAAACAACAATACCAATCCGTAATGTTACGAATCCAAAAGTTATAGAGGTTTAAAACAATTTAAAGTACAATAATGCAAACTGAATCATATTTGGACTGCCGAGGTATTGTATTGCTTCAGAGATGTTTGCTCAAAGCTGTCTGCCAGATTTTGATGCACTTCTGAGGCAACGCATGTGGAGAATACATGAGCGTAGAATGCGAACTGACTCATGCGAACTCATTAATTAAAGTAAGAAATATATGCTGCGCCACTGGAACACGCGGTTAGCAACAAGATTGAATACTTCTTTTTAATTTGTAATATTTAGGAAATAAAGGAAATGATGTTTAAAAAAAGGGAATGTAAGAAATAATATAAGTAGTAGGAGCTGTATGAGAAGGTACCTGAATGTGGAAGAGGTGAAATAAGTGTGTCAAGATAGAAAAGACGGAAAGAGCCGAAAGTTGTGTGCTCTGATATAAAGGTTTGAATATATGTTCTATTATTTTCAGAGAGTATCAGGTCCTGAACATAGTCAATTTACATCTCAAATCCATTCTCTGGCACTACCATCGAGAGGAGGGGAAGATGCAAACTCAGCAGACACACATGACACGCATGGCAACTAATGGAATGTTCACCATCCCTAGAGTTAAAACCTCTTTTGCCCAAAGGCAATATGCTTATTTGGCTCCCATTACATACAATGGCGTGCCGACTTCAATAAAAGTAAAGGTAGGAAAACCATTTAGACAGTCGATCGGAGCGTGGTTGTTCTTGCGACAGGATTTTGAGTACTTGGGCTTTCAGGATGAATGACGAGTGGAAAGGATTTATGTGAGCTCGTGAGTGTGGGTCTCTTCTTGTTGTTTTAATTTTGGTTGTTTTTGTATTTGTGTTTCTGTGTGTTTTTCTTTTTTTCTTCTTTTTTTTGTTTTGGATTTGTTTTGATTTTTATTCTTATGATTGTGTGCGGTATATTGTGGGATGAATATTTTTGGTCTTTCTGGAGTGATAATATGTGAGGAGTTGAGTTTCGCAAGATGTTTCCAGTTGTAGTTGAGTGTCACTGTTTGTCAGGTTGATGAGAGCGTGCAACGGGGTTTTTTGTGTTATCAAAAATCGGAAAGAAGTATCGATTTCTTTTTTCATGCTAAATATCCTCAGTGAGATACAGGCAAAAGCCTAGTTTACTGGGGATACGACAAATGAAAGGCAACAAACCCGGATCCATTAAAATTATATGTCCAAATCAAATTACCTGTTGTTTTTTCTCAAATTGTGTATATTTCTTGTCATGTGTAATAATAAATAAAAATAAATAAATAAAATAAATAAATTATATTAACCTACTCCGCAAGGGACACAACGTGACATATTTGTATGTACTTTTGAATATCTGTTCTATTATATTAACCTACTCCGCAAGGGACACGACGTGACATATTTGTATGTACTTTAGAATATCTGTTCTATTATATTAACCTACTCCGAAAGGGACACGACGTGACATATTTGTATGTACTTTTGAATATCTGTTCTATTATATTAACCTACTCCGCAAGGGACACGACGTGACATATTTGTATGTACTTTAGAATATCTGTTCTATTATATTAACCTACTCCGAAAGGGACACGACGTGACATATTTGTATGTACTTTTGAATATCTGTTCTATTATATTAACCTACTCTGCAAGGGACAGGACGTGACATATTTGTATGTACTTTAGAATATCTGTTCTATTATATTAACCTACTCCGAAAGGGACACGACGTGACATATTTGTATGTACTTTTGAATATCTGTTCTATTATATTAACCTACTTCGCAAGGGGCACGACGTGACATATTAGTACGTACTTTTGAATATCTGTTCTATTATATTTAGCTACTCCGCAAGGAACACGACGTGACATATTTGTATGTACTTTTGAATATCTGTTCTATTATATTAACCTACTCCGCAAGGGACACGACGTGACATATTTGTACGTACTTTTGAATATCTGTTCTATTATATTATCCTACTCCGCAAGGGACACGACGTGACATATTTGTATGTACTTTTGAATATCTGTTCTATTATATTAACCTACTCCGCAAGGGACACGACGTGACATATTTGTATGTACTTTTGAATATATGTTCTATTATATTAACCTACTCCGCAAAGGACACGACGTGACATATTTGTATGTACTTTTGAATATCTGTTCTATTATATTAACCTACTCCGCAAGGGACACGACGTGACATATTTGTATGTACTTTTGAATATCTGTTCTATTATATTAACCTACTCCGCAAGGGATACGACGTGACATATTTGTATGTACTTTTGACTGCTATTTTATAACAATCTTGTAAATATTTCTTTATTTAATTTGAATATCTAATTTAAAATTTTTGTATTCATGTTGAATATAAATTGAAATATTAAAAAAAAATGTAAAAATTGATCGAGTAAATAATTCACAGTCAAAGAGTTCTGCGTCGTTCTAAATTCACTACAAGTAGAGTCGGAGTTTTGGGGACCATTTAAATGCGCTATTAGGGAATATTTCTGAAGCAAGTCATACAGAAAGGAGCAGAGCCTAGGAGCCAGATACCGCTTGGAGGGTTCAGACTCTAGGTTGCAGCTGACCTGCATCTGGGGACAGGGAAACTTTACCAACTAGTGCAGGTAAATGTAGGTATAAACCACAACCCCAATATGGGAATAGAACTAGAGGTTAAACATATCGAATAAGTTATCTTAATTATATGGTGAATATTGAGGAATGAATATCAAACGTAATTTCATAAAGCAAGAAAACGAAAACATATTAAATTTTTAGATATTACGTATTTTTTTATTTATATGATTATTAACGGTAAGCATTCAAGCAAACAGGTTCCTGGCGAATTTTTCAGGCTAGTTTTACCGATGATAATTGTCACGCATCCGATTAATAAAAGCCTGTGCTCGTATAGATTTATTAAATGATAGCTCGAGTAAAAACACTAATACCCAATCTATTGCTGAAAAAAGATTTTGATACGTATTTATGATATTGAATTAAATGTGTTCCCTCGTGTTTCTTTTGTATAGATAGGCTAAACTTTAATTTGAATTGTCTACACTTTGAAGATACATGTTTATCAAATACACGGAAATAAAATTAGCACATGTGAAAAAAACCAAACATATCAGACAGCGAAGGAAATTTCACGTTCTGTCGACATTATTGTGACTGTGTCAATCCTAATTCTTCTCAATATCTCCACGAAAAAAATCCACTATCTTTCAGAACACGACGTTCTCTTCGATCAGGCGATGAGCCATACCATACCTCATTTTACACATCTTATTTGCGGTTCACTCGGCGCGACTGTGGAACGAACTTCAAATAGTCCCTGATCAGATTTGCACCATTCTTATGTACGTACAATGAAAAAATATAATACATTCCTCAAAATATCTTTTCATCCTATTTTTCCTTTTTATTTCTCTTCCATATCCTTGACCAAATTCCTTCTCACTACTCCTACTAAAATTGTTTACAGATTAGCAACTTTTCTTTTTACTTGAATTTAAACGAATATTTTTTGTAAATTCTCTTATGGTTTTAAACAGTGTATGTATCTAAAAAATGTTGGTTAGAAGTGATCGCTATATAAAAATAAGCCAGTCAGGTGTAGTATGGATAACTATGTGACAAAATACATAAATTAATAAAAGCTTTCGATTACACAACTTTCGATTACACTCACATTTTAAATTTACGAAATAATGATCCTATTTTCCACCATTTTGAATGTATTAAAATTAAACACTAAAATTAAATTAAACATTATGCCCCACGGAACTAAACATAAATTCAATGGGAATAGCGAAGAAACGATGAAACTCTATCGCAAAATACGAATAGCGGAGAAATACGATATGGAGACCAAGGAGTGTGAAGACGCGATGACATTAAGCCATAATGCGACTGTAAAATGGTGAGCTTCCGTGGCGCAACCATTACGATTATGTGGTGTAGCACTTCTCGATTCCCTGGTGGCGAATTGTGCCAGCGTAGAGAAGTGGACACAACACCGTAATATATGTGACAACAACACTCAATTTAATGGACTGAAGCGGGAAGGATCTATTTCAACAATCCTTAATCCTTCTACATGATTACTTTAATAGTAATAAAATACGGATGAACGCTGATTTATTTCAGCTCTTCCTCGACCAGCATTTTAAACTCATATTTTCAATAAAATTGCGTGACGTTTCTACAAGCATTTCCTCAGATGAGTATGCATGAACGTTTTGCAGTTGCATTTACATATCTGGATATGAATGTTTGTCTATGTATTTTGTCTATGGAATGTATGTATGGAAGAATGTATTCTTGCATGTAATTGGCGGACGGTCTGTAAAGGATGTTTTTTTGAGAAGTTTCATTAAATATCTTCAATGTTGGTTGAATAAGTGTTTTGTAGTTGTATTTTTCTTTGTTTTTTTTGTGAGATGTGAAAATGTGGGCTGAGAAACATCTGTGATGCCCCAGTCGGGTTTCATCTCTTTCCGCCTCTTTTCACCTCTTTTCCCTGATCGGGGGGAGGGGGTCATAAAAAAATGAGCCCAGATCTTTGAATTGTATCTGATTTGAAGTATTACTTGTGAATCATATAAAATTTATATTATGTATTTTTTTCTTAATTTGAAAATATTATAATAATTTTTAAATAAAAAAACAAAACAATAAAACAGTGGTGAATACCAAATAAGTGTTTTATTAATTTTATTTCAAATTTATAAACATGAAAATACAAAGTGAAACACACGTCTTTTGTAAGATTCAAGAAAGAAAATATTATTTATTATATCAGATGTAAAATTTAAGTTGGGTCCTTTATGTATATTAGAAAGAAGAATATGCAGTTTTTTGCAACAAAAACTTACAGTGCATTTCAGGCGAAAAGTGACAATTATTGTAATGACGCGCGTTCTAATGTGAAAAAAACATGTTACAAAGTGTTACTTTGACAGGGAGAGAACGTAGACTAAGAAACTTTTATAGGTATCCAAATGGGCATGTAAGTGAAGAATGTTAGGAATGAGGATTTGTTGGACATGATTTTGAAGTGATTGTTGAAATTTTGATGTTGGAATTCTGATATTTGAATATTTGCGTATTTTAACCATTTGCTATTTTCAACAGCATTATTTCCAGGCCGTCGGAAATTTAAGTGTTTGCACATTTTGATCATTTGCTAATTTTCAAGAGGATGGTATCCAAGCTGTCGGGGACTTAAATGTTTGCGTATTTTGATCATTTGCAACTTTTCAAGAGCATGGTATCCAAGCTGTCGAAAATTTAAGTATTTACATATTTTGATCATAAGCGAATGGTGTCCAAGGTCTTGAATATTTGCTGCATCATCATCAGCCATACACTGTACATATCTTTAAAATAAATGTATTGCATTTTTTTCGTGAGTGTAAACCCGGTACATGTGTAAGGAGTGTAATGTGCTAAGCGCACGAAGAGAAGTGAGTGAGACCCGGTACATGTGTAAGGAGTGTAAACTTGCAAGGTATGTTCTAAGCACACGAAGAGAAGTGAGACCCGGTACATGTGTAAGGAGTGTAAACTTGCAAGGTATGTTCTAAGCGCACGAAGAGAAGTGAGACCCGGTACATGTGTAAGGAGTGTAAACTTGCAAGGTATGTGCCAAGCACACGAAGAGAAGTGAGACCCGGTACATGTGTAAGGAGTGTAAAGTAGCTTTCCACGAAGGATAACATTGGCAGAATAATCATACTAAATTAAATTATAAAAGTGTTGAAAAGAAATATTACAATATTCCTAATATTTACTTCGATATAGAGATTTTAGTAAACCCTTAAAAAAATCAGAATTCCTCGAAAACATGCAGGGCACTGGTCGTCGTCACTTCCATCGGGGCTTAAAGTGTCAAGAGTACTTTGGATATACAGATATAATATAATACGGGAGGAAATTACGAAATCCTTCAACCTTCAACAACGGGAAAATTTAGGCAGAAGTTAGAAAAAAAGACGCATCTCCTGATTTAAGAACTTAAGGGAGTGGTTTCATAACATTGATATATATTATATTTGTTCAGACCTCCTGCCTCAAGGGTCAAGATAGCTGATGACCGCCAACCTCCAAAAGGAGATGAATTAAAAAAAAAGAAGAAGTAAAAAACTGAAAATAAATTATGGAATGTTTGAGACTCAACATAGGCAAAACTCATTTAATTTTTATTCAGGTGATCTCTAATTCGATTTACAATATTCATTCTTCCAATTTTCTTCTTATTCTGGGCAGCGAGTTGACAAGCATTGTTCCAATTTCCCCCGTGGCAAGGGTGAATGGCTGCACGTATTCCAGGTAAGAGACAACAATGAACAACTGTTTACTGTGTGGCAAGTTTGAAAATCGCCGCAGGGATTTTGCCCAACCTTGATGGTACATATATTATACCGAATATGATCGCGTCTGCTGGTTAAATGTTAAAAAAATCAAGTTTACTAAAAGGTATGAAAATGGCAGTAAAAATATGTTAAAGCATAAAAAAAATGGTAATATGACAGTAAACCCGTCAGATTACACAGATTTGTTTAATTTACATGACAAGTATATTTAATATAATACAGTACGTAGTAAGATAAAATAGTTTTCGACTCAAGGATATAAAAAAAGTGGTATAATGGAACTTTTTTTTTCAATAGTCACCCAGTAATTCAATACATTTTAAAGAGCAATGAATTAATTTTTCAATACCCCTGAAAAAAGAAACTGAAGTTTCAGGACTGAGTACTTCTGCTGTCTGCCTTGATGAGGGACATCATCAATAGGTTATCTGCCAAAGCGAAACTGTTTAGCCCAATCGTTCACTGTAGAATGGTAGAGAAGATTCTCCGTTAACAGCAGTTTACCGTTATTTAATTTCTGCCAGGTTTTTTTCTTATTTTAAAATAAACTTGATAACCGCGTAATATTTAATGCTTAACATTTTAGAATATAACGAAACAACGTGTCTTCTATCGGCTCTAGTTGACATACTACTAAGGGTAAAGTTATACAATTTTAACTGTCACATCGTCTGATTATGCGGTATTCTTTTATTTGGCTATTTTCAGCACTTTTCGACGACGAAATAGGCACAAAATAATAATAAAATATGTAACATTATTTGTATCGTCCAAACACCTACCTCAAGTTTGATGAAACATCCGATAACGGAGAAGGTAAATAAAATGTCCTCATCCCAAACATAGATTCATAAGATGTAGCACAACACAACGCTCGTTGAAGTGGAGAACAGAGTAAACAAAATGGCGAGAGGGGAGAATAAATGAAAAAACACCAACGTTTATGTTGGCCGATCCTGAGAACGGGGATTAAAGACGATAGGATCCTAGAGAAATGTCAAGAATATATTCTTCCTCCTTGTGGTTCTCTGTGATAGACTTTCTAAATATGTGTCAATCTCTCTGAGAATGAGAAAATCACATAATCTAGGCGTGACAAGTCTGCTCATTTAGATATGAGCATATGAATAAATTAAGCACTTGTAAGAGACATGTCCGCCAATCTACCCTTTGCTACACACAAAAAAGCAGCTCAAATCTAAAAAGACAAAAAAAGGGTAGTTGTTTGCGATATATGTACATAATTTATATCTTGCTCAGAATACAACAGTACACAATTTTGTTGTTATTTATCCTTAAAAAAACGACGGAAGTTATTTACAATAAGTGAAGTGAAATACGAAAAAAGGAATCCATGTGAAAAACACGCGAGAATATATTTCGCCCCCTTGAAAAAAACGGGATTAGTCAAACTCTGCAGCTTTCCCCGTAGATACAAAAGGAAATCAATCAATTTATTTACAAAGTGCAAGCACAGCTCCCGTGATCGAGACTATCCACAAAGAGGAGGAACTATCACTGAGGTCTAAAGACTCAGTCAAGGCTCGCGCGTGCCTCTGAAAGTGTATGCTATGAACTAATAAAATATGTAACGACTAATCTGAAACCAATAAATGTTATTTCCCGGCAGCAGACCAGCGTTTCCTAAATAGTCTGCATCACCGCCGATAACGAACACAAACAATGTGAATGTTATAACAACAGAATCATTGAAAGTCTTTATGTGTTGAAAGGAAAATAAACATTGACCTTGAGATTGTAACACGAGTCGGTGTATTTTGACTTTATGATAATAAATTCCAGTCACCTGTTATGGTTTACAACAGATCCGCTAAGATTTATCAAGTTGATTTTTGTATTACACGTGCGTGGATATTTCGTACTACCAACCATATATCTTACAATATATTTATTTATTTACATGGCAAGTAATAGTATAAATACATAATTTATGAAAAAATAATGAAAAGTGATTTAAAATAAACACCCTATTTATATGGATCTGAGTTTGTTGCCTTTCATTTGTCGTGTCCCCTGTAAACTAGGTGTTTGCCTGTATCTTACTGAGTACATATAAACATGGAAAAATAAGTTGATGTTTTTTTTTTCTCCCGATTATTGATTATACTCGTACAATACCCCTGTCACAAACTCCCATTAACTTGATAAGCAATGAGACTCAATTACGTGTATATATCACGCGAGTCAAATCCCGTATACTTCACAATTCCTAAGTCCACCCCACAATGTCCCGTATACAATCAACTAAAAACTCACTACACTCAAAAGCTGTCACAAGTCATTTCTTCTGCAAGGTCAAGCGCTACAGCTCCTGTCGCAATAATAACAACGCTCCGATCCACCGCCTGACTTTTTCGCCCCCCTTTGTCTTTATTGAGTTTGGCACCCGATTGTAAGTTATGGGAGCCCAAAAAGCATATTGCCTTTGAGCTAAAGATGTTCTAGGGATGGTGAAAATTTGATAAGTTGGCATGGATGTCAAGTGTGTCCGCTGAGTTTACATTTTATTTCTTTCTTTATGATAATGTCAGATAATGGATGTGAAGTATAAGTACGCTACGTTAAATACGCAATACTGCCTGAAAAGTTCCAGTGTGGGATACCGGGTAGGAAGTTTATCAATATTTTTTTGATTATTTTTTGGACACCTGAAGTCTGTACTTCCGTATTAAGGTGCAATCTTCTCAAACCGTTATACCGTAGGAAAGTGGCTTCATATATAATTTTGTTCTTTCATTTCTTCTTGATTGTTTACTGATATTTGATTCTTGATTAGGGTTTTCATTCATATAGTTGTGACGATTAATGTATTATTCGGTGCAAGTAGCGGGCAAACTGACGAATGTACTCGGGCTCCAAATATCACTCACGCATGAGTTCTCACGTTGAATCAAATGTAACAATTTTACAGCAAAACCTTGCAGGCTATTTACAGCTTAGGCATAAAGCTTAAGAATATGATCACAGCTTTAAGCTAAATAGCTTCTAGACTTCACAAGCTATGCTTACTCACAGTGTGACAAAATACCTCTTATCTGTGACGTGGTCATTATATTCGCCGAGAAATGCCTAAAACTTGGTACTGGGAAGTTCAACAATAATTTCATACTGAAAACGTCCTCCTACCTCATTTTTGGCCTGCCAACTTGTCCTTCATTATAACTATCACGCGATGTCCCTATTGGGGTAGGCAGAGACAATATTCCTCCATTTCCTTCTATCCTGGCACATATATCATTGCCATCTGCCAAGTTCACACACCTTGTATGCATACTTTCCTATTATTAAGGTTTTTCACTTTTCTTTCAGAATTGTTACCATTTTGTCTTACCACTTTTCTAGGTCTTCCCAAGCATTACTTATCTTCTATACTATTTGTATAAATTATTTTTGTTGTAAAGTAAGAACAAGGAAAGTATGATTGGATCAAATTAATTATATTTTTAGTCTAAGAAATCGAAGGTATTAAATGAGGTGTTTGGATATAGAAGAGGTAACGGATGTGTGCCACGATAGGAAAATCTGTCACCTTGCCCTCTCTGCTTACCCCCACAGGGAATTGACGAGATAGCATGTATGTATAAATTACTTTTATTTATCATTCATGTTTTCTACACAATCAATCCAACTCAATGCTCCTTTATTCATCTTAATCACTGCGTATTCTTATAATCCGTATTATTTCCTTATATCACCCATCACACAAGGAAATACAAATTGGTCGGATTTAGAACGATGTTGCGCTTGTTAAAAAAATGCTTAATTTCTGTTACATAATGAAATAAGCCGTAAGTAAAATTTTAAAGCAGACTGAAGTTCTGAAGCCTTACAAATTATAAGTTTAAGAATCGGAAGCAAACATAATTTTAAGTCCAGTTATCATTACTCAATTAAAGTAAAAATACACATAAAATAAAATAACTTTAGAAAAAGCCTTAATAAGTGAAGTTTATATAATCGAAAGAATTTAAATCATGAAATAAAAATACATCGAAGAGCCCAATTAGCTAAGAAAAACGTTAAAATCAAGGATATCAAATGGATAATTTAATTCCTCATTCTTCTCATTTCCAAAAAATTAACTAAAAGATCTACTTTTAAATAAAGTAAAAAATCTTCCACTCTAATTAACCTTTTTCATGTTGAATGAACCCCATAAAGTTAGTAAAACCTTATTTATCTAGATGAGTGAAAGAAAAAAATATATATTAGCCGAAAAAGTAAACGATAAGCGACGAGCGAATACTACCAACGATTTTTTTTATTTATTTGAAAAATATTACACTTAAGTGTCCTTTACAAATCTTAGCAACATTTACTACTATATATAAAAGATAAAATATCAAAAACTTAAAAATCAGTACAATACAGAACACACATAGCGCATGAAATCATCAATTTATAGCACGACCTTTGAGAAAAAAAATCAAACACTACCAATCAAATGAGATCAAAGAAAATTGAAAAAAAACACTCAATCACAAAACAAATAAGTTTATATGAAAATGGAATAACCATTTTCATTTGACCTTATTTGTCTTTTGTCTCCGTGTCAAGATATAATATTTAGGAAATGCTAGAGAAGGATCCTCCTGAACGCAATAACATCAACATTAAAAATACCCATCAAACCAGACGTAGTAGGATATACCTATTTGTTGCATTCTCAGATTGTTGAACTACAAGGGGCAACTGTCGTTAACAAATTGCTGTTGACACATTTGAATTTATTGTAGAAGGCTCCGTGTGTTCTGGTATTTGTGTGGATACTTATTTGAGCCAATATACTCGTATAATTGCTATCAACGTTATTGTGAATAACCTTACATCAAATCATAATCGTGATAAAAAAATACATGTTTTATTTATTTTGCGGGCTGTTTGTTTTTGATCGAGTCCATCTTTTTCCTCACGTTGGCAACATTATGATTTAAATTTTCACCAACATTGGATGGTCAGTGTGTGTTTGACAGGCAAGTAATTACAACGAATTTTATCACGTTTGTGTTTTTTCTTTTATTTTTTTGAGATTTCATGATGTTAACGTGAGGCAATCAGAAGGAAACGATCAGAATTGTGGGCAAACAACTCCTGGATTTGACACCACGATAATGTACCGTCTCACACTTCACTACCAATTCGTGAATTTTTGGCCATAACCAACACCGTCATGGTGCCACAGTCACCGTATTCACCAGAGATGGCACCCTATGTCTTTTTCCTGTTCCCGAAGATGAAGAGGACATGGAAAGGAAAACATTTTGTTAACGATAGAGGAAATAAAGGCAAACTCGCTGGATGAGCTAAAAGCTATCCCAAAAAGTGCATTCCACATTTTACGAATTGAAAAACACGTTGACCAAAGTGTATTTAATTTTATACGAGTAGGGACCATTTCGAAGGGGTCAATATTTATATTATATATTATTTATAATTAAATAAATACTTTTTGATAAAAATTAAAATTCTTGTTATTTTTTTTACCAAGCCTCGTACAATCCTTCTAACAGTTTAATTTTATTTTAAGTTATCCTCAATTATGCGAAATTTGATGGCATTAACACACTTGCTCCTTATTTAAGGATTACTTTTTAAATTACACTCGCTTGTTGCGACTTTTTACATAAATAAAAGCCATTATTTTTATAAATATATTATGTATTATGATCGATGCTATTTATCAATTATTATATATTTATATTTGTGTTTTTATTGTACTATATTTTGTTATATATAATATATTTTGGTCTCTCTTGAATTTTTTTGCTGGAATATCCTAATTATTATTATTTAATTCTCACATAATTATAATGATAAACACTATCTGGAACTATTACAAATCTATACGGAACGCTCTGAAGTTCGTCCGGAATGAAAATAAAATTATAAAATCTAAAAACAGATATCGACCTACTAGCATATTATTGTTGATAAATTATTTAGATAGTTTTGATTCGTAATGACAGATATCGTTATTTTCAGTTTTGAAAATAAAATTAAACGTTCGCTGTAAGAAATCTATTATAATTTTTTTTTATATTTTCACCCACATCCTGATGAAGTGTTGGATTAGTAATAGTCGCGAGTAAAGATTTTATAGTTTTGACATTCAGCTGTCAGTTGATATGTCGGCCGGTGAATATTGTGTTTAATGCGTTTTTTAATTTGAGAAATTAATATATAATGTGTTTATAGGAGTAATAAGAAGTTAATCCCGTTAATATTTTATAAACAAACAGCGCTTTTTAACTGTTCAGACACGTTATTAAAAAAAACTGAAAACATTTACGACACAACGGGCTGGTCGTCTAGTTTAAAACAAATAAGTTGAGAACCTTTGGGTGAAGTCTGAATAACTTACACAGATATGAAAATTGTTTTTTTTTTCTTTTAAAATGAGCAAAGCAACATTATATCTAAATGCGGATAATTGGGACCAAAGCTATTTATATTCAAGCGACAGCTTTGTTCTCGTTCACAAGGGGCGCGTTTTATTTTAAATAATGCTTTATTTTTAGAGAATCGAATCTAAATACGGCATTGTAGTCTTTTCTTTCATTAAATATACGTATACATGCATGAAAATTTGACCTATTCGAAAATAAACTACCTCCATAGCCTAGTTGATATGCGTAAGACTTACGTAGCATACAATACAACCTAACGGATTTATTCTAATGTGACAATTTCCACCAATCAATAAGAATAATGCTAAAGAAGCCTTGAGTAAAAACCAGACCGGAACCGGTTTTTTTAAAGATTCGAACCATTAACCCCCAAGTTGGAAGATACTCATCTTAACTATGTCACATGAGATATTCAATGGTAACATTGTTTGCTAAGCAATGTTACCATTGTTTAATGATAACATTACTTAGCAAACAACAATAATGGTAACATTGCTAAACAATGCTTAGCATTTCAGGCTTGCCGGGTTCGAGTTTCTATGAAATCTAAAATGATTACACTAAAGACGATTGTAAAGAAAAAAAATGTACGCTTGGCACCAACTTGCATAAATTCTTCGAGTAAGATTGAAATAAATTGTTTATATTCACATCCTAATGTAGTATTGAATAAATAATAGTCGCGTGTAAGGCTTTTATGGTTTAGACATTCAACTGTCAGTTGATGTGTTGGGGCGGACAAAATTCCTGTGCTCAATGCAGTCTTTGATTTGGAAAACTTATATGTTTATAGGAGTGAATATTTAATATACAAGCAACGTTTTATAATCTATTATTTTTATAATATTTCCGAAACGTTATAAAAAGACTCTCAAATCGTGTATGACACGGGTTAATAGTCTTGTATATTATGATAAATATATATTACATAAGAGTATCCGGACTTTTTGTTGACTATATCCCAAATTTATAGTCCAGCTAAATATGAAATAATTTTCTAATTTTTATCTGGACCCCAACCTCATGCACTCCAAACATTAAAAAGGAAATTAAACTATGTGGCTCACTTATTTAAAACCAGCTACGTAAATTTTGTACGAAATAAAACGTAAATACTAACTTCTGCACCAAAAAGTAGAAAAAATTTAGTATTAAGTCTGAAGGTCGGATTATTAATTCGGACCTATGTGTTTTACACGGAAAGGAAAGATTAAAGTAGTGTTTGTATGAAAAAACAATGTAAGTCTTCGGATAAAAAAAATATTGACGCAAGTCATTTAAGTTAAAATTATTTTTTAATTACTTGTCAAACTAAATAAATAAAAAAATATACTCGTATGTGTATGTCAACGTGAATTCGAAATATCCTTATTTTGTCGTTATACGAGTATTGGAATAAAAAAAATAAAAAAAATTATGCGCCTCTAGTTAGACGCTATATATTTCGTTGCTGACAAGCTGACAGGACACAAAAATCATACAACAATTTATTTAGACATCAATAAAAATACAATAAAAGTATATTAGTTATAATATTGTCATTCAATTGACATACTAAATTTTCCAATACAAAACACACTCAGCAGGGTGAATTATTGTAGCTAAACCAAAAAAACTTATAATGTTCTCTAATTTATGTTTTAGAAGTGATAAAAAAGGTAGTGTTCAAGAATTATAATCGATTATTCTATCACCCATCAAACATTTTCAAACAATATTTTTGTCCCCTGATGTTCGAAAGGTAAAGGATTTACATTATTGATCATCTTGAATTGCAAAATACATTTTTTTAAGAAAAAAAAACTCTGCAATTGTCAATGAACACCATAACGATACTTTTTTATTGTTGGTGATTTTTACACCAGTCATGCAATCTGGCTCCGTGAGGCTGAAGAACTTTATATGTGTAGAACTCTGATGACACTCCTTTCTTCACGTGATTTTTTTTATTTTTGACAAATATGTGTCAATTCAACCACGTTCATAACGAATCCAAAATAATTCTCGATCTTGTTCTTACAAACAATGTGTGCGAAGTACAGACGTGTTGTCCTCCTACTTTGTCGGAAAACTCTCATTATAGTACACATAACAATAACACAAAAATAACCAAAGTTATCTGATAACCTTTCAACGCAGAATTAAATTGTTTCATATAGCTGATGATGCTTAAATTTGTTGTCATTCTTGTCAAAGTTAAATACAAGAAATGTTAAGCATGTCATTACTAGAGTGTTCAATGATACAACGCAATATCTACACTGGTATTATACTATGCGTATCCAGAAAGTAAGTGTACTGAGGCTCTCACGACCGGATGGATTTTATTTTCGACATGTTGGCTACACTTCCGTGTAGCCTGACCCTTCCCCTCTGCAACGAGACCGGTTCGAGGTCAATACGTTGAGAAGTGTCGACGCGACAACACGTTTCGTGAAAAATGTTAATCCAATCTCCCGCCAAGTGCGAAATACGCGGCGTCATCCGTTATCTCGTTTGGAAGGGAAAACCTCCGGTTGAGGTTTATAATGAGGTGAAAACTGCATATGGTGATAAAGCTATGAATCGTACGAGTGTGTACAAGTGGTGTCGCGAGTTTAAAAACGGTCACGTCACACCTCTTCACCCTCCGCCAAAAAGTTCAAAACCACAATTTCAGCCAAGAAAATCATGGCATCCGTGTTTTGGGACTGTCAAGGCCTAATTTTAATTGAATATATGCCTCAAGGGGAGACCATCAGCTTTGCAAGATACTGTGAGACCCTAAAAAAATTGCGGAGGGCGATTCAGAACAAGAGGAGAGACATGCTGACAAAGGGAGTCTGCCTGCTGCACGACAATGCCAGACCACACACGGCCAACGCCACGAAGGAACTGCTTGCCTCGTTTAAATGGGATGTCCTGAAGCATCCCGCACATTCCCCTGACCTAGCACCTTCAGATTACTATCTCTTTACCTCCCTGAAGCCGCACATGGGTGGAAAAAGGTTTTCAACCCACGAGGAGGTAAAGGAGGAGGTGGAGAAGTGGACGGAGGGATTGGCGGGAAACTACTTCGAGGAAGGCATCAAAAAGTTGATACCCCGCTTCACCACCTGCATTGAGAGGAATGGCGTATTTCATTCCTATTTCATTGATTAAATGAATATCGGAAGAATTAAAAGTCCACGAGAAATGGAAAAGATAAGGATAATTATTAATTTACGGTTTTTAGGAAATTACAAAAAAGTATGGAGCAATAATACTACAGGTCGTACAATAAGAAGGATGAAATCAATATTCGTAGAACTAGTAATCTTTGGGAATTAACACATTCACTGCGATATGTATTTATAGAATAGTGTAGAGGTACTGAAAAAAATCATATTTTCGAAACCTTAAAATCTTACGGAAAACTTAAAATCTTAAAATATTCGGTACCATACAAACAAAGAGAATCGAATGACGCGCAACGGGCGTCATCAGCGTCTCTACAAAAAATGTGTTGACGCCCATGGGCGTCTTTAGCAGCGAACGTGTTAAGATAAGTTATGTATAATCTATATGATGTACTTTAAATATAGGGTTTGTTTTCTAATAAACCATAAAATAAAAAAAGTAAATAAATCCGTGTTCAATACCAAAATAAGAAAAAGAAGTGAAAGTTAAACAAGGTTATCTTTGGCCAGAAAAACAGAAACGGAAATACGAAAAACAATTATGGAAAACCATAAAATAACACGCTACGTCACTGAAAAAAATGTCATAAATTACAATTTGCTTTTAGGAAAACGTAAACGATGAAACGAGTCTTATATTATCTGGTAACTGGTTCCAAAGTCTAATAGAATGGAGTAAAAACGATGTGAAAAATGAAGAAATATAAACTGGAAATGACAAAAAAAAATTATTGCAATACGCAACGCAAGTTACGCAAGTCCGTGATCGGAGTCATTTAATATTTTCAACACGATATAAGAGGGCGGCGGGACACTGAAAGAACAGAAGTGATAATACGTGAGCATTTTGACGGTTTATCACATACAACGAGTTAAAGAATGTATGATAAGGTATGATATTATATTTTCTGAGATTGCGTAATGAGACAGGTTGATATATTTCATGAGCCGGTTCAAGTAAACTCAAATTTATAAACAGCTGCTGTAGGAATTATTGATTCTGTATTTTTGTCTTGAACATTTGAAAAGCGTGACTAAAAATACAAATCTTCCAACAAAGCAATGATTTTTAAACAAAGATAATTATATAAAAGTATCTATATCTGATTAAAGCAGATTGGGACATTTTTGACACCCATCAGAAACAGGCGCCAGGAATTTATTTAATAATAATAATTTTGAGATAAAAACCCTTATGTCCATTAAAAGCAAATCATTAAAAATCGGATAAGAAATACCCACGTTCAAGAAATGTCTAACCCGTTTTCAGATAAGCAAAGAGAAAGTAATGGCTTGAACATGAACAAAATGGTGGTGATCGCACATATACAATTTGTGTTGCATAGTAAGCCTTCCGGAATGTGTCCCTTCACGAGATCCACGAGAATGGAGGATAATTAATAGTCTACGTCTAATGAAGAGACAGACCCAATAATTTTTAAAGCACCGTTTTGAGAGAAGACTCCTCAAAGGCGTTCCAACTCGGGAATCCAATACAAATCAATTGGAAGATTCAAAAGAAATCATAAAATATAATAAATTACGTGTAAGCGTAGAAAGGGGGCTTCAGTCATCAACTTTAGTACTTCCTCGCATCTGCATATAGCGCTTTTTCTTGGTGCCGGTTATGCAAACACCACTAAATACTGTTAAAATGACCTCCAGGTAAAAACAGTCCGAGAATCGAACACGAGACTCCTGGGTACTAACCAAGCATGCTAATATTATGAAAGACACCGTATGAAAATCAAATAACGATTAAGTTTTCGACACCATTTAACAACAATGATAATCTTCGTGGCCAAGTTGGTAAAACACCTATCTTTCAACTCGAAAGATACGCGTTTGATTTCAGTCGGTAATAAATATTTTTAAAATGAATTTCCGCTCTGGTTTTATCTTAAAGTTTTTTCAATAGTTTTATAGTTGACTTAAAAATATCATAAACCCCCAAAATTATATTGTGTGTAATGAAATTGTAATCAAACAAGAACACTACACTCCACCCAAATCTGAATGTGTTACTATCACACATCAAAAGATCTACAATTTTATAGTATTTCGTCTTCCCTTGGTAAGTTTTCTTACCAAATATGCTTTTCTTAACGCATGCAGATGCGGGAAACTTCCAAATCGAATGACCGCAGCCACCACCTTCCTATCTTCGCACCCAATTTCTTTTTTTTTCTTGTAACGTTTTTTATCTTTTAATAATAGCGGGTGCAAAACCTAATTTAGAGTGCACTTGAGGAGAGTGCTCTCTAAACAGTCAACTATGTTATATAATCATTTTATTATTATTACTGAACCACTCTGATTATGATTTTAAGTAGAAATGAGAGCCATTATCTTAATGCAGCTTATTTTATGCGAACTCCACAAGCAGATTTATCCCCTTGATATGCCAAGCCATATAAAGGCTTTGTCGAAAAACATTGACCAGCCCCGTTTGACTATCAACAAGCCAGTTCATCGTTGTGATGTAGAATCTCTATGCTTTACTTTGAAGTTCAAAGAGAGTCCCGAGTTAGAGAATAATAATAATGTAACATTTCCAATACTGTAATCAGTGTAATTGAGACGAACTCCAAAATCCCAGTTGAGGGTATAAAGTATTCATGCCTACCCCAAGAGAGATCTGCCGTTGCTAGATTCAGGGTCGGCTTCAGGGGTTTGATAACCTATTAATTTGTTTGGAAAGGCGAAAATATTCCCCATTTTAGTTCCCTATCCGCCATCCCTTTCATTTTGCTCTGATTAATGATATTTCCCTTTTGCTTTTATTATGTATATTGCTTTTGATTTTTTACGGGTGAATAATGATTTGAATATTTTTTACGACTTTATGTTATTTACTTTTGCCTGGTGAGTTGGAAGAAATTGCCATGTGGCAATAAGCCCGCAAGAGTATTTTAGAATAAAGTGTTAAAGAAATAAGGAAAAAAATAAAGCACAGACAAACCAGTAAGATCCAAAAGTTACCAGCCTAAATAAATTGAAGCGTGTAGTCAGGCGTTGTTAAGTTAAAATTGTATACCCCTAACCTCAGTAGTATACCGATATCATAGAAGTAAATATAGCCAATAGAATATGTGATGCTTCGGCAGAGAGCATCTTAACGCCGTTTAATTTCTGCCCGATTTTTTTATTCTTTCCAAAGAAACTTAATAATGACACAATATTCCATTTTTTAACATTTATAAAAACAACACGTTTTCTATCGGTTCTAGTTGACATACTACTGAATGTTGAGATATCAAAATAAAGCTATACAAATGGAAAAGTAAATATACATCTCATAACGCCAGGTGTCTATGCTGTTTTATCAACGCACAAAGCTTTTGCCTCTTCCACATCTGAACATCTTCTCTTCTGTTTCATATGCTTGTTACCTTTTATAAATCGAAGTTTCTTCTACTATTTCCTTCCATTCCTTATTCGGCTTACCTTACCCTTTCTCGATCTCCATTGATATGACACATATTTATGTTTATAAAATTGCAAAGCTGAAGTTTTTTGACTATTTTCGTTCTTTCATGGAAAAACTTCGAACAAACTTGTCCATTCCCAAACGTAATTAGTGAAAGCATGTCCACTCACACGCGGGATGACAACGAATTGAATTGATTAACGAAAATATAATATATGTTTTCCACGTTTCGATGCATAAACAAGGTGTTGTTGAGCTTCATGAAAGTCGTTGTAAATATATTGTATTGTATTGCACTATCATTGTATACAGTACGATATGGCGGCCTAATTGCCATGTAGCAATCTCTTCCAAACAAACAAAAAGTTGTCAAAGAAGCCTAACATGAAACCAGGCTGGAAATATTTTTAAAAATCTAGGTTGCAACGTGAGCAGATCCCGCAAACCTCGAGTTGGATGACAAATGTCTTATCAAGGTCATTAAGGTCGTAACTTAGTAATTTTACAGAAAATAATATTTTTTTTATATTTATGATTGGTTTGAGTATTATATCATTAAATTATTATTATACATTAAGTGTTTGGTGAAATATATCATTAAATTATTATTATACATTAAGTGTGCAATTATCATTAAATTATTATTATACATTAAGTGTTTAGTGAAATATATCATTAAATTATTATTATACATTAAGTGTTTTGAGTATTTTATCATTAAATTATTATTATACATTAAGTGTTCGCTGTATACAGTAAAATCTGGTGAGTTTATTGCCATATATTTATAACCAACCAGAAATTATTAAATTATTATTATACCAACCAGAAATTATTAAATTATTATTATTAATGTACAAAAATTAACCAACCAGTAATTATTAAATTATTATTATTATTATACAGAAATTATTATTATACATTAAATTAAGTGTTTTGAGTATTATATCATTAAATTATTATTATACATTAAGTGTTCACTGTATACAGTACAACCTGGTGAGTTTATTGCCATATATTTATAACCAACCAGAAAGATGATAAAGAAGCCTATTGTGAAATTCCGACCAATACCCATTTTAAAAATAGTAGTAACTGGAATCAAGCCCGCAACCCACTGGTAGAAAGACAGTTGCCTTACCAACTAGGCCACAGAGATCCTAACTTAACAATGTCGCAGGTGAGTATTAACTTTTATTTTTATAATTGGTTTGAGTATTAACTCAAATAATCAAAATTTTGTCTTAGTACGTAAAATGTAGTAAGATATTTTTAACATCAAATAAACATTGAAATAAAACAGAACATATAGAATTTATGTACTTTTTTATATATTACGAGAATATTGTAAATATATCGTAAAGATGTGGTTAAAATAAAATAATCTAATTTTAATTCGATTATTGAGACGAATCATAGATTTAAATTAAGTAGGGTTTAATTTTATATAAAGTATAACTTTAAAGTCGATTTCGCACTCATCGAATAGATTATTCTGAATTGATTCAACAGGGTGGGGTATAATGACAGGGTTTTTTTCAGTTTCTGGTCCTATGGTGCAGAATGGTTTACCTCTAAGTAATTGAGATATGGGTGTCTTCGAGAACTTCCTAAAGCTGCATATGTATGGCATATGCAGCTTTAGGAAGTGCTCGAAGACAACCCTTTTTGATACGTCGTATCAAAATATATGATTATATATGAACACTACACTCATACACTAGACAACTAAAACCGAATGTGTTACTATCACATATCGGGAAATTTACAAAACTGCGATAACGAACTACAAGTGCAGTGCCTACTTCAGTGGCTCTAAAGCCCAAAGGCTTAATTAATGGGGCCAAAGGCAATGTTAACTTCTAGACACCTTCTTATAAAGGTACTATTCAAATTAAAAAAAACTGTAAGAAGTAGCATCAAAAAAATATTTTACTTCTTCATGCATCGTTCCCGGTTTTTCTGACGTTGGCGATGACTCTGGAAAAAATATTTCTATCTTTGGTGGCACGGAATAGCTCATTAACTGTCTGGATAACTGCCAATTCGCGAATGTTGCGTAACCAAGACTTCTACCGATTCCGTGTCGACCCTAGATTTTGCCCATCAAAATTAATTTTTGGAAGTTTTTTCTTTTCCCTATATATGACCTATATTGGCAATCCTTTGGCTTTTTAACTATTTATATAATAGTTAAACGGTACAATGTACCTTACAACAAAAATGTAAAAAAAGCCCGTAGAGAGATCGACTGAGAGTATAAATTTTTTTTTACACAATTACAACAAAAACAATCAGAAATAAAAAGGTATTAAATAGTACAAAATCACATGTTACCAACAAAATACGGGGCTGTTCACAGCCGTCACTCCGCAAAAAATACAAACACAAAAGGCAAATCATTGAAAACAATTTAAAAATAAAATAAAGCTTCAAAACAAAGTAAAACAGATGAAATCAGACAGATGCAACTTCACAAATCATCTTCAGCACGGGGAAAACATCACAAAAATAGTAAAAAAAAAAAATAATTCGTTCAAAAAATTAATTAATTTTATGAAATTTAAGAGCTTTCATTTCACACGTGCTTAACGCAGCTTCTCGGTGTTTAAGATATGATGAAAAGAAGAAATAATGAGCATTCTCCAATGAATTCATATTTCGAATGCTTCTTACTTATTTAGCATTCTGGTCTTATGATTCATGTTTCAACATCAAAAAGTAAAATACTCGTATACCATATATAGAACTGAACCATGAGTCGCAGAAGTTTTAAAAGCTTAATATAGTTTATTTTTTAGTAAATATTTAAAAAGAATCTTGTTTATTTTTCAATAAAAATAGCATAAGTAAAGATAAGAAGTGATGTTAAATCGTTTTAAAAATTAATACATTTTAGTTAAAAACAAAAACCCGTGTCAACGAAAATTTTAACTAACACTGACACCAGCCCAGAAATATTAAACCGCACAAGTTATTGGTTTAACAAAGAAAACCTAAGAAAAGATTTACAACCTGTGCTACACATACACTATCCTGCTAAGCTCCTTCTCGATGTAGTTTACTCCAATCACAGGAATAGGTATAACAACCAACAACAGAGCCGTACTTCTAAGCCACCTCGAACGCCCGACCTTTTATACTACCCTCTTGCTAGAATCAGCTGCTTTGCTGAGGTATTTTCTTAATGCTCCCTAGAATAGCGTGAGGCTTTGCACATTAACCAACTTGTTCCTCTCGATATTGCCTTTATATTGGTCCAAAGCTGCATAACAGCACTTTGAAGTAAATGTATGTTTGCTTGTATACCGAGTTGAATTTGTTGAAAGTTGTATGATTCAATTCTACTAATTCCCAATATACGAGTAGTGCATATATTTAAAGCAACGGTTATTTTCCAAGAAAAAAAAACAGAATCTTTTAGACTAGAAAAATATATTATATTGAACGAATTAATAAATAAATGAAAGTCCAATACCCGTCACAAGTTCAATAGAAGACAATCTAAAAACACGTTTTTTTTTTACCAAATATCTTTGAGTGAATAAATAAATGTCCATTGCCCATTAAAAGTGTAATAGAAAACAGAAAAACAAAGTGGGGAATTATTTGAAAAAAAGGATCAATTTTTAAGATACTAAAACGTTAATTTTATATTTTTTTATTCTATAAATCGTTTCAATATTTTTAAATGATGATAAAAAAATTATTCGTTTCGAAACTCGTTTAAATGGAAATTTCCACTTAAAATTAACTGCTAAATAATTTCGTTTGAAATCACGGCTGATCTAAAAAACTATCATATTCAAAAGTCATAAAATATAGTAAGAAGATGAAAATAGGTTAAGTTCATATATCATTACAAACCCCATGAGTGCCGTAAAACCACTCTGGGTTGGTTCACTTGTTTTTTTTAATCCATTCAGGGAAAATCGGGACAGAACGACGATGGACATTTTGAGTGCCCAGCAAAATTTAATAAGAACGCCTTTAAGCATTTTCTACACTGAACATGGGATGATTTCTATCGGTCAGTTGCCGATTAACTCGAGTATCGCAAGGCAAAAAAGCTTCGTAAATTGACAACTTTTAAGATACCTCACGGAATCGTCTCGACCAGAAAGCTTTTTACATATCTTATAAAATTTAAAAAGAAAAAACTGCATTTTCTTCACTTGTATTAAAGTTTTTCGACAAAATGCAGAAAAAGAATCATAACATACTTCAAATATATATAGTACATATTTCAAACATATTCTTTATTGAAGCAACATTATTTTCCAACAATAGAAGTAGTGAATTATTTTGAGGAAACACAAAATCTAGTTAAACGAATGCTGTAAATCAAGATAACTGTATTTATATTAAATCAAACTGTTCTATATTTAGAGAGTTATGATTGGCACGTATTTAAGTTTATAAACTACATCCCTCTGGCCTCTTTTCCCTCACCCAGCAGAGCGCCGGCATAATGAATTTATCAGCGGCCGTGATATGAACCAGCCAAGATTGCGCGAGGGGTGGTGTGGGGTGTTGCAATTCCCATTACTAGCCCCCAGTTAATAAATTGGCCTTCAATACACTTCAAAGGTTGGGAACTCGAATGAATCTAGACAAAATAATTTTCATATAATGTTTATCAATAAATTGCGAACACATAGTAACTAAGGTGCTAGCTAACTCGCTTTGTGATTCATCACGTAGAGATAGATCCTCTTAATTATAAGGAGTATTAACCTTTAATTGAAAAGGAAATAACTCATGCTTTTCCTCTTTTGTGCTCGTGTGAGAGAAGGGTTTACGGGCTTACGTAGAATAAATATTTTTTGTATCCACTTTAGAGGATCGCTTTGTGTAAATTTCAATGCGGGATGCATACATTTTACTATGGGATTGCGAATCAGCATACATTTTTTTAAGTACAAGAAACAAACCATTCTATTAAATAATAATGTTTTAATCTTTATATTGTACAAAAACTTGGAAAACACCCTACACACTGTGTCCCTTGCGGGGAAGGCAGAGAGAGAGAACAGACCTCAAAACTTTTCTATACAAGCGCAAATTTTTCGCCTCCTCTAAAGTCATATATATCGCGCCATGCACTATAGATACATCTATTATTCATACTTCTCACTTAGCCCTTTTTATCGCATATATTTGATCCAGCCATGTTTTACTCAGTCTACCTCTTCCATGCGCACGTTGCACTTCGGATTTGGAATGAAGGAAATGGAACAATGGAAAAAAATGGGAACATGAAAAATATATGCTTATAGAAACATAAATATTGTCTTTAAATAATTCGTAAAAAACGCATAGTACGAGTATTTGAACGTTATTATCATGTAAAACATAAGACTCCTGAAGCGTGTAGCTATAGCTATAGGATCATGAAAGTCACAAAAATACTATAAAATTCTCAAAGCAAATAATACAGATCAATAGGATCGTGTCTGACTTAGTTAAATTACAAACTTATTATAAATTAAAAAATAAAATATTGTAATTTATTTTTAACAAACACTGTTTATTCCACTTTTTTATGACGGTATAACCCTACCGGTTTCAAGGCTTTCACCTCATCTTCAGGGGAGTACAAACAAGTATTGTTTGTACTCCCCTGAAGATGAGGTGAAAGCCTTGAAACCGGTAGGGTTATACCGTCATAAAAAAGTGGAATAAACAGTGTTTGTTAAAAATAAATTACAATGTCTTTAAACCTCCACAACGTTAATGTCTTAACTATAAACAACACAAAAATAAAATACTATATCATCACGCAGTTTCCCTGTAAGTGTAGGCAGATATTCCAGTCTAGTTTTCACTTAGGGCCCACCAAAAACATATTTCTGGTCGGTTGAAAGATGAGGTGAAAGCCTTGACACCGGTAGGGTAATACCGTTACAAAACGTGGAATAAACAGTGTTTGATTATTGTAATATTTTTTATCAAATACTGTTTATTGCAATTTTTGTAACGGTATAACCCTACCGGTTTCAAGGTTTTCACCTCATTATCAGGGGAGCACACAAAATATTGAATTCTGTTCGAACTGGTACCGAGAAACACGCTTCTAACGGTAAACATTCGGGTTGAGTACTGGGGGTTGGGGGTGGCATGGGACAACCTCGGCGAGCAGCAGAGAGATTCTTGGGATATATGTGTTTGCCAGATGTTCACCTCGATGCACTGACTTAGAAATTTCTAGGGCCTCTAATCTGTCCAATTTATTTCCGTTACTACTGATACGTAAGAATTTGGCATCATCGATAGAAAATGTATGGTTTTCACGGTGACAATGATTAGCCATTTCAGAATAAATAAGAGGATTTGTTAAGATGGATTTATGTTCACGAAATCTCTTTTCAAAAGATCTTCCTGTCTTTCCTTTATAGAAATTATCACAGTCAGCACATAAAAGTTTATACACACAACTGTTGCTAAGTAATCCATTTTTTGCCTTTCCCGTTAAACAAGTTTCCGGAGATTAAAATTAGTATAAAAAGCTGGTTTTATGTGACTTGGATTTTTTTTGGTTATTTCGTATATTTTTTTTATAAATATGACTTTGCTTCATTTATATGTATGCTTATAGGTGTCGTTAAATATATGAACTTTAGTTTTTGATTAAACAAATTACAATATTTTTAAATCTCCACAAGGTTAATGCCTTAACTATAAATAATATAAAATTGAATCATTTGATAAGTTAGTGCAAGAAAAATAAAAAAATGGTTAAAAGTTACAAATATATCTATAACATACGGTACATTACATGTATACAGGATATCGCAAAGATACGTATAACATATAAGTACATTATATATATACAAGGTGTTACAAAAATATGTATAACATACACGTTCATTATATATACAGGATTTCACAAAAAACGTATCACACTTTAAAACTCATAACTTTGCTGGTTTTTTTGTTTAAGATGTAACCAGTGAAAAACAATGGTTAAAATCAGACTAAGTTTTGAACAAAGAAAGTTTATTTTGAAGTGCTACTGGAAGTACGAAAACGCGGTAGTAGACTTTTTCTTTTGGGGATTTCTCAAGAATAAAGTTTATGCTAAAACACCTGAAACCATTGATGAATTACGAGTAGCCATTGAAAGAGAATGTGCCCAAATACCAAATAAAATGATTCTCGATGTTTGTGATTCCGTTGCTTTGCGTTGCCAGTTGGGTCTAGAACAGATTGGTCATCAGTTTGGAAACAGGTTGCTAAGTATAAAAAAAACATTTACGCAGTTTATTGTGGACGTTGAAAGGAAACTGTATGCTTATAAATACAGACTTACTAATAATTAAAGTTGTGAATACATTTTTTTCGCGACAGCTTTTATGTAAAATACATTATAAAAAAAAATTGAAAAACGAAGTTTAAGCATCTTAAAAATGTCACGTAAAAACACAAAAAAGGGACTTTTATAATGATTCAAAGCTGCACTAACAAAATAATACAAAAATACTCCGCCGCTGGAGCAAAACATTTAGTTCCCTTAGTAAAATGAATGCGCAATGATATAGTTTTTAATTAGCTTTGCCTTACCAGGACGCCGGATTTGTTTGCCCTTCTGGGCGATTTCCCGACTTCCCATTCCCACCATTGGGATTCGCTGCTATCACTGTTCCCAGTTCGGTCATACACTGTTGACTTATATCCAAAAGCTCTGTTTTTAATTAAAACGGCCACCCCACCAATACTTAAAACATATTTACAATTATTTCAATATTTAAATTTTACAAACTGTTATTTTTAATTGCTTTTTTTCTCACTAATTTGATTAAGGAAGACTTTGATAACAACAAAGGAAAAATATGTAAAAAAAATTTGAAAAAACAAACAATGAATGGTGTAGCTAGCATACTATTATGAGAAAAAAAGAAAATATTTAAAAAAAACGCTAGAAAAATTTCTTAAAATTACCTCTCGGTATAAAACTTGGTAAGCACGAATTTTAAAACTTGGTAAGCACGAATTAAATATATTCAGAACAATAGTAAACGAAAAAGAAACAAAACCAAAAGAAATAATCATTTCAATCAACTGTTGTATTAACTAATTATTCTTCAATACATCACAAGACACGTTTCCGAAAAGTATATCATGGTCAAATCGAGGAAAAAATACTGAATTTATACACAAAAAAAGAGAAAACATTAAAATGCTAAAAGAACTTAAAACCGAAATAACAAATGTTTGTAATATGTTATAAATCAATGCGAGAAAAATAAAATTTAATTGAGATTTGACAGTAATTAACGTAATCCGAAACTTTACTGATCAACAAGGTTAAAGATGGACAGGATTTGAGAAAAAAGCTCGCAATAAATTTGTTGGTCTAAGAAAAGTATTCTCAGTACCACTTGAGATTTTAGCATGTGAATAATATATTGTAGTTAAAGAAAAATACAAATTTTATAGCCAATAAGGAACGTGGGAAAATTGTATCATTTAAGGCATTTCGGAAAGATGAAAAAATATAATGTAGCTGAAAATCCACTTACCTTCACGTGTAAGCGATGGGCAGGGGAAGGCGGAGGCGACAAGACGTTCCCGAGCCGGTGATCCGATAATCTGTTGTTCCTACAGAGCCGTATGACGCGCTCGCCAAACCAAAATTATTCGCCGCTCGAGTGCTAAATTGGAACGAGCGCTTCTTATACATACTCGTATAACTATATATCTAAAATACAAGCCCATCCCCGCCCCGCGCATGAGCGCTGCACTTTCTCTAACAAAGTTTCAGTCACAAATTCCAACAACCCCTTTCAGCCGTTTCTGCTTTCAGTTTCCTGCTTTCAGTCGTCGGCTACGCTTCGTAGCGTCTGGACGCGTAGCTCTACGCTCCAAACACTCCGCCTTTAATCGCGAGTTGCGAACAGTTTAAAATTTCTCGCAACAATTTACAAAAGTTATTCGAGTGATTGATGGTATGACCTTTTAAAATGTTAATAGCGGGACTGATCGAATCGATGGGGTAATTTATGATCACCATTATTTAGGTGTCAGTATTCGAGTATTGAAAACTTTGTGTTAAAATATGGAGAATTGAACGTGGGGCTTTGACAATCAATTTGTTTCATGTTGTAAGTAATTTTATGAAAATTGTTTGACGTAAAATATATCGAACATTTTTGGCAAGCTATCAAACGTGGGATATTTTTACAAGACGTAAGTTATTTCCTGATATTAAAAATAGTTTGACAAGTTTGAAACTTTTATTAAACACAAACTTTTGTTTGAAATTAATTTAAATAAAAAAAAAACAATTTATTAAAAATCATAGACCGGCAGCTTGTGTTAGTAAAAGGAGTATCCTATATTAAGTTTGACTGGAAAAAAAGTGGCATCTACCTATTAAAATGGTGAATAAAGTCAATTTAATTTAAATATGAATGGTTCCAAATAAAAATAATTTTGCTGTGATGAATATTTTTCATTACATTTTTGAATACACAAATGATTAAAAAAATCCTGACATTATAGCAAATAAAATTCAAAACAACTTTCGAGTTATGTTTAAAACTATGTTTTTTGCAAGTAAAAAGATTATTCATTTTTTATGTGTTATTACATGTTCTGTTACAATATTTTCTAATAAGCTACATAACAGAATACTGCACAGAAAAAATATTGGATAACTTTTGTAAAAAAATATTATATTTGTAGTTTAAATTAAGTTTAAAGGAAAAATGATTTGAATGTAAAATTAGAAGTCTGATAAATATGTTTACAATTTCTTTTCTAATCATTAATTTGAATTCAAAACATTAACAAAATATTAAATAAAATAAAAGCGTTTCAAAGAACTTTGGATAAGCCTTGAAAAAAAAAGAGAAATTATATCTTTTAGTTTGTCTCCTTAAGTATTCAATCTGTGTACGACTGTTTTAGACTTATTCGTAAAATGTTTCCAGACAAACTCGAAGAATTGAAAAGTTTTAAAACGGGAGTATACAATTTGTTTACAATTTGGATATTCGAGTAAATCCGGGATTTTGTTATTTTCTTTTCACTGTCCTGATTGGACACTTGAATTAAAAAAGAAAAAAAAACTTTGAAATGGAAAGTGAAAACTTTTCGAATAACTCACAATCCTTATTCAGATATCTTCCACAAGGTAATGTGAATTGAATTAAAATTGGATTATTCTAAGTGAGCCGAATATTGTGCCCTGAAATGCAAAACATATCATCCCGCCGAGTCCCATGTGGGGTAAGCAGATACAACAGATCTCAAAACATATCATCACACCGAGTCCCATCAGGGATAGGCTGATATAACAGATCTCAAAACATATCATCACACCGAGTCTCATGTAGGGTAGGCTGATATGACAGATCTCAAAGCATATCATCACACCGAGTCCCATGTGGGGTAGGCTGATATAACAGATCTCAAAACATATCATCACACCGAGTCCCATGTGGGGTAGGCAGATATAACAGATTTCAAAACGTTTCCATCCAAGCACATACCTTTCGCCTACTCCACATTAAAAGATCTCATCAAGCACAATTTTCTATTATTCATATTTCTCAATTTATCTTATTTCAAAATCTGGTCCATTTGGTCCAGACACGTTTTCCCCGGTGTACCTCTTCCACACAGACCTTGCACTTCTCACTTGTATATTCGCTTAGTCATTATTTCATCATGAATTCCTTCCACATGTCCAAATCATCTTAAAGCTCCTTTCTTTATCTAACTTAAAACATCCATTTTATCCATGCATTCATTTCCGATGTCTCAATTCCAATTTTTTTTCAAAGATTGACTCTATAAAATTTCCTTACTGCACGCATCTCCACAGCATCATTCTTATTTTTATCCTATTTTTGCGAAGTTCTAGTTTCACTTCCATATATCAAGGTGGGTACCAACACACTATTATGTATTGTCATTTTTGCTACTGTTGATATTGCGTGGTTATTATATATTACATTAAGTGCTCCGTTCACCTTGTTTCCAGTCGCTACCCTTCGTTCAATGTCTCTTTCAACTCGCCCATCATAGGATAACGTACTACCCAGATAACGGAACTCATCAACCTACTCCAGTTTTTTTAACCCATATATCGCACACACTTTTTACCACGCTTCTTTCTATAACCACAAGCTTTGATTTTGCTACATAAATATTCAAACATTTAACTAAACTTCTTTCATATAGCTCACGTATACCTCTAAAGTAAACTTCTTCTCTTCTCCCTGGCTCCATCCCAACTCACTGTCTGCGAAGACTGTTGGGGTCAGCTCTCCTCGTCCTCAGGTTGTATGCTCTTCTGTCCCGGACTACGTCCCCCAGGCCTTGCCTTTGCATTAGGTTATCTTTTTGCACCACCCATGAATTATTTGGTCTTCCTCTGGTTGTTATTCGAGGAAGATCCATGGAGATTGCCTGGTTCACAATGTGATCGGGTGCTCTGCGTCCAACGTGTCCATACCATCTCAATCGCCTCTTCTTCATCTTACTGTTGATGTATGTAACACCTAGGCTTCCACGAATGCGTGAACTTTTTATTTTGTCTCTTAGGGATACACCAGCTGACCATCTTAGAGTGCGCATTTCAGCAGTTTCTATTTGCCTGGAGTAAGAGTTATACATTGTCCAGCATTCGGAGCCATAGAGGAGTGCGGGTCTGACAATCGTTTGGTGTACTTTTCCTTTTAACTTTACTGACATTTTGGGATCACATAGAACTCCCGTCATTGATCTGAACTTCATCCATCCCACACTAATTCTATGTGTTACATCTGCTGCACATCCTCCATCGCTATGGATGAGTGACCCAAGATACTTAAAGGAGTCACAATTTGGTAATGTTTCTCCATCCATTTGCATTACGGGAGTGATAGCATTTGTGTTCTCAAATGGTAGATACAGATACCTACTCTGTTTTTTCTTCTCCACCTTTCCAGACTATTTTGCAGGTCTTCATGTTTTTCACTTATTAACACGAAACCTCTAAAGTAAACACATCCTTATTTATTAATTTGACACTTTTATTGCAAATACAATTTGGCGGGTTTATAGCTAGGTGGCAATCTCTTCCAACCCACCAAACAAAAATAAATAAAGCAAGTTAGTCGCATAAATCATTCAGAGGAGAGTGGAGAGGAAAGGGAAAAAATCAGGAATGAAACACGTTATATTACTGACTAGAAATTAAGAGTTTTTCAGTCGCTTCTTAAAGCATGCCAAGGACGCATCGAGTCTAACATTGGTGTGTAACTGATTCCAGAGTGCATGGACAGTAAAGGACGACGTAAAAATATAATTTAGGAGATAACAAAACTAATAGTAATTGAATTTCAGAAAATAGCAAAATGCATTTACACATGCAATCCTTACAAATAATATAATTGCTATTTTTATGACTTATAATTAAATTGATTAATTGTATTCGATTTTTTACTTTCCGTGTTGCACTTACCATTGGTATGTTTTATTTTTAAATATGTTGATCACTGATTTTTTTATTGTAATATGACATATAAAGAATACTCATTTATTCGTTTCCGTGTCTGGTCTATCAATTATGCCACGTGTTTCCAGTACTAGGTAACAGAGTTCTCCCTATCATTCACATCGATCAGGTTTCACACAGATCACGTAGTCCTGATGTTTGTATAAAGTAGCATGTGCTGTGAGCGCTGTATAACCCTTAAATCACATTCAATGTTACTTTCGTTCAAGAGACCCCATCCCTGCATACCTATTCACCTTTCATCACCCCTACTCACTCTATTTAGGGCTCTCCAAGTAGGTCAAAGCAGTTGGTCTCCAATATATCGGAAACTTACGTGTCATTTATTTTGTAAATAAATAAAAATAAGTTTTTATTCAGATCAATTAACTGTTTATTCAACTCTTGCCCGATGAAACTGCGAAACACCATCAATTAAGAACTTTGACGTACATTTATCGACAATATGTAGCGTGGTCTGATATGGAGTGCTGCTACTACAGTTGGGTTATTGTTTTAATCCCCTCTCTTTCTCTTCCTTGGCATTATTATTCCCACATGGTGGTGGGGTCTGCCCTTCCAATAATTCGCCGCCACTTTGCGCGATCCTGCCTATCTTCCGGAGCGATATCGGCGTCCCTCATGTCCCGCCTAACCACCTCGCGCCACCTGCGCTTGGGTCTTCCTCGGGATCTCTTATCAGGGACATTAAGTGTCTGCGCCCTGTTTCCTATATACTCTGGCGGTCTTCTGCTGACGTGTCCATACCATCGCAGCCTGCTCTCTTGAATCTTGTCAGAGATGTTGCATACACCTAGAATCCCACGGATGTAGGAGTTTCGGATCATGTCAAGCCTTGTGACACCACACATCCATCTCAACATTTTCATTTCAGCTGTCTGTATGGCATGGGCGTGCCTTAGGGAGATATTCCAGGTTTCTGAGTCATATGTGAGCACAGGCCGAATGACACTCTTGTAAACTATCTCCTTGAGTTTGACGGGCATCTTTTTATCACAAGTTACACCCCCGACTTCCCGCTATTTCAGCCAAGCTGAGGATATTCGGTGCTGAATATTTGAATCTAGGTCTCCTGATGAATGGATCATGGTCCCCAAGTACTTGTACTCCTGACACTTTTCTATTTGTTGGCCACTGATGTTGATTGACGTTGTGTCTGTGCCAGAGTCATTCAGACCCATATACATGGTTTTTGAGACGCTTAACTTCAGTCCACCACCACTCATCTGGTCTCTCCAGGTCTGCAGTGCACCTTCCAGCTGTACTCTACTATCGGCGCATATTGCGACGTCATCCGCGTAAATAAAAGTCCACTGCGCCTATTTTTGTGCCTCTTCCGTCAGCGCATCCATAACAATGCCTTAATCCCTATTTATATTAAATGTTCGCATATCTGTCACGTCTGGACCGTATTCGGTTCAATTTCACCAATGCCTTTTTGGGGAGCTCTAATTCCAGCATATTTTTATTGGGTTGTCAATGAGTTCAACTCTATAAGGTTAATTTTGGATCCATGTTTAAAAAACAGAATTAACGAAATATAATGTACTTGTGGAAGTAAACACCGGGATGCAAATAAATACGCTTTCTAAATCGATGTTTCAGAGATCGCAAAGCTTATAACAAAAAAGTTTGCGATTTTTTTAAATATATTGTTTGGTTCGATAAACACTTGCAATAATATAACACCAGATAGAACTAAGCGTTGGTCTCGTAACAAACGATAGGTTTAAGAATCATGTGTCGTGGAGTGTTGCAAAACTAGGAATTTATAAAGCTCCAAGACATAGGTCTGTAAGTAAAACTAGCCAAGAAAACGTTGGGAATAGAACACGGGACGCATGGGTGCTAAGCATGCATGATAACCACTGGACAACGTCGCCTACAAAAATGTATTTAGTGAAATGGTAAAATAAAATTGACTTTAGTTTTCTAAAAATAATCAGCTTTTTGTTTTTCCCTGTTTAAGCTTATGTTAACTCTATTTTTTAAAACAAAAATCATAACGTATAAAATTTCAAACTAATTATTTAATTTAACTTTTCACATGAAAGGGCTTGCTTTGCGCTCTTAAAATGAACCAACTAGCCTTTTTTAATTCACCCAAATTTAGGTGTTCCCAGTCAGTGAGCAATAACTACGTTCATTGAGAATACAGAATACGTTCTAGAAGCGTAATCACAGTAAGCTAACGCTTACAAAATTTGGGATGAAACCCACCACGTTTATCAAACAAATCATGAGAATATTCATTAAATATCTTTAATTCATACAAAAACTATAAATTTTCTGAACACTCTTCAAAAGCGGGGAGACACAAGATTAACTAGTATTTGAAATAATATAACCCTCAAAACACTTCTCCGAAAAAAACATACCAACACGTCCTTTCCATGTCGAGATACGCAGAGAGGGCAGAGAGCCAGGTTTTTATATCACGACACTTCTACACCAATGCAACTCTAAAGATTTCCCTAATTTTTCAAATTTCCTTCTATTAAAATAGCATTTCCTTGGTTCAACCATACTTTCTTCGGTACTCCTCTACCACGCCTTCAATTCACATTAGCACAGTACATTCGTTTTGTTAGGCTTGCTTCATTCATTCGTTCTACATGCCCAAACCATCTAAGAGTCCTATTCTTGATTTTACTTAATACATAAAACTTAAGTTCATACTCATACCTAAGTCCTTCATTATGTATTCTGTCATACATTAATACTCCATGTATTATTCTTAGTGCGCGCATTTCTACAGCGTTTATTCAACTCTTTTCAGTATTTTCCACGTTCACGTTTCCCTCCCATACATCAAAGTTCATAAAATAATATTGCTATGGACTATCATCTTAGCAGAATTTTATACATCCATTCTCAACTGTATCACACTCACTGTTCTTTGTATTATTGTCACTAATCTTGTCAGTTCTTTGAAATATTCCTTGTTCTCAACGAATCATTTCTTCTTTTGAAAAAAACCCTTCTACTTACACGACCGCAACAAAACAATAAAAAACATGCTAAAAACGTGCACTTTTTAGAACATTACAAATTGCACTTGATCAGTAGCGTTGATTATTTTTAATTCTATCCCAAAATAAAGTTATCTCTAGAAGTACAATGGGAAAGAGAAGAAATAAAACGAGGGCGGGGATTGCATTCGCGTAATGGCCGTCCTGGTCCTCGCATCAAATGAAAAGTTTAGTCTGACGCTAATCCTGGCCGTTTAAGGAGAAAATACCCGAGGGGCATGTCCACAGGCAGGGAACATAAAAACATCTACTGAATCTAAGGACCCGAGAGTTTAGACAAGGGACAACAACAGCTAACAGTTTTTGAACAAAATGAAAACAACGAACTGGGCATTTTTAACCCATGTGCGTGTCAAATGCAGAAGCGGATAAGACATTTTTTTTAATATGCAATTCACCCAAACTAGGATAATTTGTGCCAATCAAATTCAAGTCTATATGTAATTATGAGTTAATATAATAAAACTAATTATTTAAAAAAATACAATTCTGGACAATTCAAAGTTTCACCTGATTAAACTTTAAAACTTTAATAACAATCGATCTATAAATGGAAGAGTTCCACGAAGAAAGAAGAAACGCAAAATTCATTGGACGCGGTAAAGATATGACTGTTAGCAAATCAAATCTGTCTCACAAAGGACAACCGAAAAATATGTGGTATATAGTTTCATCATCCAGACCACACTCGCAGCCGGGATTCTCCACAATACCCAATCAATAAAGGTGACTAGCCCCCACGTAGTAACAAAATAATTTAATCTTGAAAAAAAATTGTATGATAATATTGCTTATACTTTACTTAGTGAGAGAGTTCATATAAAATTTTAATTTGATTTTATTTTTTATTTTAATAGAATAACGTTTGCGATAAGTTATTTACTTGTTTTTTTTTGCATTCCTATTTTGTTATGTATCTCTTTAATTTCAAGAGAAGCAAGGTTGGTGGTTCATAATGGAATCAAAGTTCCAACATTAATTTATGCATGCGAAACTTGGATATAGCAAAAGTGATACAAGTTAAATAGATGCTGTAAAAATGAAAGCATTACGTAGAGAAATAATGGATTACAGAATAAGAAAGGAGGACATTTGGAAATGATATTTAAAAGAAGACGGAGTGCTTAAGATAAAGAATGAAGTAATATTTAGATTAAGCAACGTAGAAATAATGAATAATAAAAGGTATCCAAAAATAATCTGTGGAGTAGTGTAGAAGGTACGAGAAATTTAGGAAGATCTAGAAAAAAATGGCATGGCCAAATTATTCGAATTCTAAACAAGTGAAAAGCCTTATAATAGGAAAGTATGCATGACGAGGCGTGTGGACATGGTAGAAGCATAATATTGTGCCAGGACACAACTAGTAGACATTTATTATCTCTGCCCACCCCAGCAGGAATATAGCGTGATGATGATAATGGTGGAGAATGAAGAAGAGTGAGCACTAACATGAGGCAGCAACTGTTATAAATTACCTTAGAGTTGCCTACACTAGTCTCTGTGGACTTCTTATCCTACATAAGAGTATTTTGGTCATACAGTAGACTCGCGATAATTTGGGGTTGTATTAATTGATTGGTTTCGGATTGACCGGGGCAGAAAACATCCGATTTTTTTCATAGCCCACAACCTGGTTAAAGCATTTCGTTAAATGTCTCGGTTCGGTGAAAAAATCGCCTGACCGTGGTCTAACGGTCAGGCGATTTTTTCACATTCAACATTCACGCTAAGTAAGCGGGTGCACATACTCGATTCGTGACGGATTTAATTAGAGACTGGTTTTACTCTCAGACCGTTTTACATTTACATTAATGTTTTTCTAAAGCTTATTTGCTGTGTACTATAAATAGTCACATTGTCATTTAAAAGCAACACAAATATAGATCTATATAAAACTCTGCCTAATGAAGGACTGCAGATTTAACCTAGCGATCGTCTTGGAAGTTAAGTTAAGAATGTGTGCTTGTGGAAGTGTAACAGCTTGTACACAATAATTTAATATACACGCACAGACGTCTTTCATCCACAAGATAGCTGACAATCATATTTGATCACAAGGGATAGCCTTTCATCAGATAAACAAAATAGTTTTATACCACAATATATATGGCAAGCTCTTCCAACCAACCAGAAAAGTGTTCGAGGCCTTAAAAACTAGACTGAAACCATTTTTTATTTGAAAAATAAGCTACCGATGGGAAAGGCACCCGCAACTCTCGGAGTGAGAGTGAGGCGTCTTACTGACTAGGTCACGGAAGACGTACACCCAGAAAAGAAACAAAACACGTTGCCAATATAATTATTAACATGAAAGAGCTTAAGAATGATAAGGATAAACCTACCTTAACACATTTAAGTGGTGAAACTCGCCACTTTCACATGGCCCTCTGGTTATCGAATTAACTCGGTCTAATGTAATAACGAGGAACAAGGATGGTACGCATTGTTATTCACGCCGCGGCCCCCCGAGCACACAGGCCGAGTCCGACCCTGTACCCTGTGTGAGAACAGTTATGTCGCCCGCTACCTCTAATTATATAAAGATTATTTTTATTTTTTTAATTTCGTTTGCCACTGCACATTTCTCTACGAAAAAATAGACACGTTAAATAAACTACCTCTAAATTGCTTTCAAAAATGTTTTTCGTTCATTTAATAAAAATACAGATTCAAGCTTTATGTAGAATAGACTAATATGCTTTCATGCAAAATGGCTTAGTTACGACCTTCATGGCCTGGTTTGTAAGACACTTATATTCCAGTCTGGGGGTTACGGGTTTATTTCCGTTGGTACACAGATTTTTAAAATGAGTACCAGTAGTCTGGTTTTCACTTAAGACTTCTTTAATACCTTTCTGATTAGTTGAACGAGAAAGCCACATGGCAATACGTCCGCTAGGTTGTACTGTTTACAACGAACGTATAATACAATACAGCAAAGTTCTGAAAAAGGAGTCATTCCTTCAGGGTATATTTGAATTTAAAAAAGTAAGTAACTATCACTCAGTTGGCAATGTTTGAAAAAATAAGATGTCTGGCTCACATTGTAATGAAACCGCCAGGTTTTACTGTATACAGCGAAAGTGTAATTAATACATTACACATAATAAAGAAAATAAAATCAACCATAATTCTGTATTAAATTGGGCATCTAAATGAAAATACATTCAATGCAAATTCTGTTTTGCGATCTTAAAGAAAATACAAGATTGATTACTGTGGTACATGATTCCGATTTTTCTAAAAAATGTTTTGTGCATTCAACCTTTTTAAACATCTTAAGTATTATATATGTAACATCCATCAGATATTAATAAAAATACGAATTATATATTATATTAATCGTCTTCCGATAAACACGTTCGAGTCCAGTCATAGAATAATAGGCAATGCACGGAATCTGGTTTCGAACACACGCGTTCATATGTACTCGTATATCATTTGAAAAAAGGAAGGTATAGCTCCAAAATCTTTCAACACATACTATACTTGAGGAACAATGGTGATTTTTATAATGTCGTACTTTCGACTTTGAATTAGTAACAAGGTGGTGGTTATTTGATAGTGAAAGAGTTAGGAAAAGTGGTGCAAATGTAGAGCGTGTGATGAGAAGTTGTTGTATATGTCAGTTAATCAGTTCAATCCTACCACCACCCACCCTGTTACGAAGGACCAAATAAATCTTTATTCAACGCGATGTACAGTAAAAGATCAAAATCTCATTTATTTTTAAAAAAGCGATGTCACGTAGTGACAAATAAGGGAATGCCCAAAGAGAGTCTTAATCCACTGGCGACACACCTTAGTGTAAAAAGAATAGAAGTGACGATGTATTTAAGGTCCGTCGTCAAGAAAAGGTAATTGACACACAGTGCTGTAAATAAACGTATAAAGTGGTTTAAGGCCTAGAGTACAAACTGCCTAAAAAGTGGTCTGTAATTTCACAGAAAACTTTGAATACAGCGAAACAATCCTTTTACGTCACTAGATCGGAGTAACTAATCGATTCGATATAAGGCTGAAAGGAAATTATTGACTCGATTATCATCGCAGTATCACAAAATATAATCGGCGTATTGATCCAGGTGGATGCAAAAATTACAGCGGGATGAAGAGACGAGATTGAAACATTTTTTTTCCATTTAAGCTTCCATAGCCAGAGAGTTACTGGATAGTCCAATAGCTTCGATACAGCCACAGGAAGCCGAAGCGCACCCTGATAGAAGGAATAATGTATGTCTTCTCACGGAGAATGACGACCATCATTGTTTACAAATTGACAACGGGACCTCAAGGCAGGCTTTAAAAATTGCGCTAAGAGTCATCCCTGGCAAGGGGTGAAATTTCTGTATATGTGGTTGTTAAGATTATGATAGGGTTAACATTTTGTATGTGATAGCTTGTAATTAAAATACGTGTAAGGGTGAGAATGTTTCAACTGAGTGTTTTAGTATTAAGAACAAATAAATAAAAAAATAGCATTATCTTGTACTTGCATTTTACGGTTCACCTTTTTTATAATTATTTTGTAGTTAAGATTTTTAGCATTATCTTGTACTTATATTTTACGGTTAAACTTTTTTATCATTACCTTGTACTTGAGATTTTTAGCATTATCTTGTAGTTGTATTTTACGGTTCACCTTTTCATTAAAACAATGATAATTTTAAACGTTTTGTGGAAAATAAAAATTAAAGAAAAAAATCTCGAAACATATAAGATATGAGTTGTTTTTCGCATATATGTATCTATTTACACACCATAATAAATATGTATGCCTAGTATCTTAAACAAACATCTATATAAACTTTGACGTCTCGGTACAAACTCGTCAACTGTAGGCAAACATAATTTAAGCTTTGACACGACTTACGATAAAATCAACTAGATACTGTATTTAACAACGTACTCAAGAAGCTCGCATCATTATCTACAATATAGTATTACTCCTGTGTGTCTAATCGGGGACAAATAAACTATTATGTCTATTGATTGTATTTAAAATTAATAGCAATCTAATATGACAACTTCCATGGCATAGTTGGTAAAACGCATGTTTTGGAACTCGGGGGTTGTGTATTTAGGTCTCTTCAGCATATTTCTAGATGGTTGGAAAACATTGCCACACTAACATAAATCCACCAAATTATACTGTATACAACGATAGAATATTGCTGTACAATATATTCAAATATATATTATAAATGAACAAATCACGACAGTTTACAAACAAATAACCGAGTATATCATCTAGCGTCTCAGATATGTTGTAAACATATCGAAAAAGGTGACGTTTTAAAAAGTTTTTAAAGCAGTCTTTCGTCCCTCCAAAAAATCTATTTCGTGCGATATGGTATATGAAAGGTTGGGTCGTAGAGCTGAAACTGATCTTCTATCTTTTCAGTCATTAATTTCACATTCCAGATAGTTTACAGTGTTCCCTCCACTACTCATTTATCTGGACGAACCACAACAAACTTGATCGTTCATTGTCATGGTGAGGTCTTTGATATGTTCTTTCATAAACGCACCTGAAAACAGATTGCATCAAACGTACACATACAAAAGTTGTACGAGTATATCAATGGAACAATCTATTTTTACTCCCTCAAACGCTAAATTTGGAAAATTATGTTTGTCTATAGCGACTGAAGAAAAATATATTAAACAAAAAAAATGTGTGTTCATATACACATACTTAAATACCAACACGATGTTTTCCTGTCGGAGTAGATAGAGAGAAGAGAGCACCTCACTTTCTTGTCGACACATATCATTCGCCTCTATATCAATACAACTCCTACGATTTCTCTGAATTTTTATACTTTCTTCTTTCAAAATATCATTCATTTGATATAACTATACCTTCCTTGGTCTTCCTCTATCATGCCTTCCTCTAATATTAGCACTGTATATTTGTTTTGTTCATATTCATCCCTGATCATTTAATTCCGTATTATGTGATAAAGATACATTGCCATTCCACGTATTATTTTCAGTGCGCTCGTTAACATAACATTTATTTGGCTCATTTCAGTATTAATCCACGTCCACGTTGCACTTCCATATATCAAAGTTGGTATTAGAATACTTTTGTGGACTATAATCTTTACAGATGTTGATATTATCTGATTCGAGCATTGTTTCCTTTTGCTACACGCTACATGGTAATATACAATAGTTGCAATAAACAAATTATTTCAATAACAACAGGCCATCGAGCCGTGGCCTAATGTGTCTCGGTAGTATTTATGTACTTATTATTTATTGCAAATAATGAAAATCATATTGATGGTTGATATTTATATCGTTATCGTAACATCTTGTTGTTTCGTATTCGCTCATAGTTTAAAGTTTAATTGTATTTTGTAAAAAAATATTAATGGTCGAAACCGATGTTTAATAAATAAATACCAGATACATGACCCATTTGCGCCTTTCAAGGAGACATTTCTGAAGTACATTAAGTTATTCCAAATGCGTTGACCTGGCAAACTAATCTGGGCCACTTTATCCCTACTACTATATAAAAGAAACTAAGTCACGGCACACTTCAAAAACAATAACTGATGAAACAGTAACTAGAAATGATAAACGTGTTACAAAAAAAGATGGTGCGATAAATAAAGTATCATCTTCAATCGAAGTAGACGTAAGGGGGACTGAGAATCACTCATCTCGCCACAGGGGCTGGGGCGGATCCAGACTCTTGTCTTGCAACGACAAGCCGATACCATCGCCTTCCGGCCAGCCAGCGCACTTCCGTCGTTATCTGTCACAATATCCGGAGCCCCCACACCCTCGACTGTCCACTGAGGTGCGATTAAATATATTACCTTCTCATACCCGCCTGTGACGCTAATTGAATAATAACTAAGAAATTAATATTCAAATTACTATGCTAAAACGGTAAGCCTATGTATAAGTCACTAGTTTACTTGACATTCTGACAGCGCTATCATAAAATTGGATAGAAATAGAATGTTTGTTTAAATAGACACAACGAAATATCACAGTTCACACAAACATAGTATATTTCCAAATAAAAGTCTCAAACTTACAATAAGACATAATAAGCCGGAAAAAACAGTAAAAAACGACTATCATAAAAAAAGTAGGCAGACAAAATGTCTGTGTAATTCAAAGGGGGTAGCACAGTGCAATATTCAAACCGGTTACCGCGTGACCATGCACCTTTACATTTAGTACCATTGGAGTAGGTACGGAACTTGCTGTTCATTATTGCATATGTTGACAATAATATCGCGAATAAAGAGTCCACCTCACTTGCATACGTAGTCGGCAAGTTTGAATATTGTTGTTAGACGAGCTATTAAACTAGACAAGGACCCTTTATTTGGGTACCAACGGGAATCGACCCCCAACTCCCCGCGTGGAAGACAAGTGTCTTACGAACCACGCTACAAAATTTTTCATAATCATAAACTCTAAATACGAGTATTTTTCCACCCAATTAAAAATGTGGATTATAAACCGATAAACTAACTGATGATGAAATTCCGACACTAAAAAAATATAATAAAAATCACAACAGAGCGTCAAAAGGCTAATAAAATCAATAAAAGTTATTTAAAGTCTTGAGAATGTCAACGAAACGAACGTGAAGGTTATAAGGGAAGACTCACGATATACTCGAAGGGTGTATGATAAAGGAGAGAGGACACCGTGCAAGGTGAGAGGACACCATGCAAGGTGAGAAGACACCATGCAAGGTGAGACGATGCGGTTTCAGGTTATAAAGAGATAAGCTAAATGGAAATAATTTAGGGTGAAGGAAGAGACTATTAAACGAAACAGACGGATCCAATAACACAAACTCCTTTCGACTCAATATCTAACTCTAGAGCTAAGGAGCCTCTTCCTTGCCGGGCTTTGAGTTACATAGCAAGTATTTCGATTAGTATTTCAAATATGCTTCGCAGAAAATTCTCCGTTCCAAATAATTTTTTGTCTTTGGCTTTCTTTATTTATTTATAAAATACTTTCATGCACATAAATTTGGCGGATCACTTGCTTTAAAGCAATTTCATCAATCTTTCAATCAACCAGCAATTGTTTCATAATTCATTCATTCGTATGGCGCTCCTCAATAAATTGATAATGTGGACATACAGGAGATTGTCCGCAGAGTAATTTCGTTATTTTTAGGTCAGATTCAAATGTGAAATTGCACCAAATGTTCGTGGATGGTGGTTTTCAATATTTTTAGTATCTCAACAATATCTCGTATCGTAGAACGCTGCTTATTCTTAAAAAAATATGTATTTTATTGAGTTTTAAAAACACCAATCAAAAAGTACCATGGCTATCATTCTTACCGCGGTAAGCTGAAAAAATATTTAAATTCTCTCCCCATCTAACTTAAGAGGGAAATAAAACATATGTAAAAAAAAATATAAATATACAAGCGTCCCTTGCTTTATGGCGGTTCGCTAACACGGTGCTTTGAAATAAGTCACAAAATAATTCCATCATAGTTGTAACTGATGCATCATTTTTTTAATCGCAGAAATATGATACACTTAATTAATTATATACTTAAGTTTTGATTAAATAATTTATTTATTTTTTAGAATCATGACACCAGAGTCTTTTATATAACGTAAATAAACATTAGGACACAAGACAATTTAAATAAAATACTATAAAATATTGTCATAAGTATATAACAATAATCTTAAAATAAAATGAAGATACAATAAAAACAATGTTTAAGCTGTAAAAATGGTAAAAAAATTATAGTTAAAATTGTGTTCAGGCAAGTGCAAAAATGGTTATGATTGATTTACAGCGGTGGTCTGGAACATAACCCGCCGTAAAAGCGAGGTACGCTTGTATATTTTGATTTTCACATACAGGAGTAAATTTCTTGGTCACTCACCACAAACTAAAGTGAAATTTGGAAGACAAAGAGGAGAAAACATGAAGAGCACTTACCTGTAACAGAGATAAAAAAAAACAAATTAATTTCATTCTCACAAATATGTTTGATATGGCATATAATTAAAAATATCGTTTGAAGTCTCACTTAAAATCTTTATGAAATGTCACATTTAAAGAGGTATAAAAATAAGGCCCAAATTCATAGTCCAACCTTAACACTGTATACTATTATAAATTTACACTTTTTTTATTGCAGAAAATAGTATTTGAAGTTAAATTTCAAATAAATTTATCATAATTTCTTTAAAGAAGGGAGTCACGAGGTGTCATTACCTTAATTAATATGAGGTCCGACTCTTGAATATAAATCACGAAATTTGAGGTAATAGTAGATTAGTATTTAGACCGGACTTTGTACGAGTATTTGGACCTAAGGCATGTTTTGATTCAATTTTTACGATTTAACAAATGCCATCTACGTTTTCTCACACGACTCAGTTTAAATTGGATATTTATTTTATCGCCTGCAATATTCATATTTCATGCAAGAGTATTCGGATAAACGTCTTTTTATGTGTATTTTCCCTCTTTGGTCCCCAAATTTTAGACCTGAAAAGAATATGTTAGCGATAACTGAAGAAAAATCGTGTCAAATAACATTTTTTATAATCAAATAACGGACATGATATCGAATCAAGTCAATGTATTCTATATATCACAATGTTATTTAGTTTTAAATATTTTTCATTATTGCCATAAAAAATTTACATTTACTACTTATTAGGGCTACTTAGTAAGCGTTTATTTCCAATAGTTGAGTGAAATGCTTTTTAATAACTTATGTACGTATATTTCTTTCTATTCAAGACATAAGATTTCGTTAAATGTAATTAAGAGTTTCGCAATCCCAAAAACTTAACCTTTACACCATTTTTTAATCTATCAATGGAATGGAAAGGAAGGGAATACACCAGGAATCGAAATCGAGACGCCTGAGTGCTTAGCAACGGTTTAGAGACCCCTGAGTGCTTATCAAGATCACTAGGCCACGAAGCCGATAATGAAATCGATAGGGAATGCAAAGTCTCTTGATCAAAATTAACGTAGGCTGTTTCTGTTTCGAGTGTTTTCCTTTTCCAACTTTTCGCAAATACGAATATGAAAAAAAATAAGATATATCATCTCTGTCGTTTTTCTTCATTAGTGGGAATAATTATCTATGGATTGTTAGTGGAGCAGATTGTGAAGACAAGTCTCCACTCCTTTCGGTCGCTTGCCGTTCGCATGGCAGTGCACAAGTTAATGTGAGGTTTATCGCCGCACGGTAACGCACTGGACTTTCGTGCGGAAGGTCGCCGGTTCGAGCCCCGCGCTATTCAACACCCCTATAATGGCAATTTTTCCCCCTAGCATTCGAGGGTATAAGGATACTTATGACTTCGGTCATATATATTCCTTCAAGGGAGAAAAAAAACATGCCGGTGTGCTCCGATCGTCTCACTTCGGTGTGCCATCGGATCCAGTACAGCGGCGTGGCTAGTAAGTTTTATGGTGTGCAACAGTTCACTTACTTTAAGAGAAAAAGAAAAATATAAAGAAACTAAAACCAACCGCTTACCAACCGAATGGACGTTGGAATGGATTCTCGACTACGAGGCCTAGCAACGACGACATGCTATAGCCACACGGAGTGCCTATTGGTAGGACGGGTTGACTTTTTCATTAGGCCTTCACAAATCCTTTCTTTTACGCGTGAGGTGGTTTTTTTGTTTTTACAGTTACATCCCCTATGTTATGTCAACTTACTAAACCGTGTCATTAACAAGGCGGGAGCAAACCACTTGCTACAATAATGATGGATTTAGTCTGTGTGAGGACGTTGGTTTTCCCACGGAAGCATTCGCCGTAATTTCAAAATAATGGAACACTTTTTCTGTAACGGGGTTTAACGGCGATCCAGGCACTTAAGCCAATAATAATAATAAAAATAAATAAAAATAATTCAGTGCAATAACTACAGCATAAAAATTATTCAGTGCAATAACTACCGCATAAAACAGTCTGCTTGTAAACTGAATGACGTCACGAGTAAATGACATACAAATTATAAGCTCTTCGTTTGACATGACGAAATGGTAACGTTATATTCTACAAATGCAAATTGCACTCCGTTTTCCACCGAGCTTAGTGAGATTATTCAAATGTAAAGAAACTAACATCATACTTTATCTTTATGAATACATTTACAAACGTAAAAAAAAATAAAGCACAACATTTTATAAACAATGTTCGACACATACGTATTGGATTTTCCGAAAGGTATTTTCGTACTTAAAGTCAAATTCTAACGTAAAATTGCTATTTGTTTTTAAACCACATTAGACACTCACGATCGCTTATTGCATCATCGCCATACCATATACTGTACACATTTATTTTGGTTTGTGTGGCGTTTTCCTCCCAGGTAGTAAAAAAGCATCAAACACCGAAAAAATTACTTCATTTGTTCCATCTCCAATATACGCAAAAAAATGCTCAAGCAATTCGAGTAACCGATAGCCGACAAAATGCGCTGAACGATTACGTTTCATAGTACTCGTATATACATACAGCACGTTTGAAATGAAGTTAGCGACAAATTTTTCATCGTAACAACTTTAAGAACAACCCAATACATATAATACTATCATTTCTTTAAAAGTACGCAGATTATTTTTTCGTATGATACCCTTCAAATTGGTAATTCGGAAATGTTGAAGAGTGTGGGCGAAAGACAATATTTTCTTTGGCCCCAATAATCAAGCCTTCAGGTTTACAATCGCTAGAGTAGGCAAATAACGGACGGTTTGTCATTGCACGTGTTGGTAATATACCACACGTAAAATGGCAACAACATTCATACGCCTTCTCGACGCGTTCTAGTATTGTTACCAGATGAACTTTTTTTCTAGACTGGGCACCTTTTTTATTTTTTTTCCATCGATGTTCTAAGCCCCATCATCGATGTGCTACCCCAGGGTGTAAAACAAGCATCTTATCAACTAGACCACACCAATCGCCAGAGAGGTAGGCAAGGGATAGGCAGACAACACAGATCTACAGGCCATTCTCTCCATGCATATCATCAATAAAAGTTATATAACATTTAGGAATCCCCTTTTTCAATCTTGGCCGTATAATTTAATTATTTTAATTCATCGCCTTCTTTCAGACTTCTTACTGCATTTTTCAAAACATACTGTCTATTTTTTTTCTTTATAGTTTGAGCAATATAGATCGGGTCTTATTTTCTTGCAATTGTTTTCCTTCCACAAGCTACAGGAAATGCCCGGCAAAAACGAGTTCAACATTTAAACATCGTTTAATTTCTAACGAGATTTTCCTTTATTTTGAAAGAAACTTGATAACTGCGCGATATTCTATTTAAAAGTTTCAGAAAACAAAACAACAAGACTTATATGACCTCAAGTTGACATACTTCTGAGAAAAAATGCACCAAATTTTAAATTTAACATTGCCTGGCAACGTGGCGTTGCCGGCGTGGTATATGTATGTGCATACAAGTTCTAATTTGTTCAGGTGGGAAGCTAATTTATTACTACTTTCCTTTTTTGTCTAACCCATATTTGCAGTAGTTGACAAATCACCAAAATCCATAATAATTTTAATAGGATTAGAGTTTAAACTAGACGCTAAAACATTACATTATTAAACAATATTTGTACTTGAATCAAGGTTTGAAACATTTTAACCTCGTATTAAATCAATTTATCCCGTAATTCAAACTTTCGTTAATCTGTTGACAAATGCTATTAAAATAATATGGCAAAGTGACACACGGAAACGTATTAAATATCCACAATTATTCTGAAACGTAATGATAAAACTATTGGGTTGAATCGCAATAACAAACATATTTTATTTGACGGTTAATATTCGTTAATAAATATATAAGGTGATAATCCCCAATTTGGTCGTTATTTATAACATGGATGCGAATATAAAAGCCATGAGCTTAATTGAAGCCAATAATACAATTAGGGGTTGGTGAATACATTGAATTAAAACACTCGCTTTTTGATAGCTATGTAAATTCCATAGCTAAAAAACATTTCCACAGAAAAACATATTATAATCTGATCTACCCTCTCTGCCTACTATCGCAGAAAGAAATACTATGTATGGATATATCGAAAGTTTTGCTGAACGCAAAGAAAAAATCTGTTAGGAAAAAGTGCGCTCAAACTGGTGAGTCGAATCCACTATTATTGATAGATTTAAAATATTATAAAATAAATATTTATAAGTTGAGTATAAGAAAAACAATGTGGTAGGTACGGTCGTTAAATTAGGCACTGCATCTGCATATGTTTATATAAACATAATAACAGAACTGAATAAAACTTACCAAGGGAAGACAAACTACAAAAAAACCTGTGTAGATCTTCCGAAAAGTGATAGTAACACATTAGGTGTAGAATTGTGTATGTGTGTAGTGTTCATATATAATTATAAATTTTGAGAAGACCTTCCAAAAATGGTTATGTTCAAGAGTTTCCTAAAGCTTCTAAAGTTCCCTAAAGACCTTCCATGCCTTAGCAGCTGCATTGAAAACAAAATGGTGTCTAGAAATTTGCGAATCAAATAATTCAGACGCGATACACCAAATTAATGAAGTTTTATTAATTTTGTTGGAAGACATCGTCGTACAAATTTTAACTTGCTATGAGTATGATAAAATAAACCAATACAAACAAATAACATATTTGTCTATCGAAAGAAAGTTTACTACATATCAAGATTTCAACATCAATGGTTGTAAACCGTTAAAACGAAACAACTAGTATAGAATATTCATAAAAATCAAGATAAAGGGAAATGTCAGAGGATATGTTCCCTCCTGAAAAGGAAATGTCAGAGGATATGGTCCTCAGTGACGGACCGCAGACCACGACACATAAAGACAATGTTATAACTTCAGTTAAATGCGGCACCATTATGCTAGATTACTGGTTCTAAACTGTTACAATGCTATGGTGCCTTTAAAAGCAAGACATTTTTTTTAAATACTGAATCAAAGCACAGACGAAGAGCGCAACTTATAATTAATTTAGTGTTATGAAAAAAAACCTTTCAGTAACGAACAAATGTGCCGTGGCCTAGTTAAAAGACGCATGTCTTTCAACTCGGGGGTTGCGGGTTCGTTTCACGTTGGAAACCAATTTATTTTTAAAACTCTTTTTTCACTCAAGTCGTCTTAAATCTTTCTGGGTGGTTGGAAGAAATTGCTACATGGCAATGAACCTACCATGAAAGCGTAATTAAACACAAGACCCCTCCGCTGCCTGATTGGTAAGACAACTGCCTTCCAGTCCAAGAGTTGCGGGTTCAATTCTCGCTGGTACATACATACTTTTTAAAAAGATTCCAGACTGGTTTTCACTAAGGGCGTGTTGAACATCATTCTAGTTGGTAAGAAAATATTGCCCCATTGCAAAAAAATCCGCCAGATTGTACTGTATACAACAAGAATGCATTCAAATTTAATAAAAATAAAACAAGAGTTTGATTGACCTTATCGACAAAGTTACTGTCTTTCTGTGTGGAATAGTACAATACATACTGTTATAATGACCATGGAGCGAGTTGCATTACTCCAGTGGTTCTACAATACTGAATTCTTGGGCAATGGGTCTGCTGAAGATAATATTATCACCTGACTACAATTTTCAAGATGTTTGTATGCCACCATTGGATTTAGCTAATTGACTACTAAATGCAAACCAAAAAATCATTATTTGGCTGTTATAATCTTGATCTACCTATTTAAATGTCAAAGTCAGCATTTCCGGTGGGAATATTCTAGAGGGTTTGTTATTAACGATCTCCGTAGCCAAGACGATAAGACGTTTATCTTTCAACGATTTTCGATTCTCGGTAAAACCCAGATTTTTTTTAAATAGGTTCCATCTGGTTTTCACTCCATGCCTATTTTACATATTTCGGATCAGATGAAAAAAATAGCCGCATGCCAATAAACACGCCAGATGTACTTTATGAAATGTGTAACACATACCCGTGCATACCATCACACTATTTCCGTGTTGAGATAGGCAAAGAAGAAAGAGCGTACAATTTTCCTATGATGATTAACTTTCTTTACCTTTTCCACATCCATCTTCTCATACATTATTTCCGTTTTCCTTACTCCTTATTTATTTTTATTATTTATTTAATAATTTCATGCGAATACATTTGGTGCATTTACTGATTTAAAGATATTTCTTTCAATTTTCCAGCTTTTGTGTCATAATTATTTTTAGTATCAATCCGTGTGTTTAGTGCATGAAAACAATATTAAAAAAAAACTAAATTCAAGTAAAAGGCAAATCTGACGGAAAATAAGGATGGCAATCGTATAGGAGTTAAAAAACAAAAATATTTTGAAATAAATAATAGTTCTTTATTTTATTCTCAAATATCGATAAAGATGTACATCTGATTGAGTCAGAAAAATTGTTCCAAAATCTTTAGCTTTCTTTTTTTCAAAATTTCATTTATTTGGTTTACCCACACCTTCCTTGTTCATCTTCTATCACTCAATACTCAAATTATAAATTTATTTCTCCAATATTTCGTAACCCATCATTTCAACATGTTTAAACTACCTAAACGTGTTTTTTCCACCATATTTAACACATGGGTTTTAAGCTCACATTTATCCATAGTTATTACATTTATTCTGTCATACATCGACAAACTATCTATTCTTCTCATTTACACCGCGTTTCCCAGGCATATTTAATTTAATGAAATATATTATGTTTTGTTTTCCCTAAACATACCCTTTTTTCTCGCACGGTATAATGCCCTAGGTCTCCTGAGCCCTGGCCTGTTGTGTTCAGTAGAACGGTTGTACTTATTTTTTACACATATGTCGATGTTTCGATATTTTTAAAACTCTTATGACATTTTATATTCCTGTATTCATGCGTTCTATGAAATGATACTCCATGTTCATAGTCGAAAACGACCAGTAAATTCTCGTAAATCAATAAAATAAATAAAGTACTGGTGTTCATCGTTGTTAAAGCCAAAATCGCTATAATAAGATTATATACAAAAAAAAAAAGAGATAATATTAGGCCTATTTAAATCTTCAGATGATTAAACTTAAAAAACCACAATCTTATGGAGTGGAAAAAATATTCGAAGAAAGAAGAAAACCAACATTCATTGGAAGCGGCGATGATATGACATTTAGTGAATTAAATATTTTACGTAAAGGAATAGCCGAAAATACATAATCCATAACCTTATCATCCGGATAGTCACAATCGAAAATGGGTTCTTCCACAATGCCCATTCCGTAAAGGTGACTAGCCACCACGCAGTGGCCCATCCGCAAGTGACACATGATTGTCAATTCCATATTGTTCATTCGTATTATATCAAACCACGGTTTTAAACGGATATATTGCTGAATTTATTTATATTTACAACCCTTTTCAGACTTTATTACACCAGTATTTATTTATTCACGCTAGTGTTTGTTTTATTTAGTTGCGCTTTTAACAGTGACACACGAGTAAAAAATTATATTTACCTACGTGGACGCGGAAACAGACTAAAAGAAGCTGAATGCTACAAAATGTGTGCGTTAACAAGAATACATAAAGTGACAATGTATTACAAAATACAAAATGAAGTGATTAGAGATGAATGTGAACTTAATGCTGTATTGACTGAGATGAAGACGGGCATTCTGGGATAGTTTGACCATGTAGAACGAATGTATGAAGAAAGGCTAGCAAAACAAATAAGAAGTACATATGTGAATAGAAAATGTGTACGAGGAAGATCAAGGAAATAATGGTTGGATCAAATCAATTCTATTTTGAAAGAAATAAATGTAATAAGTCAGAAAACTTGTAAAAGTTGTATAAAAAGGTTTATGGGCGTACAACAGGTGAAATATACATTATATGTCGCGACAAAAAATATGGTGTTGTATATTCTCTGTCTGCCCCAACAGGAAACTGTGTGATGGCATGTATGTATCTACGGGCGCATTTACCTGGACCATAAGTTGAGATATGCTGTGTTAGGAGTTGTAACCAATCCTTACGGCATGTAAAGTGGAATTTAGAAAAGACTTCCAGTCTCCGTTCCATCCAGTTTCTGACATAAACACGGTGATTGCGTTGAGAGCACCTCCTACAGCGGTGACATTATACGAGAGTGGCTCGATATCAAGACTTCTGACGTGAAGGATTCATGTACGTCAGTCAGAGTATATTCATCCTTAGAATTAGATACATATTTGCAAAAAGTACCCAACCCCATACTTAACGTATTTTAAAATAATCAAGAAAACATGAAAAACTGATAATTTTAAAAGATGTATTTTGTCATTTGTTTATTTATACTCGTACACTTGCAAATCGTTGAAAAGCTGCTTGCGACGTTTTCCTTCAAGGAACCGATATGACAATTTTTTACAATATTTATCATTATCAGAAAAAACTACAGTATCTCAGTGGATTGTATAGAATTGAGCTCTTTGATAAACTTTGTGGACATAACTGAGTAATTTCACAGGGATGCTTCAGTTATCATTGTTTCTATAATTAAGTTTAAACTTTTACATTTAACTCTTCTTTTCTTATGTATTTTGTAGGATGTAATTTGATTCAACGTTTATGAAATACAACATAAAATAAAAATTTTATCTATAAAAAAGTTTGAAATTGTTGTCCTTTTTTTCAGATGGGAAAATAATGCAAAACAAATTAACGCCTGAATCCTATACAAAGGAACAATAGTGCAAAAAAGTAACATTTTATCAACCTGTAATAAATTCAGTGAAAATAACAAACTGGAATGAAAATTTTATAAAAATATGACTCAAAATAACATTGATTAGTAAAAGTGAACTGGTACAAATACAAATAGTAAACTGATAAAAAGTGATTTAAATGTCCAAAAAGTTTAAAAATAACATACAGAAAGTTTTTTATTGGTGTGTAATTAATAAAATATATATCTTTCTGCGGAAAAAATAGGAACAATAAAATTAAAGAAATCATTAGTGAGTTTGTCATAAAGCTAAAACTATAATACAAATATCTTCAAAAGTCAAATACATTTCACAAGTTGCTCATTCGTCGTTTTAAACTAACTGATCGTGTTTTTGACTAGTTTTAAAGAAAACTTGACTTGCGATACAAATAAAAAAACCGATCATACGAAAGACAAATATTGTTTTAGTGTTCCTACATTCAAAGTGCATCAATAAGTATTTGAATAGGTCTGGCGCATCCGTGAGTTCGGCCTTAGAGTGTTGGAAGAGAGTGCCGTGTTGGCGCCCAAGAGTCCGCTGGGCTGGGCCATGTCCAGTAAGCGGCTGGCGGCGGTGGTGGCGGCGGGGCAGGCAGGGTCGGGGGCGAGCGCCACCCAGAAGGCGGACAGGGAACACCAGCCGCTCAAGGGCAATGAGAGGACGCCGCACGTTAATTTGCTGCTCACCAGGTATGACCATAAATTAACTTTTTTAACATCCGAACAATATTTTTTTATCTCTGGCAATGGGAGCTTTAATACCGAACTTTTTAAAGCTTCGATCTTATCCTTTCACCCTGTCGTATTTTTAGCGACCAGGTTGATCAATCCACTGACCACATTCTGTGGTACTACAATAATAATTGAGGCAAACATTTCCGAAGGGATATCCATTTAGACTTGGGTTCATCCTCGGATCGATTGACTACTTCGATATAGTAGCAACAAAGGAAAATTTTGATGCATTCGGAGTTTTGTTCAAGAAAATTGACAAATTCTTTAGCCCCTTGAACTCCTGGCTTTAAGCCACTTTAAAAGTAGATTTACTGCGCTGTGAGTCATTTTTAATCTCCTGTGCCGTCGGACCTTAGGTCCGTCATCACTATTATTTTCGCACTCAGGTTTGAAGCCGCCAGAAGTGTCCCTTTAGGCAATTCCTTCTTCGTCCCTAAGTTATTTCGCGCTCATAATAAACAAAGAATATTAATATATTCTATTGTAAATCGCGTTGGATAGAAACTTATTTTGTCCTCCATAACAATGTTGTTGGTGTTGGGATTGGACAAACTAAAAAAAAAGTTTTTTTTTGCTATTGTTCTATTGTGTGAACGAGTTTGCACTATTCTTAGTGCTCGAATATTGATGTCGAATACATAATTCATCCTGGTGTATAGCCGCTCGGTAACGCACTAGATGTATGTGCACAAATTCGCCGGTTCGAACCCCGCTCTGTGCTATTTACTCTTAGCTTAGGATTTTTTCTGCCTAAAATTCTGGAGTATAAAGATACCTATGGTTTCAATCATATCCATTCTTTCAAAAAGAGAAAAAAAAAACATGACGGCGTGGTCCGATCGCGTCACTTCGGCGTGCCATTTTTTTGAACATCCATTCAAAGTGTCGTTCGGTTATCAAACGCTCTATTCGGGATTTCTCGGGAGGAATCTAAACCTGCATTTTATATCAAAATATACCTGGCTGTATGGTATGGTATTTTGAGGTATTGAGATTGATGAACTACTTCTATTGAAATTTTATTAGTACACTCACTAAAAGATGTCTAGTACACTCACTAAAAGTTTCAAGGTAATTGTTATGCCAATGAAAGTTTTTATCATCCATTGGTGTCTAGTTAACGATTTGTTTTATCAAAAGCTTAATACTAAGGTAGTCCAAAAGTTTCCAGCCTGAACAAGTTTTCGTTTACGGGTAGACACCACGTCAGCTGTGCCTCCCGCATAGCAATATTACAATTAAAATTTGATATTTCTTCCATCATAAATAAATAAATACAGGTTTATTGATAGCAATATAGTATGTACCTAATACATTTAGATATATTTCAGGAACACATTAAAAAGAGAATACATTAAAAACAGACGCTATCAAAAGGTCTGGACTAATCTAATAACATCCCCCCGGCCAACATACACCTCACCAATATAGGGCGAGCCCAACCACGGGGACACCAGATGTTTTTCAGCCCACACCCTTGAACAAGTAGAATAAGAAGAGAAAAAAACACAGAAAATAAATAGATGACAAAAAATACATTCAAGAGAGAAGACATTAAAAAGTCCGGGTTCATCCCACAAACATTCCCCCGGTCGAGATACACCCCACCAATGTAGGGCGAGCCCGACCGCAAGGGCATCGGGGGGCTTCCAGCCCACACCCCCGCATATCTAGATTTAAAAACAAAAAAAAACGTACGGCACAAAACAAAATAAAAAGTAAACCCACATATACCACCTTAGGTTAACTGTCAGCAAGAACGAAAAAAAGAAAAGGCTCAAAAGAGTCCAAATTTCATGAAAGTAAAATGACAAATGGGAAATGATGTTCACACATAAAAAAAAACCACGACACAATACATTGAAATAGTAAAGCAGTAATATAAGAATGAAAAAAAAAAGCAAATAAGAGACCTATTAACCACTAAGAAACCCATTAACCACCCAGAAGATAATACTTTAGAGCATCTCTGAAGGTACAACTATTCACCCGCTCCTTCAACGCCTAGGGCAACTCATTCCAGCATTAGCTGGCTGAGTATGAGAAGATCCCTTGAATAGTGTTAGATTATGGTTTGGAATCAGTAAAAGAGTTTCTCTGCTTCTAGTTTCGTAGCCGTGAGAGTTTCCAGCCCAATTAAGTTTTTCGAAGAGGTAAAGTGGCATTTTTGTACTGGTAATTTTATGCATGAGTACGCTTAAGTAAAGAAACCGTCTTTTTTTCATGTCAATCCATCAGTAGTATATCAACTAAAGCCAATAAAAACACGTTGTTTCGTTATATTTTGAAATTATAAAAATTGTTCCTCGCGCGTTACTATCATATCCAACTACGGAGAAGATTGTCGTAGACAACATTTAAACATTGTTTAATTTCTATCAGGCAAACAAACTTGATAACCGCTCGATATTATTTTTTCAAATTTCTGAATATAACAAAACGACACGCCTTTTATCGGCTCTTGTTGGTATACTTCAAAGAGCAGATGTATTAAATTTTAACTGTTTTATCGACTGACCATACGTGTTTTAGCAAGCGTGGTATCTGTCTATATATACTAGAATTAGTTCAACCGGAAACTTTTGAACCTTAGCGACCTTACGTGCACACATACAATTACACCGTTTCCTTGTTGGTATAGACAGAGCGCCAAACTTTCCTATTTCACCACAAATACTTAGCCTCTTCCACATTCATGCACCGTCTCATACAGCTCTTTCTTTCGTTCCTTCTAAATTTTCCATTTTTTCAAAATATTATTTACTAATCAAACTATACTTTCCTCGGTGTTCCTCTACCACACCACACCTACCACTCAAATTTGCACCGTATATTTGATTTTATCTGCCAAGTTTTTCTCTTCTTTTGAAAGAAACTTGATAACCGCGCGATATTGAGTCTTTAACATTTCAGAATATAACGAACACGTCTTTTATCGTATCTAGTTAACATACTTTTGACGGTAGGGGTGTCAAATTTTAGCTGTTACATCGCCTGATTATGATGTGGGCGTCACTGGCATGGTATCTGTTCATACGCGCTCTGACTTGATCAGTCTGGAAACTTTTGAACCTTAGTGGTATAATTGCAACCAGGACTAAGGTTATTAAGCTCTTTTTATCATCTATTCTCGGTTGCGTGCGGTTTTAGAAGATTTTTTACGAAAAGAGTAAACTTTCTCTGATCTGCTTTGTTGTTTAAAAGTAACTGACCCACTGTTCAAAAGACCCTATCATTACGTTTTGGTAATATTGTTTTAACTGTCTCCTCTCAAGGAGTAATGCTACATAAGATATTGAGTGCACAAATACCAGTTGACGGCTCTTTTTATCGGGGTCAGTAATGACATTTTATTTGAAGTACTTTTGATTATTGTAGAGAGCAATGAAGAAATATTTATTCGAGAGTTTTATAGCCATCTCTGAGTAATGGAAGTTTTACAACGAACGATTTATTTTTCCACAAAAGAAATAGTTGCGAGTGGAAAAGGCGCGCCATAAACGGGGATAATAAACTGAGTGGGGACCAATAAAAAATAACACGGCTCAATTTGGGACGTCAGCCCTGACAAGTCGAGGGAACTAAATATACCAATAAGCAGGGAAGTATTTATACGAGTATAACAACGTTATCGAAGTGTTTTCATGGAAACTATTCTCAAAATTATGTGTAATCCCTTGCAAACGTAAATGAATGTCCAGTGGATGTATGACACTTGTTTTAGCAAGATATTGCATTTCCACAAACACGTTGTATCGTTGGTTTAAGTTAATTAATTGTATTTTATTAACACAACAATACTTGAGTGCCATATTTGACGTATGCGAATGAAACTTGGACGTAGAAAAATACTGAAGATCCAAAAACAAAGGCGTGCACTTAGAAGAATATATGGGGTGACAATGTATGATAGAATACGGAACGAAGAAATTAAGTGTGAATGTGAACATAAGGCTGACGTGTTGAAAAATAAGATAGGGAACACTCTGAGATGGTTTTGGGCACGTGGAACGAATGAATAAAAGAAAACTAACACAACAAATATACAGAGATAATTTGAGAGAACGGCGTGGTAGATTAAGACCAAGGAAATTATGGTTGAAAAGCAAGATATATCGTAGGAGCTGTATGAGAAGGTGTATGGATGTGGAAGAGACGAAATATGTTTGACGGGATGGGAAAATCTGGCGTTCTGTCCTCTCTGCTTTCCCAGCACGGAACGGTGTTATGGTATGTACGACAATGTGTGTATTTGATTTATTTTTTTCAGTGTTGCAAAATACATTATATTAGTATTTTCATATTTTGCAAGACATTATTCTGAATTCGTTAAACTTTCATTCCATATATCATTCCGTCGACTTTCAAAATATGCGCTAAAAATGTACAAATAATAAAGCAAGGATTTTTCTCTCTATAATTTTAGAGTATTTTCTCTGCTGGCAAATCTCATAAACAGTACTTTATATATTAATTTTGTTTTTAATAACAAATTATCAATTCCAAAATAATATTCTTCTGATTTTTATGGCTGCGAAATAAGAAATAATGTAAGAAAAAATTTGGAAAAATTCTGACATAATGAAATATGAAAAGTATTTATAAGAATAGAAGTATGGATGTTGATGAAGCAAAACTATTGATGCAGATAGAGAAGTCAACATATTTGTTTTTTTTTAGTCAACCTACTAATGGGTTAATAATATATAAATTATGTTATACCGACAGTGAAAAAAGCGCTAATTTATGAATCTCTATTTATCTGTAGATGGAAAAATTGTCCTTTGAAAAAGCACTCATCATTTGATTACGTTCGTTAACTTTCTGAATGGAGAAAGTAACGCAAAGTAAACAGCGATATAATCAGCACTTCAACCGCCAGCCAACAGCCTTTCGCACTGTGTAAAAATATCAAACGATAATCGAAGACGACTCCCTCCTCGAGCGAGCACTCCAAATAGATACAACCATATTTCCTATACCAGGGGTCCGCAGCCAGTCAATTGTAAAAGACAATACTCAAAACAAAAAGTGCCAAAAAAACTACTTGGCTATTTGTTTATTTACTAATGAAACTTTATTGTAAAATATACAGTTGATTGCCGTAAGCCAATCCTTTCGAACCAAGCTGACAAGGGTTACACAGATTCATGTCAATTGTTGGGTAATAAAGAGATTTTTTTTAAATAAAAAATCTTCAACATATTCTAAGCATTAAAAAAAATCAAAATTAATAATAAAACCGAATATTTGCTAATGTCAATAAAGATAGAAAAAGGTAAACTACGGATAAAAAAAATTGTCCTCAAATATAGATATAATGATTCTTAAGCCACATCACTAAGGTGAACTAAGGTATTTGATGTCCATTGCAGTTCTTCTTTTGTATGTTACCCTTAAACATATCTGAATTGGTGTTACAGACATGTTTAAGATCATGGGTGTAAGACAAATCTTCGGCCTCAGTAATCGAATATTCGGGTTTAAAACCATTGGTGTAAGGCTATGTACGAGTATGATACGGAATGACGTGATTAGAGATAAACGTGAACTTAAGGCTGATGTGTAAAGTAAGACGTAAAAGAAAACGATATAGTTTGGGCATGTGGAACGAATGAATAAAGAAAGACTAACAAAACAGATGTTTAGTGCAAATGTTAGTAGAAACCATGTGAAAGATAGACCGAGGAAAGTTTTGTTAGACAAGGTGTACATATTTATAAGACGCTAAAGATGTGTGTCGAGATAGGAAAGTTTGGCGTTCTGTTTTTTTGCCTACCCCAGCAGAGAAATTGCATGATGGTGTGTATATAAGTTTGCCGACCCCTGAATTACAGCATTAAGCCTGGCATCTGGAAATAACATATCTTAAAGAGGTGCGAGGACTTGCCGATATTAGCTAATGGCGAAGGGGGCACCGTGTAATGGCGTGTGAAATGCGTCACATGGAGTGTGAGCAAGGGCGCGGGTCGAGAGATAGGGACTATAGGTAGCGCCTCCGCCCCTTAGGCTGCACCAAGAGAAAATCTAGTAAATACGTAAATTTTCAAAAATCAATCTTTAATAAATTCTACGCATATGAAAAAGGTTTGAATGGATAGAATAATATTGATTTATATTACGCTATTTCCTTGGCAAATCACAGAAAGATAAATCTTAAAATTTATCTAAAATCCGAATTCCAAAATTAAACCTTACTTAACAATTGCCGGAAATTGAGCAAGCTGGTAGTTAAATAATCATGGCAAACTCATTATACACGCATAGAAACGTTAAGTTTCTCTTGTACAAATTGATTATCTATACGAGATACAAAAATATTTTTTAATTTCATAAATAAAATGATTGACTTTAATTTATATTATGCGTCACATTATAATTCAATAGTTTTTTTTTTCTAATGTTCAAATTCCAAGGTACATGAGAACAACAAACACGGGTATTTTTTGGTCACTAATATTTCATTTGTCAATAATAGTGTGTTCGGATTCCGAGTTAAAACACCCTTGAGGAGAATCTCTAAACGGCGCTATTAAATTGTAATTTTATTATTATTATTCGTCTCAGGATTCGATCTGGAAACCACGGGGGAAAGATGAGCTTTTTACAAGATGGTCCATGGACGTCGCATTATTTTTTTAAGTAACTGTATACCATTTACGTGTTCTTTGTAAGGTTAAGTTCTGGTTAAGTTGTCGATTATTCTAAACTTTATTTTCTACAATTGTGTTTCAATGCCTTCAATATACCATAATTTTATTTTATTTTATTTTATTATTACACATGACAAGAAATATACACAATTTGAGAAAAAACAACAGGTAATTTGATTTGGACATATAATTTTAATGGATCTGGGTTTGTTGCCTTTCATTTGTCGTATCCCCAGTAAACTAGGCTTTTGCCTGTATCTCACTGAGGATAATAAAAGTAATAAGGGCAATTTATATTGTACCGTTTAGAGAGCGAACTCTCTTCAATGGCGCTCTAACTCACGATTCGAAACCACTATTGTTGACAGATTTAAATATTACATACAAGGGGTGCTAATTAAGTTTTGAGATATGGCAACACCAGTGTAGATACGTCAAATCTGACATCAGCATCGTAAAGTTTGACGTTTTTAATGGTATATGTGCTCAGAAAGTTTTGTCATGCGAGTGTTATTTGTGTTGTTTACAGTGACTTGAAAAATTCATCTCGGCCAAAAATGGAATTAAATCATGAACAAATTCGTGGGAAGATTTTTTATGATTTTCAACGTGGAATAACTCAACAACAGTGTGCCGATCAACTCGTTTTGACTTTTAGTGATAAAGCACCATCTCGGGCCACTGTGTTTTGCTGGTTTTCCGAATTTAATCGTAATCGTAGTTTGCTCCAGGACGAATTTCGTGAAGGTCATCCAAAATCGGTTGTTGTGCCAGAAAACATCGATGCTGTGCGTGGACTGATATTGCAAGATTGTCATGTGACTTATCGTGAGCTTGAGGCATGTTTGGGCATTAGTTCCCTTCGCATATATTCAATATTGCATGAACATTTGGCCGTCAAAAAGATTTGTTCGCGTTGGATACCGCATAATTTGACAATCGCTCAAAAAAGGCTATTGCCAATTGGTCCAAAAAAATGTTGAAAAAATTCGATCGCGGTGCTTCAAAATACGTTTATAAGATCGTGACAGGCGACGAATCATGGATCTATGCATATGATCCAGAAACTAAACAGCAGTCGACTGTATGGGTCTTTCAAGACGAGCCAAATCCAACAAAAGTTGTTCGCGGTCAATTTTGAATGGTACACCACCATTTGTTTGCCAGAAGTGTTCGGAGAAATGAGAAAAACCAACCGACGAAGACGGATCATTCTCCACCACGACAATGCGAGCTCTCACACATCGGCTCAAACGTGATTTTTTGAGTACTCAAAACGTCGAATTGATGGGTCATCCGCCGTACAGCCCTGATTTGTCATCCAATGACTTCTTTTTATTCCCGAACATCAAAAATAAATTGCGAGGTCAACGTTTTTCGACGCCTAAAGAAGCGGTTGATGCGTTCAAAACGCATGTTTTGAAGTTACCTAATTCGGAGTTGAAAAAGTGCTTCGAAAATTGGTTCAAACGCATGCAAAAGTGTATTGATCTTCATGGAGAGTATTTTGAAAAACAACAAAGCCATTTTCGATGATAAATATTTGTTCTTACTTGTCTGTCTCAAAACTTAAGTAGCAACCCTCGTATTAATTAAGAAGAGTTTATACAATATTTATCTTGAATGAAGACATCGACGCACAAATTTAAGCTCTTTAAAACTATAAAAACCTGAAGAAGCCGTAAAGCCTTTTTGTATATCGAAATAGAGTTTACTGTAAAGAAAGATGCCAAGAAACAGAATGGTCTTTTTGCGGAAAAATAGTGATACCTGTGACAGATAAAGCGTCCCTACCAAAAAGATGTTGTCGACGTGGTGAAGCTACTCAGAGAAATTCCGTTTTCCTTGGATTTAATTATCTGAAGATTCAATGTCTTATTTCAGCAGTTTTTCTGGTATAAGACATCTAACTTATACCCTTCATATGACATAAATATAACTGATTAAAAATGCAATCGTTTGACTTGCAGCGACTTTCGTGTTAAACAATTCGTTGCAGAAAAATACTCCAAAAGACGATTCGTCACATTTTATTTATGGCAAATACTATGTTTTTCTTTGGTGCAGCCACTCTACTGGTGTTCCCGAAGACACCCCAAGTGGAGACGCGCTGATAAGTGAATTACCGCGATTGATACACACCTGAGGGTGGGACTAAGGGTGAGATACGAGTTTTTGATATTTCCGGAGGCTTATTTTATGTTTATGCGAGCACAAGATGACATTCTGATGAGAGTTTATCGACAATTGTTGATATAAAAACCAAAGCTAAATTTCACCTCGACTAAAACGTAGTCAATAAGTAAGACAATGAAATTGTCATACACTTTCTTTTATTTAGTACAGCCATTTATTGACATGTGGTAATCTCTCCCAACCAACAAGAAAGATGTTGAAGACCTTGGAACCATATAAGTATCCAACCAGTATTAGCTCAATTTGGCAGTTGTATTGCTATATGGCAATCTCTGCCAGCAAAACAAAAAAGTACAAAAGAGAATTTAAGTGAAAATCAGACTAGAACTACAAAATTCGGATGCCAGCTGAAACCAAACCCGCAAACCCCGACTTGCAAGTTATGCGTCTTATCAATCAGTCCACGAAGGTCGTCCGATTTGGTGTAAACTAACAACTGAAACAATAATGAAAAATTACAATCAAATTGTTAAAAAAACATTCACGAAAAACCAAGAAGTAATGATAAACCCATTCAGCTTTATTTACACATTTTCGAACTAAATACTTCATTCGTCATATAAATCAAAACCATTTTACGATTTATGAAATAACAACAGAAATTAAGGCTACGGGGCGTCATAATGTGTTGAAAGTTTCAGAATTACGAGTATATGATTAACTTATTTTTATAAAATTATTTCATGATTCAACATCGTACATCTGGTAGGTTCATTGCTATACGGCAATCTCTTCCAGCCAATCAGCTTATTGTAGTTACATTAAGCTGTATTCTTCATGACAAATTTTACATAAAAAATATAAACATATTCAATTAGATTTAAGTAAAAAGAAAAAAAAGATATGCTATTGCATTAGTACGTGCGGTAGTATTGCCAACAGGTGAAATGACGAACGGCGAGCTTTGTACCTATTGCACTTTAGTGGTTTCAAATCCAAAGGCCGGCCGGTTTCCCAGCCACACACATAAATATGTCCGAATCACCAATTCGGATATGTTGAAGAGACCATAAAAACGATTGATTTAATTAACGAATTCTTTAAATAATATTCACATTTCAAGGTCTGTTTCAATGTCTCTAATTCATAAAATCTTTGAAATTATTTAAATTTTTATCTGCACCGTTTTTTTCTTGAGTTAAAATTTGATTTAAATATTTTAAGGAGCGCCCGCCCCATAAATTTTCACTAAAAAAAAATACAGTAGCCCTAAATATCGTTAAATATATACAAATTTTGTACGGGAGATTCTTCCTCCTTCAGTGGCTTAATTTATGTACTCGTATTTTATAGCTCTGTAATTGTCGCTAGACAGTTTAATTTTTTGTCAACTTTTGCTATTGCCAAGAAATTGAATACAAGAGTTCATTCCTCATATTCAATTTGATTTAACAAATTATAAGAATTGTCTATCTTCACAACACTTAAAATTTATTTGATAAAAAGAAAAGAAAGGAAGACATAAGCACCATCTAGGTTAGACCTTATAAAGGAAAGAAAGACATAAAGTCTTCGAGAGGACGCCCTCTAAAGCCTCTTCATCCTGCTGAGATGCCCGGGGGCGTCAAACCTCTTATGCAACCAAGCCACTTAAAAATCAATGGGAAAAATACGGAAAAAATCTGAACTAGATGAATGAAAAATCATGACACGAAAACTCAACGAGTACAAATAAAAACAAATTTACTGCTTTCAGTTCTTAGTACGTAGAACGAATGAAAGAAGAAATATTATAAAAACAAAATATAGAGGAAATGTGAGAAGAAAGTGTAGTAGAGGAAAATCAGGAAAGTATGATAGGGTCAAAATAATGATATTTTAGAAGAAAATGTAAAAAGTTAGTGAAATTGTAGAAGTTGTATGAAAAGCTGTATGGGTGAAGATGAGACTAAGTATGGCGCTGTCATATCTGCTTATAATGATAGAAAAATGGCGTGAAGGATGTAATATATGTATGACATGTCATATTGACGTTAGTTTATATCCAGCTCTTTTTTTATGAATAAAATCAGAAGTTCTTCCAATACCAGGAACATCCCTTGAAAATATGAATATAACCAACAAATCTTAAATTAACCACTTGAGAGAAATTGGATTGCATGCGATATATTCACCCGACCCGAATGACCAATCAAAATAACTCAATTGTTTACTAGAAAAGTTGGAACTTGTACAGATTCATCCAATCTCAAACGAGTTTCGTGGTGGTGTTTCGTTACTTTCGACACAGGGGTTTTGGGATCGATTCCCGATGAAAACTTAAAAAAAAAAAGATTTTTCACACAAAGCCTATTTTAGCGTTTTTCTAATTTATATTGTAATAATTAAGCACAAAGGAATATAAATAAAATATGATACCATCTCAAATAAGCACGCGTCCCAGATGACATGATCTATCAAATAGTTATTTCAGTGAATGCAGCGTTAGGTAAGGATTTGGATACAATAAAATGTACAATCTTACTAAAAAAAAAAAAATTGCAATCCAACTAGAGAATGCAGCAATAAAGTAAAATTGCACAGTGCAGTCGGGCATAATGTGATACGGAGCAGAAAATAATGTAAGAGTACGACGAAATGTGGAGACGTGAAGCGAATGAGGGAATTAAATTTATGGAGGATGTCTGCTGAAGCATAATCGTGTCTGAACTGTCATACTCATATTACAACAGACAACCACATTAAAATCCACTCAGAGTCAGATCATTAAGCATCTGATATTAGCTAGTGAAACTATCAAACACTATATTCGAGTAATCATAATGCAATATTGTAAGTCTGTGTTAGTAGTGCGTTCGAATCCCGCTTCCACAAAAATGGCATATACTCGTATATACTCAGAAAATTCATAAAATATGAGAAAATGTCATTTTACCTTATACAATATATTAACACTATGGATCTACCATTGGAAAAAGCTGTGTCTTAAAGACAATGATCCAATCGATACATAATCCCATGATATTTTACATTATTTGCGCAATCCGACACCTCTTCTTGAAGGATCAAAAATTTGCAGCAGAACGAATATCATACTTTTGACAGTTTTACGAAATATAAATCATAAGACAATATTTATTCAAGTTCAACTAGATTGTTGCTTTATTATTTTATGTATATAGCATATCATGGAAGTTACGACTTAAAATTAGAAGAAAGATCGTTCGATAGTTATTTTCGCATAAACAAAATAAAAGTGAAGTGCCCACAAAAACTTACGTCAATGACGTAATTATAAGGATATAGAAATATATATATTAAAATAATATTACGCCTCTCAAAGCTTTCTTTGGAAATAAAAAAAAATAAGTTTTCAAGTTTGGTTCAGAATATCACATACTAAATTGATAAAAGTAAACGATATTATGTTTACAATATCATTGTTATGAACGTGGCAAAAAGTGAAAAGTATGATAAATGTGGTAGGAATGTGAAAAGTGAAAAGTATGATAAATGTGGTAGGAATGAGGGAGATGCGTAGAATATGTGGATAAATAATATATTACAGAATAAGGAAAGTGGAAATTAAAAACGAATGCGGATTGAATGAAGATATGTGTATACTGCTCAAAATGAAGAAAAGAGCACTGAAATAGTTCGGCTACTAAATGATGAAGGATCTGCAAAAATAAATATATACAAGTTGAATAGAAAATACGAGAAGTTTAAGAAAAACGTTAAACGACCAAAGTAGTAAAATTATGAAGGAGGAAAAAGTGTATGTATGACGAGGAATATGAATGTGGCAGAAGCGAAATAGTTGGCCAAGAAAGGCACAAGAAGATGTTTGTTCTTTTTGTTTACGTTATGGAGTAAATTATTAAAAGTTAAATTATACGTGTTTCTTCTTCAAGTGTGACAGAAACGAATCGAGTTCTCTTACCGTGCATCGGATACATTTGTAATCAAAGTAAATGAAGATACGCAGTGATAAAAATCCACCCTATTAGCATCAAATCAAAAACTGAAAAGAGGAGCAGCGGCGCTGACAGAAACTAACACTGCGGTATGGTAATTAACGTGGCAATTGTATTCATATTCACTGCATTTCTAAATAGCTCAACAGGAGAGAGATTCAACCAGTATCTTATATTTCAAATAAGGGTGTGTTTTTGTCTTCATAGTCTACTTCTTTCAGTCTTAACCAGGAAACAAATATAAAATATTTGATATTAACTACGAATACATACCATCATTCCATTTGCTTATTGGGATAGGGAGAGAGGACAAAGCCAAATTTTCCTTTCACCACATACTCGTACTTCCTTCGCCTCTTACATGTACACACATATTCTAATACAGCTTCTTCTGTTTCACTTACTCCTTGCCTTTTCTTCATTCAACATTTCATTCACTTGGTCCAACCATACACTTTTCGATGTTCCTAAACCATACCACATATATATATTAACTTAGTTAGCACTTAATCCTCGAAGTACAGAAATGTACTTACCTTAATGATATTTGTACATAACTGAAGAATAAAAAATTAAGTAAGAGGAGTGAGACAAACTTTCATCGTTATATACAGTTGACCAAACACAAATTTAACAAAAAGATAATAAAATCTATATCTAAGTAACTCATCAACTAATCTGTGAATTAAAACATATTTTGTTTAACAAAAAAAAAATAGCGAACTCAATTCAAAGTTGTGCAACGAATCGCATTGTCTGCGGGCATCTCGAGAATGCAGCCGCGATTAACCGCTTTGCAGTATTTGTTTTTTAGATTCATAGAATCCATTTGCATTATACCTTTATTTTAAATGCTAGACTTTTTTTACATCCAAACTTTGTAAAATACATTTACTGAATGCACTACTAAAATAAACGACGCTTCGATAGTATTCGTACTTTGTACAGTATTTTTAATTTAAAGGGGCAAGGGAACAAAAATGAGGAACACCTTCCGAGTTATCAAATCCACTGTTATTTATTTATTGACAAAATAGACAAAAAAAATAAACATAAATAACCAAGGTATAAAAAATACGTAATTAGGAAAATAAAAATAAAACTCTAATAATTCTATATATTTTATGATTTACTCGGTGACAAATGTGTTGCTACTAGTATACAATGGCTTCATCAAACTGTGGGTGAAACTTAGCTACGTGGCTATATATACTTTTAATTTTTAATACAGTAATATTTTTATTCTTAAATGACTATTTAGGTTTACATAATCAATATTGGTTGTGAAAGGATTTGCAATAAAATTACCTTCGATCGTATAGGATCTTAGTTGTAAAGAGTAACTTAATCCTATTGTATGAAATTATCAATGAATAAAAACACACAATCTATCATACATAGTATTAAAGCGTTTAATTTTGATTTTCTTTACTGAAAATATAGTTCTATGAATTCAAAATCGATTGCATCAATAAAACAACGCCTCATTAAAACTTTTCCTTGATTTCAAAAGACTTGATACCAGTTTATACCAGTTGGCAACCTTAAACATTCCGCCTGAACAAAGTCTCGAAATATGAAAAGAAAGTAGAAACAGGTTTCGCGGGGATCATAATATAAATAGGCCAAAACCCGTACGGTTGTCGCCAAAGAAAGAATACGAGAATTGAATTTTGAATACAAGAGAGCGAGAGAGGAATATTTCGAAACAGATTGAAATTATACTGAACGAACCGGTGTAAAAGGGGACGATGCCAATTTATTTTGAATTGTAATTCATTAAATAATTAATTTATTTTCTATTATATTGAACCTTATAATTACTTGTGTTTATTTATCTTATGCTCTTTTTTTGAATGCAGACAATTATATGTGGATTTTTCAAGATGTCGGAAACGCGAAAACATTAAAGTCAGTATATCTTAAACAAGTCTTCAAGGAAAACTTTATCAACGATATAAATTGAACAGTAATGTTTATACACAAAACATCGTGTATAAAGAGATTTTTGAGAATTAAATAATTCATCAATCAAGATGTACCTTTTTTATTTTAAATTTTAAACATTAATGAACCCAAAAAACTTTGAGCTGATCTTGCTCCATTCGGTATTTCAAAAATGTATAATTTGTTTTACTTCCGTGAATATTTCACGGGTTGCAACTAGTTAATTTAATTAGCGAAATAAATAAATGTGATATTTAATATTCTAGCATGCACTAGCACAAATTTCAAGTCAAAACTTTTGATAAATGATGGATTAAAATTAGTCACTGAAATATTAATATTGATCACATAATCAAAATGGACGAGACTATAAATGACGTAATCATCACGGCTGTGAATAGCAGAACAATTAAAGCAATATTATACGAGCGATGGGTAACGCGAGTGCGAGTAGATTCAACTAATATCACCATGTTATACGGGGATAATTCAATATCATTTCCATTAATAGACCTATCTCCTGCCATGCCCGCTTGTATTCATATTCCGAAAATAGTCCACCCCAGAAGCTCTTCAACTTTTCTGGTCACTCCACCATAGTCCGATTTTAATTATTTCATGAATGTGTGGCGAGATAGGAAAGTCTGACGGTATGTCCTCTTTGCCTACCCCGGCAGGGAAATGGCGTGATATGTATATGTATAAAAAAATCACGCACATACAATCTCTTTTATCGCCTTTATACCTCCAATCATATGAATGTATGACATTTAATTTTGTGTTAAAAAACTTATACCTCCAATCATATGAATGTATGACATTTAATTTTGTGTTAAAAAACTTACTAGTGAAAAAACATTTTGTCTCATTCAACCAAGTCTCCTATATTTTTTTATTTTTTATTATTAATAATACAAAATTTACCATTTTAATCGTTTCAACCAATGACTACATATTAATACAAAAAAAACTAAATTTTTCGGAAAAAAAGAAGTTTTTCACTAAGCTAGGTTTATGCAAAGTGGTCTTATTCTATAATCGCTAATTTAATATAGAAGTACAATATTTGTCCTCAATACTAAAAACTCAACTGAAGCATTCACACTCCACATTCATTTACTTTAATAGCATGCTTTAATATATAATACATTTTTGAAAACTTTTATCAATTAGTTAGATAAAATTACCGGCAAAAAACCCTAAAGGGTTTTTAACCCTTTAGAACCTTTAAGATTTTTGTTGGGTAGTAAATTACAATAGTTCAGTTTCATCCGATTGATTAAGGGTCTATGCTTAACACCACTTTACCACATTTATAACATACTGAGATATTTCTGATATAGGAGGCTGGGTGGTTTCCAAGACTATATAAAATCGATAGAATATCTTAAGTTGCTGAAATAGTGAAAAGCTTATTTAACAGTAGCATTTTAAAACCCTTCACTGGTCGTTTGATCTCAGAGTGTTTCATAAAACACAGAGTCCGAAATTACATTGGGCAACACCAATAACTAGATTTTTGTTGGGTAGTAAATTACAATAGTTCAGTTTCATCCGATTGATTAAGGGTCTATGCTTAACACCACTTTACCACATTTATAACATACTGAGATATTTCTGATATAGGAGGCTGGGTGGTTTCCAAGACTATATAAAATCGATAGAATATCTTAAGTTGCTGAAATAGTGAAAAGCTTATTTAACAGTAGCATTTTAAAACCCTTCACTGGTCGTTTGATCTCAGAGTGTTTCATAAAACACAGAGTCCGAAATTACATTGGGCAACACCAATAACTGTAGAGATAAATTTAGTTAGATGTATTTTATTTCCGTCAGATATTTATTAAATCACGAATTTTATTGACTACCATTTATCATTTTCCGATAAATAGGTTAGAGCATAGCGATAGAAAAATAAGAGATACGCTGAATCTGGTTCTAGCCCCAATCGTGTATTCATTATTTGGGAGAAAAAACATTTACATCACATTCATGAAGAAGATGAGCTTTTTTATGATGACGCGTTCTACAGATTGCGGTTTTTGACTTGCTCTTCTTAATGCAGGACATCTAGGCCGAACAATAATACATTTCTTCTGTAGGTGTCTTTTAATCTAAGCTTAAAGCGTCCATGGTTCATTTTGGCGTCTACTATTTCAGGTTTATCCATTCTTACTACATGTCCTAGCCAGCATAATATTTTTAATTTGAGGATCGTCATTATAGCATTGCCGATGTTATGCTTATTTATATTATAATACACACGACACTTACTTCTTTATATAGTCAATAGTGACTTTGGAGGAACTCATTAACGAGATTCAGAATCACAGGTCCGAATTAAGAAATAGGGGGCAGTGATGCAGGCGGGCGTGGGTCGGAGCGGCTCTTAGTGGAAAACCGAAGCGCAAATAAGGATAGCTTCAGATTTGCCTGCATTTGCATTAATTACGGACCCAAAGTTTCGCCTTCGGCTCGGACCGCTTGATCTACAATTCCCTGGTGCATTACTTTTAATTTCATTAACATAAAATACTTAGCAGTACTATCTTTTGAATATCCTTTACCGGGGTTGATTTAATTGTTTCACTATATTTGTTATTTATTTATTTATTCTAACACTTCATTGTATAACAACATAGCCAGCTTATTCCCAGGTGGGAATAAGCCCACCAAATTGCAATCTAATATATCTCTTCCGACAGACCAGACAAAAGTAAATAAAGGAAGTTACAAGGTCGCAAAAGTTATTGAAATCCTTATTTATTTGTATAAATTTCATGAACAGCATAAATAATAAAAATAAAAGCGTTATATATAAAAGGGCACTGGAAGAAGAGAGGAAAATGGGGGATGAAACACGTTACACAATTGATTTGAAATAAAGACTTTTTAAGTCACTTTTTAAAACATACCAATGGCAAAACAAGTATAACAATAATTGGAAATTGTTTCCAGATTATCATTATGGACAGTAAAGGTTGACGTAAAAAAAGAAGAGTGGTAACTGTGAAAGCCAATTATTTATATCTGTTTTAGTGAAATACTTTAGTTTAATGTTTGGAAAGACGCTGAGTATTTTCGGCAAGATAAAAGGAGGCAGTGGAACGGTCAAGGATATTATGCAAATATAAAAATATGTTAATTTTGCATTTATTTATCACATTTAACCAGTAAAGCTCTTCCTGATATAAAGTGATGCAATAAATTAGTGGTAGGGAAGGCTAAAACTTTCAGAAATGTAGATTATGGGAAATATAAAAAATCATGAAAAATTTAGTGCCAAAATATGTGGGGAATATTTTTTCCTATACATTTGTATGGTGACCCTTCAAAATATCCGAATTGGTGATTCAAACATATTGAAGAGCGTGGCCGAAAGATAATATTGGCTTCGGTCGAGGTAATCAAGACTACTGCTTTAGAACCTTCAGGTGTGTAGGCACGGAACTTGCGGTTCATCATCGAAAGTAAAGGTTACAGTACCGCTCGGCATATTCGAGCACGAGTATTGTTACCAGATGAATTATTTCACAAGACCGGCAAACTTTTATTTTTTTTGACACAATCGGGAATCTAACTGAAAACCTCCGGGTGGAAGTCAAGCATCTTACCGAATAGGTTATAGAGGTACATACAAAAAAAACATCACGCTGTCACCCTATCAGGGTAGGCAGAGAGGAGAGAGTGCATGACTTTCCAATCGTGGCGCACATCTATCGCCTCTTCTACAGCCATTCACTTTCACATGCATATCGTACGATTTTTCTGACATGTTACATTTATCAAAATATCATACCTACAATAACAACGGAGGTCGTCTAAAAAAATATAAATGTTCCAGTTTTTGACATGAAAATGAAAACGAATAATGGACAATTCAAACAGTAAGAGCATTATCATTAGAAACGGAAGCTATTAGAAAAACATTAACGCTCATAATACTAAGGCTTTCAAAATCAATCATTGTCACTAGTGTAAATAAATGTTATCTGACGTCCTAATTAAGTCACTGTGTGGAAACTCGATATGTCTAAATTCAACAGCTAGTTATCATATTATTGACTTTGGCAAATCAAGTTGTTTTTATTTATTAAATTAAAATAAACCAGGCATTAAATTGATAAGATATTTGAATGAAACAAAACAACTTTTCAATTATCGCAAAAATAAACATGTTAATTCCGAAAATAAATCGTTTTTTAATTTAATAAAGTTTTTAAAAATATGAACAAAGAACCTTACGGATTTTTTTGTTGATCGGAAATACAAATTTGAAGAAACAAACTAAAAATAAACACGTTAAATTCTATAAATCTGCAGCATATAAAATAATAGTAATATATGCGGTAGACACGAGAGCGTTACTTAGAACGTGTGGTAAAACAATGTCTACACTTCCGTTGTATACAATACAACCTGTTGGGTTTATTAACATATGGTTATATCTTACAAACAACCAGAAAATTTTCAAAGAGCTCTTTCGTACTCGTACTAACTAAACTGGGATCGTTGTGAAAAAAAAACTAGGTACACATAAAATTGAACCCGCCCCCACAAGGTTGAAAGACAAGCGTTTTACCAACAAGACCACTGAGGTCATCAAATTCTTATAAACCCGAATAGTAGGCGGAAAAAAAAGAGCACAAGGTTCAAACAAGCCACCTTCGCACGGAATTCCAGCGCGTTACGGCATAGCCATGCATTTCAATTTGTGTGAATCAACGGGTGTAAGTCAAATGTCTCAGAACAGAGAGTGAGCTCAGTAGAACTGCTGATATAGGCCCGGTTCTTTTGTAGAAATGTGTAAATATTTAAATAAATAAATATTATGAAGTCATTAATATAAAAAAAGGTTGAAAATATTAAATTTGAATTAAATACGGAAGGAAAATAATTACAAATGAAGATCTAAGTGGTCAAGTAGATAAAACGCCTGTCTTACTACCGGGGTTGAGAGTTTAATGAAATCCAGAATTTCCATAAAGGATTACAGTCTACCGTTATAAGCACAAGCTTCCGAAGCATTATCTGTTGCCTAACTAGTACACTTACAGTATTAGCTGGGACGACCAAGGTCTGAGTGAATATGATGGAATACAAGTAGCCTGAACGAGTGGACTTGTTTTTGGTAAATAATTAGTTTAAGAATTGTTATCTAGTTTGTAAGTAGTATGTAGGTGTTAATTATTTCTAAGAAATCATATATTAAGATTGTAAAAAATAAAATAAAATGATATGTAGGAAAATAAGATTAAGTAAGTTCATAAATTATAACATATAATTAAGATTAGTTAAGTAATAAATTTGTATATAGGTATAGCCTTGACAAATGTTTGTACAATATTTTACTTTGTTTAATAAAAAAAAAAAGATTACAGTCTAGTATTCAATATAAGTGTATAATAGTTTTCTGATTAGTAGACTGTCGCATGGCAATAAGCTTTACAAGCTGTATGGTATAAAACGAAAGATAAATACAATACAATACAAATAAAAAAATCATTTTATAGAAATGAGTATAATTTTGAAAAACGTTTTCAACAAATATGCCCAATTCATTATGCATTAAACAAGAAATACATATTTTTTTAATAGACAATCCATTCAAACTAGGATGATTTGTGCCATCAAATACAAGTCATAATGCAATTATGTGAGCCAATATAATGACAATTTTTTTTAATTACGATTCTGGATCATTTAAAGTTTCAGCTGATTAAGCTTAAAAAATTTAAAAATCGATGTACGAGTATAAGTAGAAAAGTTCCACGAAGAAAGAAGAAATATATAACAATAATATATATTACGTCCTAACTAAATTTAACCTCCCCCCCCCCCCCCCCTTACACTACATAATAATTCACATCTTTCAAATGAGTCATCTTTTATGGAGTATTTTCGGAATTGTCGTGTTTTACAGTTCGTTAAAAACCAATCGCGGTGTACTACACCTCCTAGACATTAAATTTCTCACACAGCTCCATCATATAATGCACGTAATCGTATATCCATAAAAAACTGAAAACACGAAATCCACCCTTGCGAACACCTTACATCGTGCCAATATATCCCAGTAATGTGACGTTAAGATGTGTCCTATTAGCGTAACGTGCTCGTGAGGGCCCATTCACCGCTCATTTTATTTACGACCAATGTCACGATGTTCTAGTATCATAGAGACAATAAAGGGGTGAGTAGGGAAGGACCCTCAATGGCCGGCACGTCAGCCCTTTATTTTAGGACACCGACTACTAAGCTGTGACGTCATGTGCTTACATCATCACACGTCACTATAGGGGTAGTTTCATGGACACATGACCTCCTTATTATACACGACTAGTTACAAGCTAAAAAATTGTATAAGAATCACGAAAACTAAACAACCTGCGTGACTTATTTAATAAGTTGATAAGTCTGTCGTTCAGCCCAGGAGTTGCGGTTTTGATTTTCGTCGGTACCCAAAAATTTTAGAAAAGGTTCCAGTCTGATTTTTACTCAAGGCTTTTTTAGCATCTTTCTAGTGGTTGAAAAAGGTTTCTGCATAGCAATAAAGCCGACAAATTACACTGTATACAACAAAACATTTTTTTTTCTTTAGAAAATAGACATTTTCAATCTTAGCCTAATGTGAGACGATATTGACTACTGGGCTTAAGACCGATCTGGATAATATTGTTCATCTGTGTGTCCCTGACGTGACAAATAAAAGGCAAGATAAGTTTTTAATTCAATGACATTAACATACGCAAACTCAAGCTTACAGAAACCGACTTAAAAAGGTATAAGTCAGCTAAACATTTCAATAATTAAGGTTTTTTATAAAGATTAAATTTAGTGACCTTCGTGGCTAAGTGATGACTCAAAACTTCAGAGATTTCCAGTTCGATTTTATTAGTTGGAAGAAAATGTAATTTAGCAGTAAGAACACGAGGTTGTTCTGCATCCAACGGATGTGTATACCATACAATGAAATGCACCAGTATTTCTCATAATATTTATTTAAGAGTTAAATGGAGCAAATAACATGTTATTATTATGATAGGATTTGTAGATGTTCTTAGAGCGAAACACACCAGTGGTTAAAATATTACTAACCAAAATATATCGAAAACGTTTTTTTTTTCAAAAAATATATAAAAAAAAAAACAAAAATGAATACCATAAAAACACCATACTCATTTACTAATCAATTTAATTCCAAATGTCACCAGGGGACTTCTCACTCGTCGAATATGTTTTTTACGTAACTTTCTTGAAAGCTTAATTAATGTACGATGTAATACCGAACATTTTGCAGGCAAATTCGGAAAAAAATATAAGGTTTGATTTCAAAAACATTTTATTTCGAGTTTAGGTGATTTTTCAATAAGAAATCCACCCACACTACGACAGTTTGTGACACCACATTAAAGTCAAACATGATAAAATGAAAGTTTATATAATAAATTGACGTATAAAAAACATCATTTTTTAGACGAATTAAAGCTTCAACTGATTTGACTTCAAAAATTAACAATCAATCTATAAGTAGAAATGTTCTTCGAAGAAAGAAAAACTACAACATTAATTACTCGCAGCAAAGATATTTTATTTAGTAAATCAAATATGTCACGTCAAGGACAACCGAAAAACACACGTTCTAAAATCTCACCATCCAGACCACTCTCGCAGCCATAATCCTTTGATTCTGTAAAGGTAACTAGCCACCACACCAAGCCTATCTGCACGCAGCACACGATTGACACTTCCATTTTGTTCATTCTCAATATTACGGTTAAACAATTAAACGGTTATTACGATTAAACCACGGTTTCAAACGGATATATTGCTGGATTGGTTTATATTTGAAGAATTATTACACCAGTTTTATCCCAATCCTACGCTTAAAACCAAAAAAAACTTTTGAAATTTTCAGCATGATGATAATCGGTGTTTGCATGTGGACTGGGAATTCTCTCGATCAAGTGATATTGGCCGAGCTGCACAGAAATAGCTCCAGTGAAGATAATGAAGTTAGTTAGCGCACTCCAGCCTCACGAGGGTATGCCACCACTTCTCAGATCCCCCTGACCTTTCAAACCTTCAACGTTCAGCTAGTCTAAATATCTTATAGCACTGTCTCAACATAATTTTGTATCAGAGAATTCCTTAAATTCAAGTAAATTAGGTACATTGCCTTCTATTCGGGAATTTCAAAATAGATTCACAATTGTTAGGCAAGTTTTTCATGACAGCGATATTTTTAAACTTGTAACATTTATTTAAAATTGAATTATTTTAAAACATAAAAAAAATTTCACTTTAGCAATGATGCACATCTAAGATTTTGATCAAAAACCATCAACGTAAAACATGTTCACAATTACACGACTATTAAAAGTGGATAGATGCCCCATGCTATTTGGGCGCAACGACTTTCGTGCCCTAGTTAGTAAGACAAATATTTTCAAATTCGGGGGTTACGAGTTCGATTCTCGTTGGTCGATTCCTAACTTATTTTAAAAAGGGTTCTAATTTGATCTTCACTTTACACCTCATTGAAATGTTTTAATATTTAACCTGGCGAGTTTATTGTCATGTAGTAATCTCTTCCAACCAACCAGAAACATGTTTCTGGTTGGTTGGAATATATTTCATATGACAATAAACCTGCCAAGTAATTATATATGAATGTGCATTACGTGCGACAAGTACATTTAGCTAGTTCTACACCATTTAACACAATCTGATGCTGTTGGCTCCCAGCTGTGATGAGCATTAATGTATTCAACCGTAGTAAAACAATTTCTCGCTACTCACCGTGATTTCTTTCTTTTCTGTATTCAAACTGTTTTGTTCTACAATTTCGTTGTCTATAGTGTACAATATACAACGAAATTGTAGTACAAAACAATCTAAACGAAATTGTAGAACGAAATAGGAATACGAATATGAAACAATTTGTTTATAGGTTTATATGATGAAGCTAGCGTAGACGTTATAAAAAATACTGCCTTAGCTTACGCAATTAGACCGCATGCAGGATACTGACCCTGCAAAGAAAGCTCTATTTGTGCGATACGATGGCACGTAAGACAAAAGGGAGGTCGAAGTTGAGATAACCGAATGCTGGGAAAGAGAACTGATACATAGTATATATAACCAATTGAAGGAGTATTGCTGCGGAGATAAGTGGCAAAGAATCACGCAGGCAGCCAATACCAATTCTTGATTTTAGCGGTGCTAATGATGATTTGTACCAAAGTCTTTAAAAATCAAGACGGACCATTTTATCGGCAAATTAATACAATAAGTTCATACATTTTCATGAGAAATAATTAGTCTCATTTTCAAATGAGAAATAATTAGTAAGGTGATCATATAAATTTTAAATATTTCTCAAGTAGCTTTTTGCAAAAACTCCTGAAGATATGCAATACAAAATACAGAAAAATATGCTATAAACTGATGAACGCATATATTTTCCTAAAATAACAACTATTCAACCTTTACTTAAGCCCCAAAACCAAACACCAATTATGAATGCTTAGCGATAAGACTTGTATGATGTGAATCAATCAGTTTTTCGTATATTTTTGTTAAAGAGGATACAAAGTACGAGTATATTATTGTGGTGAAACCAAAATTTTATTATTTTTCAAACAATACGGTTGAAAAATAACATTCGTATGGTCCATTTTGTGCTCTGTTTTAATTTACATAGCTTAATTTACGAACCGTAAGGAATTTATTTAGCTATCCATATAACAACTTGGATAGTAAAAAAAGGAGTTGTCAAATTTATGATACGGTTGGAATTGCTTAAATGGTAACTTGATAATTAAGTACGAGTTTGTTAATACAAAGTGAATATTTCAGCTAAATGTTTTATTATATATGGCAAACATATGAAATATAGAATTAAGGAATGAGACCACTTCGCCACAGTTTAAATAATTGAAACGAAGCATTTTATTTCTATTTTTCATGAATTTATTTTAAATACGTACGATAAAAAAAGTAATAAAAAGATCAATATAAATAAAAATCTCTCGAAAACGACACAAAAAATTATGTTATCTGCAAAGCATGGTATCTATAGTATATGCTCCCTCTTCGATTTTCTTCTTCCTTTTTTCACGACATTTATGCTAAGAAAACCCTCGTTCCGATTCAAATAATACCATTCGTATGACAGCCTTCACAAAAAGTACGGAGAGACAACGCTAGGGAGACATCTTCAGCCATATCAACTGTCAAATATGGTGTCAATATATCTGATGGCAGGCGGCGCAGCACAGACACGAACAATTCATACGGCAAAGCGAACAGACTCTGTCTTTAGCACATACAAATAAACAAAATGCCTTACGGGTGGAAGCAAGTAGAAACAAAGATTATTTTCAATCGATCTGACTGCGGTCGCTTTCGCCACATTCAGAGAAAAATTCTGCGAATAAAAAGTGACGCTAAGAATTGTTTGACATATAAAAAAACCCCTTTGCACGACGGAGATTTTTTCGAGAATTCATTAAGACAATCTTAACATGTTCCTTTTATGGTAGACAGAGAAGACGAATCTCCGCGCTGTTCTATTCATAATTCCCACACTTAAAATTTCTCCTATAATAGTACTCGTATAATATATTCTTCATTTTTTTCCTAAATCTGCTCTCCTCGGTCTCCATTAATTCCAGACATATACTCGTATATTTAACTCGCAAGTCTTCCGCAAGTTAATATCTCAATATACTCAAACAGTCTTAAGATTACTATCTAACTTTTACTTAAAACATCCATCTCCAGCGATTATATTTTAGCCCACTTCTTACTGTTTAACATTCAGATATTATATTAAACATATCAGATATTCCACGCATGATCCGTATTTCTAATGTATTATTTTATTCGTATTGCTCTTTTTCAACACCAAGGCCTCGGATTACACACATTAAATTTGGCACTAACACACAACTGTGTACAATTATTTTATTTGCAAAAAAAGTATTTTTTTTATTTATTTATTTATTATTACACATGACGAAAAATATACATAATTTACGAAAAAACAACAGGTAATTTAATTTGGACATACAATTTTAATGGATCTGGGTTTGTTGCCTTTCATTTGTCGTATCCTCAGTAAACTAGGCTTTTGCCTGTATCTCACTGAGGATATTTAGCATGAAAAAATAAATCGATACTTCTTTCCGATTTTCGATTACACAAAAACAAAACCCCGTTGCACGTTCTCATCAACCTGACAAACAGTGACACTCAATTACAACTGGCAACATCATGCGAAATTAAACTCCTCACACATCATCACTCCAGAAATACCAAACATATTCATCCCCTAATATACCGCACACTATTATAAGAATAAAAATAAAAACAAAAATATACAGAAACACAAATACTAAAGTATATTGTCATTGTTTCCCGCAGCAACATGTATTTGGATGATTTGCTCTTTCTTACTGCAAAATAAGTCGAATGGTTTTCATCTTTCATTAATCACCCAAACATTGGACTCACAGAATAATCTTTTCAACATCCATGACTTTCGACGTGTAAACATTCACTCTTTAATATTTTTCAATAATTTATTAAAAAACCATAATTTGTTGAAACCAAATATTATATTAACAGGTTTTTTAGTATTCTACAAATAGAAACAATAAAAATTAGTTGCGAAAGACTTACGAAACAAATTTGGTTGAAATAAATGGGAAGTGAGCAAGAGATAAACCGAGAAAAGCGAGGAATTAGATATTGTATTTTGACAAATTTAGGTTGAGGTAAAAGTAAGAAGTATGAGAAAGAGGAGAGTATGTATGACGAGATGTTAGGATGTGTATGAGGCGAGAATTATGTGCATGGATAGAAAGGTGTGAAGATCTGTCTTCATTGCCTAAAACAAAATGGACATGGCGTTATGGTATGTATGTATGTTATGTTATGTATATATGTTATGTTATGTATACATGTTATGTTATGTCTTTTTTATATCACATGCATTTTGTCACAGGCAATATGATAATCAGTTTTGTCGTCTTAAATTTGAAAAACGTAGTCTCATAAATTTTTGTGTAATATAGCAGTAGAACAAGTATTGAAAATTAATTAAAAAATAATTATAAAAAAGTTTTCAGTTTTTATACAGCAATTTTTCAGCAAAACGTTCATCGATTAACGTCACCAGAATTAATTAACACTAAAAAATGGAAAGACGAGAAAAAAAGGCTAAAAGCGTTCGGATCGCGCGACTCTGAGCGAAGAAATAGCAAGGGCGGGAGACAAGGAATGGAGGTGGAGAATAGGTGCAGGGTAATCCCCGTCCGCTGGTCCAAGATGGATAAAGTTTTAAAAGAATGCTGTAATATTAAATGGCATTTTTCAAAGTCTACTTTGAAGATTATCTTTTTCAAATTAACACACATAATATTATTTAATACTAATTCAAGTATTGTGGGTAATTTTAAAAGACCAAAAGCACATCATATTTCATATACTCCACTTCATTATTTATTTATTAATATGTTACCCTTGAACACATCAAAATTGGTGATTCGGACATATTTAAGAACATGGCGTCGTCAAATTTACCGTACCTTCGGACTAAAAACAATTTATTTGGTACAACCCACTCGCGATTCTCTTCATCACAAACTCAAAAAAGGTCACAAACTCGAGAAAAGCTGTCCATAAGAGCTGAAATTAGCACTTTGAGTGGGTCAGGAGTGGTTTAAAACTGAGTCCGTATATATGAAACCTGAGGTGGTCTGCCAAGGAAAATCTGGAGTGGCTGAACCCGAGTCCGTAGATGTGAAACCGGTAATAGTCTGCCAGAAAAAATCTGGAGTGGCTCAAACCGAGTCTGTACATATCAAACCGGAAGCAGTGTGCCAACAAAAAAATTAAGTGACTTTAACCAAGTCCGTATATGCCTCAGTCGCTGTGCCTATTTGGTATATGGTATGGATGAGGATTTAAGATCACGGAACATAAAGTCAACGACTGGTCCATTCATGCATTCACTGGAAGGATCCAGGATATTCACAAAATCCCACCAGAAAGAAGCTTTAGATTGGCTAAGCTGAGAATCAACCATAAATAAAAAAAATTAAGAACTTAGAGTAACTTTGAGAAATCAGGTTTCGCTTTACATCTTTTCTTAGCCGTGTTGCTCTTAACTGAGTATAGTGGTTCCATAATAAATCTTGAACTGAGTGGATGGTTTGCCTCCCCTCCTCACGGTTTTGAGAAATGATGAATGCAGCATTCAATAAGAAACTGGTCATCTCTTTAATTTGGATTACCCTTCTTGCTGGAGAACATTCTTTTGCTCGCCGCTCAACTCTTAGTTACTACCAACATATTCGAATTGTCTTCATATCTTCTAGCGACATGTCCTAAGTACGACAGCATTCACATTCTGCACATAGTTAACAGTATTTATTTCATCTATAGATCCTGGATGATGGACAAATCGGCGCGTCTTGCAGTCCATGAGATACTAAGCATTTGGTGTCAACTCCACGTCTCGAAAACATCAGGCACTCTTTCTTATCCTTCGCCGTCAATATTTTTCCTCCATTGAATGCTACGGAGAAAACCATTTATCTCATTAGACTTATTTTGGCGTTGAGAAATATAGAAGAATTTCATTTTTTTATAAATTTGGGCATTGCAGCTTTTGTTAAGTCAGTTCGTCTGCCTTGATTCACGATTTCTATCTATCGTGATAAGTGCCTAATTGTTGACATATTCAATCAACGGAAAAAAACTTAATTATCAAACCAAATTATTCAAATGTTATTTAAGCTGGCAAGCCTCAAAGAGAGCGATATGTTGATATAAATGTTACTTATCTCTTTCTCGGTACAATCGTAAGTATTACAATATTATATAAACGGTTTCATAATTATGAACATCATAAAAAGACGTCGTGCAGTAAAAGAATGAAAAGTATATTATTACTTCCAGACACATTCTGTAACGCGGAAACGGAAATGATGCTCCTTTAAGTGAGCAGGATCGGTCCAAAAGCTAGTTAAGTCCTCGGAGGTTCCCAGAGTCGCTGTACCGTGTCGTTTTACGCCCCAACTCGAATTTTCTTCCTAGCTACTACGCCGCTTTAGTGTAACACGCTCCCTTACACGCGAATTTGATCCAAGCCTTTTAAAATATAATACAAATTTTATTTCTCTAGTCTTATTTAGTGATCAAAGTCACTTCAAAGACGTATATTTTATTATGAAACACCTTTTAAGAAACATTGACTCCTAAAATATCCAGCCTGACAAAAATCAAAAGGAAAAATATATCTAACAATAAGACCAGCTGATATGGACGATGATTTCCGTGGCCTAGTTAATAAGACATCGAGGTTGATTCCCGTTGGTACATCATTTTAATAAAAAAGTTCGTCTGGGTTTCACTAAAGGCGTCATTTTCATCATTGGTAGAAAAAGGATGTCACATGGCAATAAATCTACCAGATTGAACTATATACAATGAAAATGTTAGTAAAAATATCAAGGTAACCGGACTTGTTTATACGGTTCAACTCAAGCAGTGGAGTCACTGATGCAGATCAACCTCCAGCAGATCTGATTACTGCGCCTGTCAGAGGGCATATCCTTAATATTATAAACTCCCGTTTCAACACCTCATTATTTCTAGGAAAAAATATAAATCTCCGATGCCCGAAAAGATAAAATACCAAAAACAGAAATATTTCAAACCGCTATAGCAAAGGCGGAAATGTTATTTGAATGTGGTTTGAATAAATTACAGCTGTCAAACGGCTCACCGATAGGACATTTTGACGCAATATTATTTGTGTACATAGATCAATGTACTGAATTTAATAATAGTTTAACTATTTATTGACAAAATAAACGAAACTCAAGTGTTCTTTACAAATCACAGTAACAATAATAAAAAAAAATTAAGTATCAACATCTTCCAAAAAAATCTAACAATTCAGGATAAAATCTTTCAAAACAAATTAAAAAAAAACAAATATTTTTAAAATTCAATCAACAATACAAGGCTTGAGTAGGAAAAAGTAAAATCTTTCCCAAGGGCAAGAATACGAAATTATAGGAAAAAATGCAAAAAAATACTTATGATAAAATGAAATAACCAGTCACAAAAGCAACACCTAAATATGAGAAAATACCGGTGTAATATCCGCCTGAACTCAACAATACTAAGTCAAAACGTTTTGAAAGCGGAAATAAAAATACATTTTTTTTGGGGGGAAATCACTTTTATTGCTCAGTATAGTCTCCCATAAGATCAATACACTTGGTCCAACGATCTTCCAACTTTGTTGTCCCATCACGGAAGTGACTTTCTGGAAGGCCTGCAAAATACTCCTCTACGACGGCTATAACCTCTTCGTTTGATGAAAAATGCTTTCCACGAAGGAATTTTTTGAGGTGTGAGAACAGCCAGAAGTCAGAGGGAGCTCAATCTGGCGAATAGGGTGGATGCTGCAACAATTCGTACCCCAATTCACTGATTTTCGCGATGGTTTTTTGAGCTGTGTTAGCAGGTGCATTGTCTTGATGAAAAATTATTTTTTTCTTCTGCAAACCGGGTCTTTTTTCACAATTTTTTTCATCCAACTGGTCTAAAAGGTCACAATAATAATCAGAGTTGATTGTCTTACCAGTTTGGAGATAATCTATCAATAAAATTTCTTTTGCATCCCAAAAAACTGACGCTAACACCTTCTTGGCCGATTTCTGGACACGAACTCGCTTCGGAGCCAAAGTGCCTGGTTCACACCACTCCTTAGCCTCTTGTTGTGCTTCAGGGTCATGGTGGTAGACCCAAGTCTCATCCATAGTGATGAATCGACGCAGAAAATCCTTTTTATCCTTTCGAAATTGCTCCAAATGTTGTTCAGAAAGTCGCATTCGAACGTGTTTTTGTTGCATTGTTAGCAAATGCGGCACCCATTGTACACACAGTTTTTTGAAACCCAAAACTTCAGCCAAAATATGCCATGTTGTTCCATGTGAGATGCCTATGGTGTCAGCTATCACATCCACAGTCAATCGATGATCTTCCAAAACCATATCCTGTATTTTCGCTATGATTTCTGGTGTTGATGCACTTTTTGGACGTCCTGAGCGTGGATCGTCTTCAACGCTTGTACGGTCACGCTTAAACTCCAAAACCCATCGGTGAATGGTTGGAAATGAAGGAGAAGACTCCTTTAATACTTTCACCATCTCTCCATGGATCTCAGTAGCCGATAAACCTTCCAAAATAAAGAATTTAATCACTGCACGATATTCGGATTTTTCCATTGTTAAAAAATACACTGCCACGTCAACTTCAAATGGCTTGTAAACAAAGAATGAATGACAGATCGAAATGAAATTTTGAGTACGTTCTTATGAAAGATGAAATATTAAAACGGCGTAGAAATTTTGGTTTTTCTACTGCTCCATAGATGTCGCTTTCAAAACTTATTGACTAACCGTATACAATAAAAAGTATTTGCGAAGCCGGAAAAAGAGTTGCCCTTATTGTTTCATTCTCAGTATTGGCGAATTACAACGTGACTTATTCAACACCTAATATTGAGGAAATTATTTATTTTAAATACACTCAAATTACATAGAAAAACTGTTTTTTTACATGATAAAAGATTTAAAAACATTACTAAAACTCATCCTCCGGTTTCAAACCATATTAAAGTCATCAGAATGCAGAATTTATAAGATACTAAAGTTCACGAAACCGAAGCATGATAAAGATATTATTCCTTGGAACGTTACGAAATTTATGTCTATTTAAGAAAGAGAAACGTTATTTTGATATTATCTGAAAAAAGCAGCACTGAAACATTTTTCGAGAATATCAAACAGTTAATGATGCTTCAAATCTTAAAATTCGTAGAATTATCCGTAGATAATTCGTAGAGTAATCCAGCGGAGGGCACGGCTCCTGATTTTATAGACAAATTATAGAGATCCATAAACCAGTTAGATTATTTAACTTTTGAGTACGTAATTATACAGAGTAGAAAGAGGAATGAGGAAACATAATTATGGGAAAAACTTAAGGCATTGCTCATGTAGGAAATATTTATTTATTGTATTATCCGTCTTGAAAGACGATGAGATACCGTTATAGTGACCATATTCGTGGCCTTCCACTCGGAGGGTTTGATTACCGATGATACCAAAAAGTCCCAATCTAGTTCAAAAGTTTACTTGGTAACGATACTCCCACGTGTTTGGAGTTTGCGTGTACTGTTGCCTGTTCACGTGAAATTTATTTCAAAAACGTACAGTGGCGAACTGTAAGTTACTTGCCTACTCCAGTGTTTTAAATCGAAAGGCTCAATTACTACGTCCGATGACAATATCGCCTTCTGGCCACACCACACAAAATATTATGTAAGTATATTTTTGGTACAACATGAATTTAATATAAAACATAATATGTAAAACATACTATATAAAACGATGAACGAAAATACTCAAACTACTGAAAACCAAATAAACATACCTGCAGTACTTAAAAACAGCTTTGTATAGATGCGAAGTAATTATAAAAGAATAATACCTCCGTGGTCTTATTGAGAATACACTTGTTCCCCAACTCGGGGATTGAGGGTTCGATTCCCATTGGTACGTAGATTTTTTAAAAAGGGTTCTAGCCTGGTTTCTTAAAGCTTGTTTAACACCTTTCTGGTTGGCTGGAAAATATTGCCACATGGCAATAAACCAGGTTGTACTGTATACACCAAAAGTGTAAAACGATATAATACAATTATAAATATTTAATTCAATATAACAAACTCACAGTTTTATATAAGAAAATTGAATACATTTTTACTATCTCGGATATGTCAATATCAATCAAAAACGATCTATTTTGTTCAAACGGTAAATAATATGTGATTTAAATTTAGAAAAATAACAAATATCATACATCGAAAGAAAATAAAACAAACATGATTTAACTTGTTTGAATTATCGTTTATTCGTATGGTACCCTTCACCATATCCATTTTTTTTATTAGGACAAATTAAAGATCATAGCCGAAAGTTACGATTATCTTTGATCGCATTAATCGATTATTTTTGTTTAGAACCACTGGAGTAGTTACGGCACTTTTTCGCAATGACACGTATTGAAAAAAGGCCCACACGTGAAGAAGCAACAAAGCTCAAATATTCGTACGTATAGCGCGAACGAGTATCGTTACCAGACGAACTCTTATTTCAAACAGGAAACTGAACCATCAGAGAGGAACTCAAACATCTTATCAACTAGCCACAGAATTCGTCCACATTATCAATTAAATGTGTTGAAGAGAAATATACGAATGAATGAAAAAATAGTCATCAATAAAAATCCAAAATAAAATAACCGAAAAACGGAAACAATTGGGGAAATTCTACAAAGAGATATAATTCTCCAATTTTCTTACGTCTTCTTCCAAAAAAATAGATTTGCATATTACACCATCAACAGTACACGCATAATGATTTTTAACACTAAAAACAAGGAAGATAAACTACATTAGAGCGACGCGCGTATATAAAATAGAATGTGCTTGTGAATGTACATATATTGAAATGACAAAAAAACATAGGCACAAGAACCCAAGAACATAAGTGTTATCTATCTAATAACAACTTTTCAGAATTAGCAAATGATATTATAAAGATAAATAACCTTTTCAAAGAAAGTAAAGATCAAGTTTTCTTTAGGTCACTAAAATTATATAAAACAATAAATGCCTTCGTCGTTACTAAGACTTGTAGTCGATTATCTAGCCATTCCAACATCAATTCAATTGAAAAGCCAAGTTGTGCCGGGAGTTTGATTATTTATTCACATTTGGGTGAGCCGTTGCACATCAACAAACTTACCGGTCAAACCGTTGTAGTCGATTATCTAGCCATTCCAACATCAATTCAGTTGAAAAGCCAAGTTGTGCCGGGAGTTTGATTATTTATTCACATTTGGGTGAGCCGTTGCACATCAACAAACTTACCGGTCAAACCGTTGTAGTCGATTATCTAGCCATTCCAACATCAATTCAGTTGAAAAGCCAAGTTGTGCCGGGAGTTTGATTATTTATTCACATTTGGGTGAGCCGTTGCACATCAACAAGCTTACCGGTCAAACCGTTGTACTGGATCCGATGTCACACCGAAGTGAGACGATCGGAGAACACCGGAATGATTATCATTTTTTTTTTAAAGAAAATACATGACTGAAGTTATAGGTATCCTTATTAAGTTATAGGTACCTTATAGAAAAATGCCTGTATCATTCGAAGAGGGTAACACAGCGCAGGGTTCAAACAGGCGACCTTCCGCTGGGTTACCGCGCGGCTATACACCTCAAACAATGAATGAAGAAACATAAGAGATACATAAAGTCATAATCAAAAACTAAAAAGTAATACATAACCAAAGGTGTAAAAGGTTTACCCGCTCTTTAGCATTTTCCTATGGACTAAAACTCCACACGTACTTCCGATGAACCATGACACCAATCTACTCGAAGCACTGCTTTCGTAATAAACCAAGATCATTCCGCCTGAAAAAAGTCTCGAAATAGAAAGTAGAAACACATATAGCGGGTATTAATGTAATAAATGAAATAACAAAGAATTTATTGTTAAATATTTTAATAAATACCCTTTCATAATTTTGTGAAGCTTCCCAATATTTTACTATTGGGCAGCAACTAATTTCAAACCTAAATGCGTAGGTTTCATAAAAAAAATACTAATATTTTGTACTTACAAAAACGAAAGGATGGATGCCTCAGCGCTATGGTGAAATATAAATATATCGTTTGAATAGAAGTTAATTTGTAAACAAGGTAATTCTGATAATTTCGTATAATGAACGGGTTTTCTATCATTACTTTTATATGAATTGACGTCTTCCTAGAAACGAAAAAAATAATATAATACGAATCCTTAAAATATAAATTATAGCTCGAGATATTATCTTCCAAGAAATCTTCAAATATCTGAAGCCCCACCGAGGCATTGATGGGGGAAATAAGTATTGTGACCAGCAGGCTAAAACAAGCATAGTGTTAATGGTAACAGGTAACTGCAGTAAAATGTAATAAAATAACGTCTTTGAAACTAATAGGAATAATATGTAATAAATAAAAACTAGACCAGTACTCTTGTATGAAGCTCGGCCAAAATTAAATTCCAAGAACAGAGATATTATGTATCTGAATGCACATTCTACGATGGATTTCAGAGTAAGCATGAAACATAAAATAAGAAATGAGAATAAAAATAAAAATCGCCCCGATATCGATTGAATTGAAACCGGCTGGGTATCGGTTATATGGAAATCTACAAAGAAAACCAGTTGAATATGTGTGAAACCAGACACTAGGAGTGAAAGTCCCTGGAAAAGAGGAAGGAGTCTTCCAAACAAACGATGGAAGGGTAGTATCAACCAAAATAGTAGTGATCTAAATCTGACTCCAGAGATGGGCATGGACAGAGCACGATGAAGTGAAGCGACTCGTAATAAATGGGAGTATGGGAGGAAAATTATGAAATTTTCTTTAGTAATTTAAGTGTTATTTATATCGAAAAATTGTTCAAATAAAATGAAAATGCCAGGCAACATTTTAATTGCTGTGTACCTATATTTTATGAAATAGGAGGGATTCTGCCCAAGATTTTGTGCTAAAGCAAATATATTAATAACATGTTGTGATACAGTGATTCAGAATCAACGATGATAAAAAGTAACTTCGATGGGCAGAACACATTGCCAGAATGTCAAATTGTCAAACAGTTACTCTACTCTGAACTTTAGTTAGGGAAACGAAACCAAGGTACCCAAAAAAGAAGATATAAGAGCGCCCTAAGTACAATCCATCGCACTGGTTAAACATACACATACGAGTACATACCCAGAACTGGGTTACAGCGGCACAGGACCTCGATCAGTAGAGAGGCACCGTTGTTGAAGGAGTGACCCTTTTTGAGACGATGAGAACCTAATGTGAAAAGGAAAAGCGCATAAAGCGAAAAAAGCTTCCACACACACTATGAGAGGGCGTACAGGTCCAGGGATGGACTCTTAAGTAACCTCAGAGTGCACTGGGTAGAATGAAAATCATGCTTGACTGCGACGTATTGACAAATTAAAAAAAAAATAAGAAGATTCGTGAATTCACAGACTTGACTTCATTTGGGAAGAAGTAGAGAGTAAGGCTGTGGACCAACTAGGGTGTATACGCCTTATAGCATTTTTGTTAATGACGGAACGTAGTGGGGTAGTTACACTAGAATATATCCATCTCGAATTGCACAATGATTTTATTAGTACTTATAATTAAACATCTCTGAAAAAATTACTCAACCAAATCAAAGCCTACCTCTAACACGTACAGAATATTGGATTAACTATTCAATTAAATCTTTATAATACAAGAAAGTAATCATCCAAGGCAAAATAGAAAGCCGAAGAGGTGTTGGCAGGAGGCAAATCTCCTGGTTCCGTAATATACGTGATTGGGCTGGCATAAAGGGCGTTGGAGATCTTTTTCGGGCTGCCGGGGACAAAGATATCTACTCTCAAGTGATATTCAACGTTGAGGGGACCTGACATGACCCTGAGAAGAAGAAGAATTGACGTATCCTTTGTTGTCTCTTTAATATCTGTGTGAGCGAAGGGCGTGGCCTAAGTTGAAGTGGTTTAATATTTCTATCCATTATACCTCTATATTCCTCTTTATTTTGGGGACTATGAGATGAAATTCCCACATTTATGCATACGTTGTTAACAACATACAAAAATATAAATACTTTTCAACACTTTCAACTGACTTTGAAACTTGAACACGAAAAAACAATAGTTAAAAATAAAACGATACCATGAGGAATTGAAAGCGTTATGTTCGGATGTGTAATGTGTTTTTCGTGTTTCACTTGAAACAGGGTTTTGTACTGCGTGTGATTTAACTGGAGTGCGTGAAGCTTGCATAACACGACTGCTAAAGTGTCGTGTCATGTCCTAACTTTTTGGGATTCTCATTGTCGGACAAAAATTAAAATTCTTCGTTTTCCTTGTTTTTTTTTGTTGCTCCCCCAACAATGGTATTATTCTTCGGTAGTCTAGCCAAACGTATATTTATTAAAAAGAAAATTTGAAATTATAAGATTTATAAATAAATATGAATGAATTATTTTCACATATTAAATGAAATAATAAAAATAGACATCAAACATATGTCCATTAAGAGATTTAATTAAAATATGTTTAAGTATTACTCAAATTAATGTAAAAACTTTTTAAATTTTTTTTACAGTATTTAACAATAAATTACTTTGAATTCTACTAATTCAATTAAACCTCGTAACACTTATTTAAGCGGCATCATCATTCCGCCCGGAGACCTCGAGACAGGAAGTAGAAACACGTGCAGCGGGGATTAATGTAATTAATGGGAAAAAAAGTAATTCATCGTTAAATATTCTAATGTGGAGATCCAAAAAGTTAAAGCAGTGACATTTGATACAAAAATATTCCGATCAATTATATTTTATCATACAAAAAATATTGTTATATAATAGATTGTGTTATCTACATAATTTCAATATCAATTTATAGAATGGATTATTTAAACACGCTAAAATATTTGAAATATCAATAAAATGTGTCAAAATTTGAAAAGGAAAAATAAAAATTAGAACTGCTGTTGAAAAAGAATTACCAGAACTGCTGTTGTTGAACAAGAGTTACCAGAACTGTAGTTGAAAAAGAGTTACCAGAACTGCTGTTGAACAAGAGTTACCAGAACTGCTGTTGAAAAAAATGTGATTCAAGTCAACCTATATTTTTTTATGGAACACTTGCAGGAAATTAATACACAGAATAGATCATTGCAAATTATATCAACGGTTGACATATTTAGTTGAACAGTGTTGAACTAAATATGTCAACATCCGAGTATGTTAAGGGACATCTGTGATCTAGACCAGAACTCTTTAAATTGTTCCTGAAACTAAGTGATATTTTTTTATTACGAAACTGATTGACAATACATCTGTAAGGGGAAGCCAGGGTTAGTTATTTCAGGAGTCAGTTGCTATATTTTCAACAAATCCTTCGACATTTAATATTTTGGCACTTGGGTCGACCGCAAGACCCCTCAAATCTGTCATAATGAAGCTGTTTAATGAAAGTAAATCAAAGAAAACTATTTTTATATGAAAGTCAGTATTCACGGGTCATTTATTTATTTATTTGGTATTCATGTTAAACTCGTAAATCCATATTTTGACTAAAGGATTTTGAACCATATTGTGACAAAATATTTTTATTTAGACAATTTATCGTAACGCACACAAATTGTGAGTCTATTGTCGAACAGTAATCTCTACTGCAAATTAATAAAAACAGTATGTGCAGATTTCATGAAATTATGGAAATAAGGAGTTTTAGTAAATCTATTCTACAAGTATGGTAGCACTAATACGAATAGTGTAGCCTGTCCATGTGCGATAATATTATCTTATTTCCTGATATGCAAGCAAACACTTCTATTGTATTTCAATATCAAAAAGTGTGTTTGCGTATCCTACAGTCAATCATCATCACCAATCCCCCCCCCCCAAAGTACTTCGTGAAGTGACCGTTTTTGACGATTTGGGGGTTTCGATGCCGGTATCACATTTGTTAACCATGTTTCACAACTGCTATCAGACTGTTACAAACTACTAGGATATAAAAAAGGATATCTTGACACTTTGATAGAGCAGATATCTTGTGAAAAGTGTATTTAATTAATTCTAAACTAGAACATGCCTCGGAAATTTGGGCTATCCATCAAGTAAAATACAAAAATATGGTGGAACAAATACAAAAAAGTTCCTGAGATATTTATGGTAGAAAACAAAGGGGGATACGACACGAATAAATAAACGCTCTGAGACTTAATCATCAAATACTCGCTAAAAATGGCAAACGTCATAATGGCGTTATGCCTGTTGTATTGTATTAGACTTTCGCTATAGACAGTACAACCTGGCGGGTTTATTGCCACATGGTTATCTCTTACAATCAACCAGAAAAGTGGCCTTAACTGAAAACCAAACTGACACCCATTTAAAAAAAATGTAGGCTACCAACTAGAATTTAACCCGAAGCCTGCGGGTCGGAAGAATAGTATCCTACCAACTCGGCCACGGAGATTGTCATGGTCGAGACGTGATTAAAAAAAACACTTACTGTAATTATAATCACGAATTATGAATAAACTAAAAAATCGCATTTATTTGATATTTTTCAGACTCAATAATGTTCACAATATGTATATTAATTAGGCTTCCAACTAGGCAAAGTGCTTATTCTTAGAAGACTATCTTTCTCATTTCAGCGTGGTGCTGGGTGGCATGCTGGTGTTGGCATGCCTGGTGTGCTACTGCTGCGGGCGGCGCAGGACGCGGCACCCATACAGAACAGGCACTGCTAAAGGTACCCCGGGTCCCAGCTACTCCCCTTATAGGGAAGCATCCCCTTCAATATACACGCTGCAGCCCGACTGCCCTTACACCGCTCAGGTCAGTTTGTTTATTTTTTTTTTTAAATGTAATCATCATAATTCATTATTTTCAACCTTTTTTTTTATTACTGTCGAACAAACATTTATAATTATGCTGTACTTCACCATACAAAGGCTGTAGAATAGGTGGATGGCTGCCGCTCAATAATCGGAGATTTCGGCTCACTTGATGCTTTCCGGTGAAAAGTAGCAGGGTGAAGAGATTCCTCTTTAGGAGGTAGAAGTTGGTCGCAAGTAAAAGGCAGTAGACTGGAGTGAACTGAGAATGTATTTTTTACTTTAACGCTCCTTATGTACGGCCGATCGCTCATCGTAAGCGCGTGTTTTCGCCCGTGCATGCCGTCATGACTTGCGAGATATCACGTATCTCGCAAGTTTTCGCATGCGTGGGCCGGCTGACTTTTGATACTAGCTCGCGCGAAGACCGCGCATAAGGTACATTTAATTGCGGTCGTGACACAGCACGTACATAAAAAGACATCAAAATATATCAAACAAACAAGAAAATCAATACATCATATATTTTGGGGAACGCATACGTCCGATACACATGTTATAATTACAATATAAGTTTTCGTATAATATCTACCCAGTATAAGTTCCCGGGCCGCTTGTCACTCTAACGTTAACTATCAGTTCAATATGTCCGAACCACCTCAAAATGCTTTTTTTCACGCTACTTTATACATCAGTATCTAGCTTACATTCATTAATAATCATTATGTTTCTTATTGTCATATATAGGACACATCACATATTCTTCTCAGTACACAAATTTTTAACTTATTTTCTTGGCTCTTTTTATTATTTTTTTTCATTCATGATTCACTTCCATATATCAATATTGGCATGTGTATCTCGTGAACCACCATTTAGCATATCTTGAAATTGCATATGCAAATGTAGAAATGTATCCAATCGAATGGCCTTAGCCACTACCTTCTACCACCACATCATACTTTTTTTTAAATATATTTTTAATATGTCAATAAGAGTGGGTTCACATCCCGAGCGAGAGCGCCTTTGAGATTGTGCAGTCTTAACGGCGCTTTATAAATTGTCATTTTATACATACCTACATATCCTCATGTCTTATCCCTTAGAGGTAAGCAAGGAGAACAAATTTCCAAAGTTTTCTCTCCAAGCACACAACTTTCCCCTCCTCCACGTTCATACATGTTGTCATGCACAATCTTCTACCACCCGTACTTCTCATCTTACCTTCGTTTGAAATCTGGTTCACTTGATCAGACCACGTTTTCTTCGTTCAAGCTCTTCCACGCACAGCTTGCATATCTGAAGTATATACTCAATCATTCATTCTCTCCACATGTCCAAACCGTCTTAAATCATCTTTCTTCATTATACTTAAAACGTCAATTTTATTCATAATAACACATTATTATAAAAATGTGTTTGAATGCCGTAACTTTTTTTCCTATTACAACTCGTCATTCAATCAATTGTTTCACATTTCTGTCATGTGAGAATAGACCACAAATATTTTTCAATATAAACACAAAAAGATCGTTTCGTTAGAAACTATTAGACTTAAATAAAAATAAAGCTCGCAGTAATAGAAATATAATAGTCGCCCAAAATTAAATAAACAATATCGTTTCGTTAGCAACTATGAAGCTTAAAAAAAGGAGAGCTCGAATTACATGAATAGAAAAAATAAACAAACAATATTGTTTTGTTAGGATATTTTAGGTTTATATAAAAATAGAGCTTGAATCGCATTAAAAGAAATATAATAGTAACCGAAAATGAAACAATAATTTGGTTAGAAACTATCAAGCTTAAATAAAACAATATCGCGAATCGCAATAATAGAAATATAATTATCACCCAAAATTAAACACCAAATATTATTTCTTTAGAAACTATTAGGCTTTAATAAAAATAGAGCGCGACTGCACTAGAAGAAACATAACAGTTACCCAAAATTAAGCAAACAACTATCGTTTCGTTAGAAACTATTAGGCTTAAATAAAGTAGAGCGCAAACTGCATTAAAAATATATTAGTCACCCAAAATTAAAAAGAGCTTCAATTAACAATAATATTATTATTAAATCCCATTCAATAAATATTAGAGACACAACAGAGGGCTTCGGGCATACAAAGCTTGGTTTATAGGTTGAGTGTGGGTCGATACTCTCAATCAAAAAATTCCATGCTTTAAATATGCAACTGTATCTGGCTCCATAACATGTCTATTAATTACCCATTCATACAAATTATGAGAGATACTCGCTATATCGATGGAAAATCTAATTTGCAGCTTGGAGCAATGTAAATTCAAAATCTAATGAACGTACATATATAAAACGTCGTTCAGAATCCATGGTAATGAATTATTCTAAATAAGTTAGTAAGTATACTTGCTTGACTACGATATCTTATTGAATTACATCCGCCTTCTTAAACTCTGATAGAAGGATTATATTCGATATTTCTATATAAGATTATTTACATCGCTGATAGTCCCGATATACTCGTACATATTTAATAGCTAAAATTGGATTTCACACTCCTGCTAGGAACACAAGGACTTTTTTACAATTCAATTGTGTCAAAAACAATTTGTTAACTACAGTTACGCGTTACTCACTAATCATTATAATGTAACAATTGAGTAACTGCATGGTTGGTTTGATGGATATTTATTTTATGCAAATGTTGTTTGAGTACAGGAGAGTATTTCTTGACTAAAGAGTTTCTGTTTTTAACCTTACTATATTATTTAATTTATTTGCTCTATAATACCCGCTTGAAAGTGATTCTACTTTTCATTTTATGAGTGTTTTATTGTTTATTACTTTTGTTGTGCATTGGTATGTTTAAGCAGTATATGTTGAAAGTAATACAAATAATATTTATCGTTAATTTTGAGATTTTTCGGAGGATGTTGATGAATTGATGTATAAGTTTTAGTGTGTTATGAAAAAGTCACTTGTCGCTTATTGTGTTAATAAATAAATAAAGAGTATGTAAGGGTGAAAGACAAAGTTTATAAGGCCACTGTTTTATGGGCTCGAATGTTGAACTGCATAAAGAAAGCGCTTAACAAAATCTATAAAACACGCCGATGCAAGGTGGTTCAACCGCGGCTGATCAAGATATCGTAGTCTTAATACAGCATTTAGGACACTGATCATGTAATAAAGGCTTTATTTAGATGGGGCGTATGAAAGTAGGGGGACCAAAGCTAAGATGGTGTGACAGGCAACTGTCGCACACTGGGTATAATAAACAGGGGAAGGAATGCTGTTGAGAGATAGGTGATTGAAAATCCTGCGGGTAGCCAAGACTCACCCTGGGTTTTAGGGATGATTATAAGAATCGAGATGTTGCTGATATCAAAGACGATGAAGGAAAATCTTTGGGCATGTGATGGAAAAGAAGATGATATTTTTTTTACGTATGCTCGTGAATAGTGGTAAATTAGACACGGGGAGGACGTTTGAAATGGGTTTCAACAGTTAAAAGAGACTAAATGCAGAAGACTCGACAACCTTCAATCGAAAAGTATGTGACTTCCTAGAACCAGAAAAGTCGACTGTAAGTTAGTTGTATATGGCCAGTTATTTTTATTCAGTAAATTAAATTAAGCATGTCGCTTTGAACAAGAATATTTAAATATGAATCATTCTTTGATTTGGTGTCTTAGTGAAAGGATTGGACAGAATATGTGATGTAACTGTTTCCATGGACGCCAGGTGTTTATAAATTTATATTTATTTAAAAACACCTTACTTAGAGGCTCCTTCTTTGTGGTGACACTCAATCAATGTCACATCTGATGGATTGTCAACTGTGCCCCGTTAGCTGTTCGAAAGGAGATCTGCTGGCAGGAAGCCCCAATTTAATCCCAGTTGCATATTTCTGGTGATACTTAACAGATATGATGTTGTTAATATGATTGAAATGGAATTTAAATCATATTATATCCAATACATATTTCTTATTTCTACCACTAGACCACTGCAGGAAGTCGATTTTTTTAGTGCGCTCTCTCTAAAGTTACTTGCTGTGGACAAGATCCCATCTTACTGCCTGTACTCGTGCCATTACACTATACATCCGATGATCTTTTCTTTTAACGGCCTCTAAGCCTTCTCCCGTCAATCATTCCACTAACCCTAGAACGATGCATAATAGCTGTACAGCACTGGTACAAAGACTGCAGAACAGATGGATGGTTGCCGCTCAATCCTCGGAAATTACAGCATGACTTCAATAAGTCTCGGTAAAGAGCTGGGTGAAGAGAAGAGGTTTTTCGTTGAAGAGATTTCTCGTTGGTAGAAGTTTGTAGAAATAAAAACACAGTATAAAGTTTCAGAAGACAACATATTTTGTTCATTTTGCATCCTTATGTTTAGCCAATCGCAAATCTCAAGCACCTCAATCGGACCGCTTATGTCATCAGGCTGGGCTAGCTCAACGCTTGTCAAGCACTAAACGCGCGCGGACTGTCCGATCACATGTAGTTATAATACGAAGATCTCACAAAGGGGCGTTTTATTACAATATAACAATATTAAAACAACGATTTTCAAACAATTTTACAACCTATAATTCAACAATATTCACAGGAAATACAAAATAAAAATAACTAGTCCGTGTTACGCATACGTCCGGCTTCAAATCACACTAACTACTATACAGTACAGTCCACAGCAATAGTTTTTCACAATTCATTTTATCAATCAGCCTGTGCTGTGCGTATTTCAGATTTGGATAAGAACCACGATTGTAATTCCACTCTGAATCCACGATTTTAGTTTTTTTTATCTAAATCCACAAATTATATTTAATACGTCGCAGTAGCACTCTTTGCGACTACTTGGTAAATATTGTTTACGTTTTTCAGTATTTTTTGGCCTTCAAATATTAATATTGTTCCACATCCGTATTACAAAAATGAGACCACTAAACAATTGATTGTGATTGGTTTTTAGCCCGTTTTAGAGCGTACTCGGGTTACGAATGAGAACTTGATGTAATTGAACGATTATCTAAAAAAATTAGAGACAATTCGTAAGTTTTCATCATTAATTTTTTTTCAAAAACAGTATATTTTGAAATATTAGTAAGTGGCATATGTATTATATTATGTTTTGTTACTGTAGCTTCAGGATGAAAGAAAATATGGGCATCATCCCCAAAAGTGATTTATTTTATTTTGAAAATTTTATAAAGCGTGGTTTTTCGATCAATTAGTTCAATAAAAAATAAGGAAGGTTGAGAGACACTAATGTCGCTAATAAGAGTGTCATCTGGTTATCCAGGATATAAGCTACAGGAAAACAAATTCTACTGTAAAATAACCTAAGAGTAAAACCGATGCGGAAGTATGTCCGCCAGGAATCGAACACGGTGCGGCCGTTTGCTTAGAACGAATGCTAATCGTTAGACAACGGTCGCCAACAGCAATTGTTTCTTTTCCTATATGACCTCCGTGGCCTGGTGGTAAGACACTTGTCTGCAGATCCGGAGGTTGTGGGTTCGATCCCCGCTGGAACTCAGATATTTTTAAATAGGATTCCAGTCTGGTTAAGATAAAAACATATTTCTTGTTGATTGGAAGTGATTGCCACAAAGCAATAAACTCGCCAGATGGGAAAAAAAAATTACCATATTCTTGAAAGGTATCGATGTTTAGCCTCTATGAATGTAATTGTTATTACTCATAGATGTTATCATCATAAATTTTATACTGTGAAGGATTAAAACCAGATACATATTTTGCATCTTTCACATCTATACGCCTTCACATACACCTCCATGATTTTTGAAGTTGTTATCTTTTTTTTTTTTTAATATTATTCCCTTAGATCCAACCTCACCTTCAATAATATAAATATCTTTCTCTGCCTTCTACTCGCAATTACGGTATATGTTTGTTGTTAGTATTTCTTCATTTGTTCGTTTCACGTGCCTACAATATTTCAGATTGCTCTTCTTTATCGTACTCAACACATCATACTTAAGTTCATATTCATCCGTAATTACTTTAATTCATTTTCTTCCATACATATCACGCTACGTATTCTTCTAAGTATACACATTTCTACAACATTTATTAGTTTTTTTTCAGTGTTTTTCCACCTCCACTTTTCATTCCCATACATCAAAGTTAGTACTTAAAGACCGTTGTGAACTATCTTTGAGTGGGAGCGAGTTGCAGCGCCCTTAAAGAGAATGCTCTCTAAATGGCGCTTTATCAATTTCCTTTTTATTATTTTCATCATCATCTTAGCAGATTTTAACACTGTCCGATTCGAGTATATGTATTTCAGTGCCCCATTGACTTAGTTACCTATAGCTATACGGCGTTTCTATATCCCTCGTAAATTTTCTATCAGCCAAGAAAATACTAGCTTAATAGCAGAATTTTTGAACTTTTGAACTCTATCTATCATTCATTACTCACGCATACCGCATTTAATTTTCCTTTCATACTTTTCTATTTATCTTTAATATTGTACATTTAATGAAAATCTATTCATACTTCGAAATTCAGTCATTTAAAAACAGTTATAGAATATTGTTTAATTTTATCGCACCTTTCTAAGATGTCGTGTTTTCCCTGAGTGTGAAAAAATGTAACAAAAAATAAAAAGTGTTCAAGAACATTTCAGCATTCTGCACCTCGTCGTAATTTCATTTCCGTCTAGCAAAAAGTGTTTGTTGGTTAATTCCTCTCCTCCAACGCGCATTAGGGTTCATGAATGCCTCAGGTGGGGAGCCCCGTCTCCCCTTTATCCTGTAGCTCTCTTTTTCTTGTTGCATTTTTTCTTTGTTGCCTTCCTTCCATGTCTGGTCTCACTCTTCTTCTTTGGCCGTCGCTTTTTGCCCTTTTTCATCCCCTCCAGCGAAGAATTATTTAATTGCCGCGATACTTAATTGTCTTAGAAATTACATTTCAACACCACCTTAGTGGAATTTAATCACATACGCCAAAAAATATTTTGTAGGTATATTTGCAAAAAGTGTCTGATGTTTTGTAACCGCAAAGTATAAAACATTGATTTTGGTGTAATTATCATTAAAACACAAGAAGAATATTAAAGTATATGTCGGGAATGAATGACGTGCAAAGAATATGTAAGCCGAGAAAAGAATGGAACCATATAGTTCGAGAAATTTTCTAAAAAGTATGGAAAATAAAAGAGCATGTATAATGAGGTGTAGAAGTATGGATAAAAAAACGTTGAGTAGATAGGTGTGGAAATGTTTGCCTTCTGCTTAACCCAAAAGGGATATGGCGGATGGTATGTATGAACTAATAAATTTTTTATCTAAACCACAACTTCATTATTGTCATAAGCATGGATCTTTATTTTGCATGGAAGGTATGTATGAATTAAGTACATTTTAATCTAAACCACAACTTGATTATTGTGATAAGCATGGATCTTTATTTTGCTTTTTTACAATAAATAGATAAATCGACCAATAATATAAGTGGTTATAATTTTTATTTTATGCGAAAAAATAAAATATCATCAGTAATACTCTGATGCTTCCATAAAGTGATAAAAGTGGTATATGAGTATTGTATTTATACAATAATTTATTTGAAACTCTGTTTAAGGGTGGGACGACTTTCGTGGCGTAATTGGTAAGACGCCTGCTTTTCAGTCTAGAGATTTACGGGATCGATTCCCGCGAGACACTTTTTTTAAACAATGATCAGTTTTAACCTATGACTTCTTTACATATTTTCGGTTTATTGGAAAATATTGTCACATAACAATAAACCCACCGAATTGTACTGTAGAAAACGAAAGTGTAATAAGACACGATTATCAATTAAGTCAAATCTTTATTTTATCAAATCTCTATGAAATAAGTTGGCTCACTCAAAAGCCTTTTATAATATATATTATTGTTTAAAATATATTATGGAATTTGAATTGAATTGGCAATTATTACAGAAGAAGCAAAATTAATTCAATTGTTAGTTCAAAGATTCAAAAGTCACTTACGCGAAATACCAAAAAGCAATTTCCTAGTAAACAAGATAACTCATATCCTATTAGGTTGGATGATTGAAAACAGCGGTCAAAGGAAATATATCTCAATGGGCAATCGTTAAGGACATTTCGTATAATTCCTCGAGATTTCCTTTATACTTGCAGCCTGGAAGAGTTTAGCCATACTCCGCCCAGGATTCGGAAAATGGGAATGGAGGACGAGTATTCAGGGAGGGAACCAATTGACCGGGGACTTCCCTGAGGGAATGTTAGCCATAAAAGGTTATGTCGCGCTTTGGGGTAGAGAGGCCGCGGGCTTACGTATGTCAGTCTCAATTTAAATAGCTCACAATACGGTTAATTAATCCAATACACTTACTTGTATTTATTAAAAACTTGAAATAATCGTACATTTCAAATATACAAAAAAAAGGGTTTCTTATCGGAAAAAGGAAAATAATAAAAATAATAACTCAATGTAAAATAAATGTGTTTCAAATTTTGCTTTCCCAAAACACCGTTTCGGCTTCAAGTTCTAAATGTTTGTTGAGAACTGAATACTTCATTAGATCTAAACTAGCGGTTTAAGCCGACAACACCCGGATATATAGGATATACTCGTATGTATTCCAGGATTGTCGGCGGTCGCGGTTAGCAACACGCTAAATCAGCAAACTTTCCAGGTTTGATTCCTCGCAGATTCACTTCAAGGATAACTAAACAAAAAAATCACGCATAGGAGTATTCTATCCACAAAATAGCTGATAACCATGTTTGATCACGAGAATTTCTTTTCAATTAGATTTTTCATAATTTTTGTCAATTTCCTAGAATTTATCCAATACATACGTGAAGTAAATGTTTGAAAATTTTCATTGCAACTTCCGTGGCCCAGTTGATAAGACGCCTATATTCCACTCCAGGGGGTGCGAGTTCGACTTCCGTTGGAGTCCATTTAATTAAAAGTATTCATGTCTCATTTTTACTTAAGGCTTTTTCAGTATCCTTCGTGTACGTAGACATAAAAAGAAATTATCATATAGCGATAAACTTGCCAGGTTGTATTGTATACAATGAAAGTGTAATACGAGTACAATAACTAATTTAGGATCTTTCCTGAAATGTCTCCATGAGGCATACTCGTATGTTTCCTAATTCAATACAATTTACTTTTTGTAATTTTAATTTTTTCCCATTATAATGACTAAACGTGTTTATTTTAAAAACAACTTATCGTGTTTCTTCAGAAAACTTGCGTAACAACAAAAATTTCAAGTTTTCATTAAATTTAGTATTAATATTTCAAAGGTCCTTTTCAGCGTGCTTAAGAGCCCTTTTACCATTATTTAGTAAAATTAATGAAGATATATACTCTTTTGTTCTATACAAGACTGTGGAAGTACACTGTTCCCCAGGGGTCGACAAACTCGACCTATTTTATAAATATTGTGTTTTCGAATAGCAAAGCGGATTTCACGCTACAATAATTTTAAATGTGCCTGTTTCGATCATTTATATTTATTTAAGTGTTAACATTAAGAATGTATATTTTATTTCCCTTATTATAAAAGAGCCAAGGCTTCATATTCTGTACCAAGGTCCTGTCCTACCCCATAAAATTTATTATTTATCTTGCACTTTTTCTGCTAATTGCTAATTTCTAAACGCTAATTTCTTGCACTTTTTCTGTAATACAGTAACTTTGAAATATTTTGTTTAGTGTTTTGGTATGTCTGGAGTGATGAAGTGTGAGGAGTTTGATTTCGCGTGATGTATACATATGTAATTGAGTGTCACTGTTTGTCAGGTTGATGAGAATGTGCAACGGGGTTTTATATAATCCGAAATCGGAAAGAAGTATCAGTGTATTTTTTCATGATATACGTCTTCAGTGAGATACAGGCAAAAGCCTAGTTTACTGGGGACACAACAAATGAAAGACAATAAACCCAGATCCATTAAAATTGTGTGTCCGAATTAAATTACCTGTTGTTTTTTCGCAAATTATTTATACTTCTTGTCATGTGTAAAATAAATAAATAAAATAAAAGTACTCCCTTATTTAATGATAATTTTATCATAAACGACAACATCGGTAATTAAGTTAGTAAGACGCTTAAATTACACCCGGTGGTTTTCGGTTCAATTTCCAATAGTGCCCGAAAAAATCATATGAATTCAATTTTGGTCAAATAATTAATCTGATTACAACACTAATACGCACCGAATACGTCTCTAACTATTTTCGCAAACACGTGCAGCCACGAACCGTGAGTTCCGTGCATATTCCAGTGGTTTTCTATACGATGGCTAGATTACTGGATTCAACGACAATTATGTCACCTGACAAAGCTCTGCTAAATGCAATTTGATAAAATTTTAGTGTCCACGTATTTTTCAAAATTTCTTGATATATCACGTACAAGTTTCTTTTTGGAAACCTTCGATTTTCTCTGAAATAAAATCATTTGTGGGGAATATGTATTTAATCACCATATTTTTTAAATCAGAATTTTAACAATAAAAAAAAATGAAAATTTATATAGCGCCATTTAGAGGGCATACCGTTCTCCAGAACGCTGTATATTCAGAAAAAACATATTTGGCAAGAACATCGCAGAAAATTACCAAGAGAGGACAAAATTAATAAAAATATGAAAATGACTTACGACACAAGTCAGTATGATACAAACTCTATAATAAGTAAGGCATCATTCAGAATGACATTTGAGGCTCTTAATAAGAACCTCAAAGCCTAGTTTATAAGATACTAGTCTCCCAGCCCGGAGTTTGATTCACGTTGAAACTCGTTTTTTTTTTAAAAAAGGAGTCCATTCCAATTTTCAATTAAGATCTCTTTAATATAATTCTGGTTTGTTGGAAGAAATTGTCACAATGCAACAAGCCAGTTGGATTGTATCGTAAACAATAAAGGTATTATACAATACAACAAGAATCTGGAGTGTTAAATGCTATTATACTTTTCCCTTTTAACCACACACCGACAGTTTGTCGACCCTGCTGTACCACGTACACGGAAGTATTTTGACATTTTGTTTAGTGAAGCACTTTGTTGATAAATATTCCAGAGAACTGCTCCGGCCCAAGTTCCATAACTAGGAACAAACTTCGAGGAACATCACTCAATGTACATAAAATATAAACCGCTCGGGGACAAATGCTTATCTTGGTCCATGAAAAAAAATTGTTTGATTATGTAAGAAAAAGTAAAAAAGTTGTTAGCCGAAGATAAGAGAGATTTTTTATGGAATTAAAATAATAAATATAATAACAATTAGAAGATAATTAAATATGTAAGTTTTGAGTTAGAAATGTTACACAGAAGGCGTCCGCTTACCGTGATGTTTGCATCACCGTGATATACCTTTAGGAACATATCAAATAACAACCATGATTAAGTACGCATAGCTGTGATTTTGTAAATTCATTCTTTTTTATAAAACTACTATATAGTTTCGACCTCTCCATCTTTGGAAAAAGTCTACCTCGTTCACATGCAGAATAAAATATTTTTTGGACAGATTTTTAGTTAATAACTTATATTAGATACGTATTAGCCAAAGGAAACAAATTTTTCTTCGAATTTTAAAAATTAACAAATAAGTGTAGCCCCCCAAAATTACACTTTTCTTTGTTTCGAAAATCAGTAAAATCGGTGTTTTACTTACACTTTTCTTTGTTTCGAAAATCGGTGTTTTACGATTCATACGAAAGTCGATTCATACTTCGAAATCCAGCCATTTAGTAAACATTTATAGAATATTGTTTAATTTTATCGCACCTTTCTAAGATGTCATGTTTTTCCTGAGTGTGAAAATATGTAACAAAAAATAAAAAGTGTTCAAGAACGTTTCAGCATTCATTCATAAATTTACAGGTATTTAAGGAAAAGGAAACTGAATATGAAATACCATACACATCCATCGCATAATTTTGAACATTTAAAAAAAAATTATTACACTCTGGTTTTCATTTGAGAACTTTTTAGAATCTTTCTGGTAAGTTGGAAGGAACTGACAGCGTGGCGATATATAATAATTACCCACAAGATTGTACTTTATATAAGGAATGTGCAATACAATAATAAAATACAAATATGAATATGAATAATTTAAAAACTCGAAGATTGCTTAAGCCTTTCATGTTTTGTAATTATGATTTGAAAGCTTTGTATGATGAGGCTATTTTTTTAAATGTTTTGTATTTCTTCCCTTGAAGGTTGCTCTGGATATTCTATTAAATACAAGTAGTTCCGCCTTAATACAGTAATAAAAGGACGAAAGAAAGTCGCGTTCGTATAAAGGCTATACTCCAAGGTAATAGCAGATGTCGCCTTATGCGCTTAGTGTTACGAGCGCCTCCGTTGCCCAGATCCGTTCCCCTTCCACAAATACCGCCTAGAAAGCGGGCAACTTCCGCTAGTTCACTGGGATCTCAGTTGCCTTTTTTTATAAAACGAAACCTTCAAGATGACTCTTTTACTGCATCGTATTATACTTATGTTGTATACTGTACACGAAGGATCTCCATGGGCTGGTTGGTAAATAACTTATATTTCAACTCAAGGGTCCCTTTTTCGATTCCGGTTGAATCCTAGATTTTTTAAAACTAATTCTAGTCAGGTTTTTACTTATGGTATTTTTAACATATTTCTAGGTGGTTGGATAAAATTAACACGTGGCAATAAGCCCACCAAGTTATGTTGCATACAACGAAAGTGTCATACATTACAACACTACCAGCAGGCGGATTTACCACGTAGCAGCCTCTATCAACCAGAACGAAGTAAAATAGACTTAACGTGAAAACAAGCCTGGAACCTTTTCGATAAAAAACTGGACATAAAAGGGAATCGAGCTTGCGATTCCTTGTTTGAAAGACAGGCCCACTAGACCATAGAGGTTAACTCTTAATAGCTTCAAGAAAATATTAAAAAGACAATATTAACTGCAGTACGGAATCAGGGATAGAAATTCTGGGAGACGTGCTGCATTGAGAACGTCTGTGTCTCCGAGAGTTAACCGTCTAATTGAAGCAGATTTTCACATTAATTGGAACTTATTTGGTGCCCATGGAGAGACATTTGGTCACAAATTGTGAAGTCGTGTTGTTTCGTTGTTCTGAAATATTTAAATTCAATATCGCGCAGCTATCAAGTATTTTTCAAAAAAAGGGAAATAATTTTTATATTTTCTCTATCACGTATTCCGTACTATAAATTTGTGATTGCGTTTAAAAAAAATGACAAAACTAGCGGTACATAAAACTATGTCAAATGAAAGGTTGCAACAGTCTCAACCTGCCGATCATCGTAGAAGTTTAATCTCCTAGCCATGAGTACTTTTATCTTGATCTGTCAAGAATGTATGCTTGATGAAGTTCAATAACTTGTGCAATACACACCAATAAACGCACCACCCACAAAGTAGCTGACAATCATATTCGATCACGAGGGATAGCCTATCTTATCGTGAAGTCTCCCTCTGCACAGTACATTAACCTGCCAATTCCATCTACCGAATATTCAATCTAAACATTATCTGCAATACTCTTTACGGAAAACGGTCATCTGGCATTCTCTTAACATGCCAAAACAAAGTGTACCGGATTTTTCAACCCATTGATATACGAGTTAGACATTTCAAGGATATTTCCGTATCCCTCGTTTTTTGAAACACTGCTTGAAACGATTGTATGCAAAGACCTCCTACCTGACAAACTATATCACCTAAAACTTTATCACCTACTGGTAGAACGTTTGACCCAAATCCGGATTTATTGCGCTAAAATCAGAAGCAGCATGTAAATCAGAGGTGGCCAACCTTTTTGAGCTGCGTGCTAAAACATGTATTGGGTTAAGGCTTGCGGGTCACACGTATATTTTTTTAATGAGTATGTATATAAAAAAAATGAATGTGTTAAAATGAGGTAACGAGATCCAAACCAAAAATCCAGCGCTTAACTACTTACGCTACAACTACCTCTTTATCGCAATAAATAATTACTTTATTTCTTGAAATAACAGTATGAATGTGAAGGAAAACGTTTTTTACTAATGATAATTGATTTCATATAAAAAAATTGTTCAGTTTAAAAACGTGCAACAAATCAGCGTCCGAGGTGCAAAGGGAAATTGCTGATACTTTCAATGTATGAACTTATGAATGTTTGAATAAACAACTATGTATCTTTATTATTTTTCAAAAAAACAGCTCGCGGGTCGCACAAAATAACCTGGCAGACCACGTGCAGTTGATTGTACTCGTTAAACCGATAGATCGCGGACCTTCCTGTTGTTGACAACCAGACAATATTCTCAATATCGAATGTAATTCTTGATTAACATATTTGCATTTATGAGGTACGCCAGGGTAGACAAAGAAGACATAAGAATTCTTATTTTGACAAATATATTTCGCCTCTTTCACATCCATACACCTTCTCATATAGCTCTTACGATTTCTCGTACTTCATGAATATTTTTCTCTCAAAATATCATTAATTTGATCCTACTATACTTTTTTGATTTTCCTCTACCACGTCTTTTACTCACATTGCATTGTATATTTGTATTGTAAGTGTTTCTTCGTTCATTCATTTCACGTGACCAAACCATCTCAAGAGTGTTATTCTTCATCATACTCACTACATCATCCTTAAGTTCATATTCATCCCTTATCATGTCGTTCGGTATTCTGTCATACATTTTCACTTAATGTATTCGTCTAAGTGCACGCATTTTTTTAGCATTTATTCGGCTTTTAAATATTTTTCCATATCCAAGTTTCACAGACAAACATCACAGTTGGTAGTAAAATACTGCTATAGACTATCAACTTATCAGATTTGATATGAGCAACTTTTATAAAGTAAAAAGTGCTTTTTAAAACGTTTTATATATATATATTTTTTAATTTTAATCTTTATTGTACAATATGGCAGGTTTATTGCCAAAAGGCAATTTCTCCCATCCAACTATACACGTGTTTAAAAAAGTTTTGCGTGAAAGATGGGAGATTTGCTTTATGGAGAATAAACACTTATACCACAATAACCAAAACAACAAGCAACAAAAATAAAAATAAAACAAATTCATCTTTAGCCAGGGAAAAATGAGAAATTGGAAAAGCTTTGTTCCAGAAGGCATACGTAATGTTTTTAAATTCGCATTTAAAGAACGTTTATGAGGGTGCAAGTCTTATATTAGACTAGCTGGTTGCAGAGTATTATAGCATGGGTCATTGAAAGATGACTTGAAAAATGACAAGTAGTGAACTGGAAAAGGCATACTACTATAAAAAATAAAGGAAAAACGTCAGCATTACTAGTTAAAGAGGCAAAACTTACGGACGACATTAGTGATCCTTTGTTATGCGGAAGTGCGGAAACAAAATAGATTATAGCCATCAGAGGTAATCCCCTGAGACGCACCGGTGCGATCAGTAAATTTAAAATGGGCTTCACATACGTAAACCCGAAGATACTTACGAATATACTCGTATACTATTTTATTTTACATCTGAAACAGGTGTAATCTAATAACATTAGATCATTTATTTCGTCTCCTTCTCGATGTTGATCTTAGACCTGTTGCGAGAATCATTCTTGGAAAGCAGAGCAAACAAGTAAAACTCATATTGTCAAAACCTAGGTCTAATCCGATTTACTTTTCTTACGTATGGTACCCTTCAACATGTTCGAATTGGTGATTCGGACGTATTGAAGAGCGTAGATGATAAACAATATTGTCTTCGACCCCAGCAATCGAATCATCCGGTTTAAAAGCACTGAAGTAGGCATGGAACTCGCGGTTAGTCTACCGCATGTGGAGAACACACGCACAAGTACTCAGAGCGACGAACTCTTTTACCTGACAAGGAGTCTTTATGTTTTTATGGGTAACATCGGTAATCAAATCCGAAATCCCCAGATTGAAGTCACACGTCTTACCAACTAGGCCACGAAGACTATTGAATGTATTTTCTAATATGGTTTATGTAGTTTAAGTATAAGTAATTATCCCTTAGAAGTTAAGATGTGTTCACAATTTCGTTGTATTCTTCACTTATTTCGCTAAAATGTCCTTAGCACCCCATTGACTGTGAAAAACACAAACCTCTCCATTTTTCAAACCTTTAAACAGTTAGCATATCAGTTTTATCAAGTAGATGGGATATTTCCTACTTCAGATGTATTTAAAAAAAAGCATGAATAAAAATTATACTGGTGTCAAATTAAGCAAATACCATGCATATCTCTGACTCATTACCAATTGACTTAAAATTATCTTAATTAAGTACATTATCGTTAGTACAAAAACGTAAAACCGTAGAAAATTTATTTTTCAAAACATGCATAAAACTCGTTTTATTATGGAGAAGCCATCTGATGCAGCGCGTTTTTGTACGGTGAGCTGATCTCGGTTACAGAAGGTGCACTTAAAAATGAATGAAGTCTAGAGCATAAGGGGTATAATGGAATAAATGCGAGTTGTAGCTAGGGGGGTCGAGGTTGACGTCTCAGAGGCTTTTCAATTGCCAACCCTTTCTAAAATTAAGGGCTGAAACACTATAGGTTGTGTTACCTTTAAGCTGCGCAGCTCATGAAGTGTTGCCATGCAGAACATACAATTATCTGCTCATCATTTAACAAAATAAACATTAAATCCCAATTATCTCAGAAACAAATGTTTATTCGAAGAATTTGTGATATATTGATTGTTAACTATAGTAAATATATTAAAAAGAGTTTCCGTTACGGAAGTCAAACACTTCCGTCAAACTTTTGAAATTCTGAGGAAGGTGTAGAAATAAATATATCATAATTTCGATGTTAGGGTGGAGACAATCACGAATTAATAAATTTGAGAGATACAAGAACTTCGTAAAAATTGTTGACTGGATCAATTTCGCGCTCTCTTTTGCCTGTCAACTTTGTAGCAAAAAATTATAGTTTTACTTCAACACTAAAAGTATGGAGCTGTCAAGGATAAAACGCTGTGTAACGTTATTTTGACCTATATACTTTTATTAAAGATATTCCGGTACTCCACGTATTGATAATTACTGAACGATGTTTCGACAATGTCAAAATCACCAAGTTCTTGTCCCAGTCTTTGGCTACAACCATATCACATAGCTACGAACTAAAAACAAAGAATCCTAACAAATAAAAAAAAACAACACAAACCTTTATTCAAATAATGACTATTCATTCGTGAGACCTTTTAAGAGTGCCTATATCGTCGTTGCTGTGCCTCGTAGTCGAGGATTCTCTTGCCATTCCAACGTCAATTCAGTAAGAAACCGAAACTGTGCCGTAGACCTTTCATTTCTTTCTTCTTTTATCTTATTTAAGTGAGTTAGCGGTTGCACCTCAGCATTCTCATCGGCCACATCACTATACTGGATTTGGTGACACACCGAAATCGGAGCACAATGGCATATTTTTATTTTGTGTGTTTTTTTTTTCAAATAATATGTACGACCGAACACTAGTGGTTGATAACTTGTTTGGAGTTTCGGTCCGATGGTAGGACACCTTACTCCTTCATCGGATAAGTTCTGACTGTTTAGATATTTTGGAAATTTTGGATCTTTTTAGGAATCGGGAAAGGATAGGTTTGTGGTAAATGTTTTGATTTTATGAATGATTATGAGAAATTATAAAATGATTAATTACATATATAAATATGATGATATATACAAAGATAATTAAATACGAATATACATATATTTGTGAAATTGAGTCGTCACACACGGTATTATATTGAATGGGTGTGTATGAAAAATAATGATGGTGAATAAATTATAAAATGGGAAATGAATATGTTATATATAGGTATATGGGGAGACGTGTGTGACTTTTATAAGTATATTGTTATGTATGTTTGTTGAGAAAGAGAGAGAGCGGTTGTTTAAGGATTATTTTGTATGTAGTTGAGGAGGTTAATAGCTTCGGCGATGGCTGACTTCAGGTTATTTATAATGAGGTCGCGATTTGGAGGAGGAGCGGACAATATGTAGTTTTGAGGTGAAGATGACGATAATAGGGGGCGAGGGGTTGCGATGTTCGCATATGACACGTTAGAAGTGACCGGTCTTGAAGCATTCGGGGGGGCGTTGGGGAATCGCCGTGTGGCGTTGTTTGCCGAGGGGGCGTTCGAGAGGGGGCGTTGGGGGGCGTTGGTAGAGGGGCGTTGGTAGATGCCATCCATGAGGGGGCGTAAGGGCTGGGGAGCCTGGAAGTGGTGGTGGGGAGCGATTAAAGGGAGGGTGCTCTTAGGGAAGCGTGGGCAGCCTCTGAAGTTGGCCGTGTGTGGGCCTCCGCAGTTACAGCAGGTGGCGGGAGTGTCCGCGGGCTTCCTGCATTCAGATGTGTGATGGGTTCTTCCGCATTTCACACAGTTGGCTGGGGCGTGGCAGTTGCCGGCGGAATGGGCGAACTGTTGGCATCGATGACACTGGCCCATGCCTTTGCGCTTGTTTAGCTCCTCCACTGTGACTCGAATATCGAGTACACCGTGGAGTTCGGTGAAGATGCGCTTTGCGGAAGAGTCCCTTGTCATCTTGACGATGACCATGGGGAGTTCCACACGATTCCGGTTTTTCATGCGGTACTCGTTCTGTACCGGGTAATCGAGGGATTTGAGCTCTGTCATTATGTCCTCGACGCTGATAGGGGTCGGTAGGCCACGAATGACGGCTAGCAGGGGCTTCTCGCTCTCCAAATGGAAAGAGTGGTATGGAATGGCGAGAGAATCGGTAATGTGGACTAGGGAGCGGTAAGCCTCTACGGTTTCAGTGGTGATTTTAAGATCACCATTGGGCTGCACCTTCGAGGAGAAGTGAATGTTTTGAGACCTGAGTTTAGCTCTCAGGTCTCCATATTTGGCGGAATTGTGAAGTACGATGGGGGGGATGCGGTCTTTTTTGACCGGGAGTAGAGGTCGTACGTCTATAATTGGAGGTGAGGCGGGGGCTGCGGCAAGAGGAGGGCTGAGTGGGCATCTCATCCTTTTGCTGGTTTGGGTCAATGTGGCATCAGCTGGTTTCGGATTTGACTGGGGGCGAACGAAGGGGGGGCTTTCTTGGGATGGAAGAGCCCTTTTTCGATTTTTAGCATTTAATTGCCAGTCCATTTCTTGTGTATCTGGAATATCTGGAATAATAATTATTGGCGGGGAGAGTGGAGGATCCAGGGTGGGGGTGGGGCACGGCGATGTTGGGTATGAAGCGGCTGGCGAGGCAGTGGGTGAGTTTGATGGAGAGTTTTTGGTAAATATGATCTCGACTTCTTTATTGCAGATGAGCTCACGAAGAATTTTTCCCAGTTTCAACGATTGCTTTCTGGTTGGAGACTTTATTTTTAAGAGTTCGAGGACATCATCGAGAGTGGGGATGTTCGGATCAGGGGATATTGGGCGGTTCGGTGACATAGCGAGAGTTGGTGTAGGCGAGGCCGCGGGGACGGATGCGAGCGTCTCGAGTGATTCCAATAATGAGTTATTGAGTTTTTTGACGATGTAGCGAGGAGTTCTGATGTGAAAGTCTGACTTGACGGGTTTCATGGTTGGTTAGTTTAAAGGAGGAAAGTGACCAAAAATTTTAATATATAGTTGTGGGACAAATGTATGTGTATGAGTATATTAAGTAAAATAAACAAAATTAAAATAAAGATATGATGAATGACGTGAGTGTATGAAGTATGGGATGAAGATAGGATGGGAAGAGTTGCCGACCTTATTCAGATTTGCAACTCCGCCCGAGGAGTGGAAAGAGTGAGAAGGACAGAACAGTCAGTAGCTTACTTGACGAAGAAGAAGACGACTGGCATGGACCGGAACTCGAAACAAATTAATTCACTTATAACTTTTTTGGAGGCCTGCTCCTTAAACAACGCGAACAAAGTTTAACACTGTTGCCGTGGTGAGGAGATTGTTCTTGCGCATGCGCGGATTGATGACGTCACTTTTGGCGTGACGGGCGTGAGCGATATGCAAAGCTTCGGTGGAGGTGGCACTGATTGCGACTGCGCGCGAGCACTTGTACGGTGACAAACGGCGTAAGCGACTTGCTAGCGACACAATTGACGGGTCTCTGACTGAGACGGATATCTATCGAGTAACGGATTGCGGTGAAAGCACGACTGAATCGGTGTAGGCGACTGCTACAGAGCAGATCCGTGACTGGAATCGTACGACCGAAGTCAAAGATATCTTTATAACCTCAAATACTAGATGAAAAAAATGTTTGTCATTAGAAGGACGTAGCGCAGCGCGGGGTTCAAACCGGCGCGCGGCGACTTCCCGCACAGAAGTGCAGTGCGCGTGTTACCGCACGGCAATGCACCTCGTAAACTTAATAGGAAATAATAGCACATGAAAATTGTTCACCACTAATTCGATAAATCAAAATAAAATGAATTTTTAACTAAAGTTTAAGTGTGCAAAACGCGTACATATCTAGAACAAAACTAACGAGATCCTATGAAGTGAAGATCACTTGACACTGGCATATACATACTCATTTATATATAGGATCATTATTCAAGAAGAAGGTACCTTTATACTTCCACGTATTTTGATAAATGAAAAACACTTGAATAAATAACTGAATTTTTATAAAACGTGAAGTTTTGGTCACGGAAATTACCTTGCAGCGCACTAAAATGAACGGTTACAAAGTGCAGCGCATGAATATTTTAATTCGCGCAGAAAAAAAAAAAATAGAAGGAACATTGAATATACTCGGCGGTATGGGAATTTTTTTATGATGTGTGCTATTCTTAAAAAACCACATTATCATGGATGATTATAAAATATTAGTCAGTCTCATGCAACAATCTGCACTGTAAGAAGTTATAACTGGTGAAAATTATGAATTTAGAAAATTATAAAAGCATATTTATAAATATTTAAACACCAGAGATTGAATTAACAAAAAAATCTAGTAACGTCAGTAATGATGTGTGTTAAGATGCTTGCCTTACACCCGAAGGTTTCGGGCGCAATTCCAATCCTCATACGCTAGACGTATTGTTTTACTTTTTCGTTAAACAAAGTACAACCTGGCGAGCTCATTGCTATGTGGAAATCTCTTCCAACCAACCGGACTAATGTTAAGAAGTCTTAAGTGAATAAAAAATGTAATAAATGTTAAAAACCTCTGGGTTCCAACGGGAATCGAACCCGTGACCCCCAGGTTTAAAAAACAGGTACCTTTCAAAGCACGGAAAGCTACAATATTGTTGCTTCTTCCTGTGCAGGGTAGTATTGACAACACGTAAAATTACGAACCGTGAGTTCTGTGCCATGTCAAATAGTTCTTAACCCGAAGGCTTGATTAGTTGGGCCAGAGACAATGCTGGCTCCGGCCATCCTCTTGCACATGTCCGAATCACTAATTCGGTTTTGTTGATGGGTACCATACGAATGAGTGCATTCTAGTTTTGGACTATCAAATAGGATACGCAGGTGGTCAACTACTCACACAATGATCGATAAAACAAAAACAAAACGTTCATATAAAAATGTACAATTGTAATTTATTTAATCAAACACTGTTTGTTCCTCTTGATATAATGGTATAACACTACCGGTTGCAAGATTTTCACCTCATCATCAGGACAACATAAAATATTATTTGTGTTCCCCTGATGATGAAGTGAAACCCTTGAAACTGGCAAGGCTACACCGTTATACTCGTATAAAGTGGAACAAACAGTGTTTGACTAAACAAATTACAATGTTTTTAAACCTCCACAATGTTAATGTCTTAACTATAAATAATATATTAAATGCAAAAAAGCAAAAAATTATAAAAAGTGCAAACTTAAAGATAACATAGAATGTAGTCTCTCAAAATATATATCAACCAGCATAAAGTGGAATAAACAGTCTTTGATAAATTACAATGTATTTAAACCTCCACAATGTTAATGCCTTAACTATAAATAATATCCATACATTAATATAGTCACTATTACACGCCATTGTGAACCACCATTTTAGTAGATTATAAGGTTCAGAAAAATATTTAATTAAATTAAATACGGTTTTAAAATAAAATCAGTTAGACCACGGTGCCGAAATGCACAACTATAAATAATATAAAAATGTACAATTTGAACGCTAACGATATACTTACGATTCATTACTTAACATATCATGAGAATGAGCCTTTTTTCGTTAACATTTACTTTATAAAGCTGTTTCATACTTAACATTAACCCAACGAACTGAATACGTTTTTGCTCCGACGCAATAGTAATCATTATTTAGTGCAGAGCGACCGGAATGTAAACATACAAATTAAAAGACTCCACTGCTAACGACATGTCTCGACCAGCTAAAAAATAAAAACTAACAATGAGCGTTAATTCGATTTCGAGAAATCTATTCTAGGTTAAAATAAATAGAAACTGGGAAATAAATTAAAATAAAATGAAACTCAGTTTCATTGTGATTGCAGAAATAGGACATTCTAATAAAAAGATTTTTTACATTATGATAATGATAGGCTATTCCTCGTAATCGAGTATTAATGTCAACCATCTTGTAGACGGAAGACGCCTGACTGAGCATGAATTGATTATGGCGTGTTCTCACGGTTCAAGTTTAGTTGACCGATAAAAGTTGATCAACAAAAGTTGAATGAAATTTGACGTGAGAACCTTTGTTTTAATAAAGTTGATCAACTTTTTAGTTGATCAACTAAAAGTTGACCAAGTCAAACTTTATCGTTCAAGTGTCGCCGTTTGCTTTCAAGTTGAAACTATTCAGTTAATTAAAAATGGCGTCGAAAGCAGTTGTGTGTGAAGTTGTGCAGACAATAACTATTTTGTTAAAAGAAGAACTAAAAACAATTTTATTTAACATGAGCAAAAATCGTCAGAAACGTCGTTTTGAAAATAACATTTATAATTCCAACATTGAGTATTTTAAAGCACTTTATAGAGATGATAATATTTAAAGGTTATGTTTTTGACCGTATTATGTTTATCCCACCTTTAAAAAGCTAACATATTTTAATTATTTATCTAAATTTCACATATTTAAAACGTAAAGTTAGGGGGCATGAAATTTGTTATTATACTATTTTTTAGATGTATCTGAGGCCGAGCAGATGTCAGGAATGAACCAACAAGCTGATGATAATCAGGAAAATGAAGGTCAAGAAAACTAAGAAAATGTTAAGACGTCCAGCTACGTGGAAAATTAATCAACGTAAAAGATTACGAAACTGTGGCCAAGAATATGTCACCAAGAAAGCAAATGTTGTGATAAAAAAAATATTTGTAAACAAAGATTGCAAATGCATAAAAAATGCATTGAAAAAATAAAAGAAGACGAGAGGAAACAAAATTTTAATTCATTTTAGAAATTAGGTGATTATGGTATTCAAAATTCATTTATTTTCGGCCTGGTCCAATCTAAACTAGTACACCGCACCGCACCGCAAACGTCCCGCGGATAACTCACGTTAAGGGAAAACAATTTCATTTTCTTACTTTTTGAAATTGGAAGATAAAGGGTCGAAGTATGCAAAACGTTTTTCTTAAATACGTTTCAAATAAGCGATGGCAGGCTATATGGTAAATATGTATTTCCAAGAAAAAATGTTCAGGAAACTGTTGACGAACGCGGAAAAACTTCCACCAGAAAACTAGATGATTCCGATATAGTTGCACATATTAATTCCTTTCTAGCCTACCAAAGCCATTACTCCAGAGTACAGAATTCGAACAGAAACCATTTGAATCCGGCATTGACTCTCCGCAAAATGTACGATTTGTATAAGGGACAATACGAAGAAAATAGAATCGAACCGAAAAATTCAAATATTATTATCATATTTTTAACAGAAAGTTTAACCCAAGTTTCAAATTACCTAACCGAGATACTCATCGTTTGTGTGATGAATTAGAAATGAAAATGAAAGTAGAGGTAAATTCGGAGTTGAAGAATGTTACGAGTATTATAAATGAAAAACATCTACATTTGCGGAATGCAAGACAAGCTAACATAGAGAATGTTTGAAAATGTATTATAAAAATGAAATAACTCAAAGTTACGTTATTACTTTCAATCTCCAAAAATCTCTTCCATTCCCAAAGCTCACAATATCTATTACATATTACAAACGAAATCTTTATATTTACAACTTTGTCATTCATTGTTTTAATAATGGAGTGGGACATATGTATACTTGGGGTGAAACAGAAGGTGGGCGTGGATCTCAAGATATTGCGTCAGTGTTAATAAAACACATAAAGAAAATGCTTCGTCTAACAAACACATTATTATGTATTCGGATTCATGCACTGGACAAAATAGAAATATAAAACTTACTTTATCATTAATGAAGTTACTTCTGGATACTAACATTGCCATAGAAACTATTGATCACATTTTTTTACTTCCTGGGCACTATTCCTTGCCCAATGATGCGGAGTTCGGGATTATCGAAAAATCAAGATGCAGTCATAATTATATTTTTGGGCCCAAATACTGGATATAAATCATAAAAAATGCAAAACGAAAACTGCCCAAGTTTAAAGTGGTAGAAGTACACATAACTGAATTTCTACCTAAAAAAAATCTGGAGGATTCTGTTACAAATAGAAAAAAAAAACAGTTTGTGGTTATGATTTTAATTGACTAAAAATACGATGGCTTCGATATGAGACGTCGTCTCTCATGATTTTTAAATTTAAGGAAACTTTCAATACAGAGGTAGATTTTTATTCAGTGAATTTAGACATAAGAGGTCCCGGAAGGCGATTCGATGTTCTATCAAATGTTCACCAAAATTTATTATACAATTCCAGAAGATCCATTTCTTCTTCCAAAAAAAGGTACATGATGAATTTACTATCGTTCATCCCACCTAATTTTGCTAATTTTTATAAAAATCTACCTACTGAACTAGCAACACGTTCATTTATGTCAGAAATCAAGGATAGAGATTCTGATGATGAGATAATATACGATTAATAATGCTCCAATAAAATTTTTGTATTAGTTTCAGATAAAATCATACCACAATGCTTTGTCATGTTTTTGTTAACATATATATTTTCACTTTTTTTCAGAATAATAGTGAAGTATCTCCATTTATTCACACGATTTAAAATGTTTTTGTACTTAATAAAAACTTTTATTTTCTCTTAATTATTACGTTCCAATATTGTGAAATAATTATATTTTTAAAATAAAACTGCTTCTAAAATGATAGCAATGATATTTATTTAATCTAAGCAAATTTTACAAAATCTTTCCTTTACGTGGATATACACCACTATTATTCTGACCCACACATATGTTAGAGACACAAAAAAGTGTGAAACTGCGTAATTTTTTAGCAAAACAAAACACTCACGAAGGGAACACGTGCACATATAAAAAAGTGCGGAAAGGAAGTTTGAGGTGGGCGGGATATCCCGGCCGTTACCTTTTAAAAAGACACCTGCAGGTATGAAAAAAAGTGCGGTGAGGAACTTTGAGGTGTGAAGCGGGCGAGTTGTTGGTATCATCTGGCGAGTTGTTGGTATCATTGTTGACTTTTTTTTTTCAGCTTCTATAATTGATTGTTGACTTTTTTTTTCAGCTTCTATAATTATGAAAATGGAATCTTCCACGCAAACAGTGGTGCCATAATACTGCACTGACGAAAATTAAATGCAAATGCAATTCTAGCAAATGACGAATGACTTTTACATATTTTTACAGACTTGAACGATAAAGTTTGACTGGGTCAATCTTTTTAAAAAGTTGATCAAGTCTATCGAAACAAAAGTTCTCACTAGAGATTGCATTCAACTTTTGTCGGTCAACTTTTATCGGTCAACTAAACCTGAACCGTGAGAACGGGCCTGAAACGTGTGAACATGTGAATTCAAGTTGAACGGACCGATTAAAGTTGATCAACAAAAGTTGAATGAAATTTGTAGTGAGAACCTTTGTTTTAATAGAGTCGATCAACTTTTTATATCGTTCAAGTTATGAGTCATCAACAAATCGCCGGATGCCCGCTGAGTTTATCGATTTGTCGTATTCAACTTTTGTCGATCAACTTTAATCGGTCAACTAAACTTGAACCGTGTGAACAAAAACTGATTCAAGTCGTCTCGATCAACTTTAATCGGTCAACTAAACTTGAACCGTGAGAACGGGCCTTTAAATACAAATTAAAAGACTCCACTGCTAACGACATGTCTCGACCAGCTAGAAAATAAAAACTAACAATCAGCGTTAATTCCATTTCGCGAAACATATTCTGGGTTAAAATAATAGAAACTGGGAAATAAAATAAAAACTTACTTTCATTGTGATTACAGAATCGGAAATTCTAATAAAATGATTTTTTACATAATAATAATGACAGGCCTGATTTTTTACATTATGATAATAGATCCCTCGTGACCGATTATGATTGTCAACCATTTTGTCGATGGACGCTTGAGCATGAATTAGTTTGTAGTGTGCAAACTGTTGCACTTTAGTTACAAAATTCCGATAGCAAAGAGATCAAAGCTATAAATATTGTAGCCCTTCGTTTGACAGGGTTTTATAACACGCACTTTTTTTTGTTTCTTAATAGCATGTACTATACGAGTATATCAAACAATTCACATTTCAGTTAAGACTTGATCAGTACATTATTTAATGAACTCGTATCACAATCCAACTACCATGGTCTAGTTGGTACGACTTCCAACCTGTCTTTCGACCTGGAAGTATTAGAACTTGATACCAGTTATCACCACTTAAAAAATAAAGTTTCCGTTTGGTTTTCTCTACAGGTTTTTTAAAGATTTTTCTGATTAGTTGTAAGAGGTTGCCAATAAACCTGCTAGGTAATACTGTATATAACAAAAGCGTAATACAATATAATACTATCGTAGAACTTCGCATTCCATAAAAACGTTATGAAATTCATTGAGTTTCAATGCAAATTCTACAAAAGAAACTTACGGAAATTTTCCAAAGCTTTTAAAAAGCCTAACAGATCTGTCATTGCCAATAAGAGTCTGTATAAAATACTCAAGCTTCTATATTACTCCTAATGTTTGAGGGTTAACATTTATTGTTTCTCGACTCAGTGAAAAAATTCTTTACAATGAGATTTTAGAGTAGACAATAAAAATTTCTAAATATATAATATTTTGGAAAAATATGTAACCATAATTCAAAAAAATAACTTTTATGTTGCTCCATGAAAAACTAGTATTACTTTCCGGTCCCCCTAATATAATTTTGTGATTGTTTTCTTATTTAAATCAATCCAATAGAGTGGGGTACTACGATAGAGCTTTTGCTGTTGCTGGTTCTGTGATGTGGAATGGTCTGCTTCCTAGTGTCAGAGATATGGGTGGAGTGTGCAGCTTTAGGAAGCACTGAAATACAATCCGTCTTATCAAAATTTATGAGTATGTTCGAATCCTGAGTTTGAGCAAACTTGAGTAGAGTTTCCTCTCTAAAGAACGCTATCTAAATTGTCCTTCAATTATTACGATTATTATTTATGATATGACAAAAAATATGACGAGGAACTTGTTCTGAAAACATCTATTTCAATTACTATATATGTTGCCTCAAGAAATGAGTTAAACATAAGAGCATTTTTCACAGTTTTTAGTAGATAGAAATTTGTATAGCAATAAACAGAAAAGTAAATATCTAATTTTGAAGAAACCCTCTCATAAATGTACATGTTAGTGAGACATTTCATAAATTGCTCTATACTTAATTATTTTAATCACACAATTAACGACTCTATTCGTAAAGTATTCTTTATAAAATACAGAAAAATTTCAAAATCAAAAGATAAAGTGCCAAAATCCTCCAAAAAACCTAACAATTTATGATACGTATATTTTTCAAGACATGATGCTTAAACATACCAATGCACAGCAAAAGTGATCAACAATACAAGACTTGTAATTTAAAAAAATAAAAATACAATCTTTCTCAAGGGATATAATAGAAAGAATTACAAATAAAAACTAAAGTTCGATTAATAAACAATAGAATAACAAACCTCTAGTCAAGAACTTAGATTTACGAAATGCTGAAAAAGGACCCTCCTGAAATAACAAAACTATCGTTTTTGGTTCGGGCAATTCACCCTGCTGAGTGATTTATTCTTGTTTTGAAACGTGATAGTAATAGTAATAACCATATAATACTTAAATATGTACTGATAAAAATAAACATTCAATAATCAAACATTTCTTAAAATATAAATGTTCGTATTTTTTACATCTATAATAAACCGGTTATTTCTGTAGTTCCGTTTACAGAACTTTTTTATAAGGGTGGTTTTAAAATATATGTTGCACATACTTAGAATTTATAAAGGATTGGATTAGAACTACAGCAAATCTCCAGAGATGGCCGTAACTCTTTCAGATTTTAGAAACGTATAATTTTCCAATCGTATTCACTGCATTTGTCTTTTCACTGGTCTCCAAACGAAATAAATTCTTAGTAGTTAAGAAAGAATTGTTTTCACAGGAAACTAAAGACTTGCGAACCGAGAGATAATAACATGGAGTAGCATGCAAGTCACGGCGAGATCCAATCTCTTGTTGTAACTAAATATAATTGGGGATCGTATTCCTAGGCGACGTATCCTTGGGACTTGGATAGTTCATCGCTCACTTCTGCAAGGAAGAACAAAAGACTATCTGTTACAACATGAATATGAGTCTGGTTTATATACAACCATTAATTTTATAAATGATTACTTTATTTTAATTTTTGCTCCCAATTTTCGTAGGCATTTATTTTCAGAAAAAAATTCTTCATACCGCATTTTGTTGTAAATTTTTCAAATTCAATTTTCAGGAATAAGCTTTATTTACTTACTTACAAAATACCACACGTAAGTGTATTTTACACAACACAATAAAGGTTTAAAAAAATACAAAACATAAAGTGTGAATATCTTTAAAAAAAACAAACAATTTAGGATACACAAGAAATAATGCTTCAACATCGTATAACATAGAAATAAAAATATATAATCTCTCTCAAGGTGATATTTTAGGACAAATCGCAAATAAAAAAATTATGCTTAAGTTAAAATACAACAGATTAACAGCCCTGGTGTCAATAATAATAAAAGTACAATTTATATAGAGCCGTTAAGACACCAAACTCTCCCTAGTGGCGCTCTAACCCACGATTCGAACCCACTATTAATAACAGATTCAATATATCAAAAACATAATATTTACATATACACACATAAGTTGAGTGTAAAGATAGGAAGGTAGAAGCTGCGGCCATTAGATTAAAATGACAGATTCCAAATATCAAAAAAATTATAGTTACATTTACACACATAAGTTGGGTATTAACATCCGGATATGTTCAGAAAAACATATTTGTTCAAGTCAAGACCTTAGATTGTAAAAACCCTCCTGAGCTCAACACAATCAACATTAAAATATGCACATAATCTGACATGGAGTTACTCAATTACTGAATTTAAATGTTCTGAATATTCTATATTATCCAAAAATAAATAAAAAAAGTCCTGCCTCAAGCTCTTTTCAATCGCCTTGTAGTGAAATCTTCAAAACTCTGTTAAACATGATGTTATAGGTCGCAATGTAAGTTATGAAAGCATTTAAAACCTATTTCATGGGTTCACGCAGATTACAGTTCAGCCGATGTCAATGCACACCGATGTAATGAATCACTAATTAGTGATGCGGCAGGTGACACCTACAACCGGCACTCATCTTTCGCTCAACACATTATCCTTTACAGTATCCTGGCGCAGAATTACATCGGGGGTTTCTAACTGGGAGAACACTAATTGCGGAACGACACTTCAATTCATTTAGTGACACATTCAAAGCTACAAAAGTAAATGCGAATCTCATTTAAAGGTATTTTTTTCACAATTTGAAGGTAATGTATTGCACATCACCAGCCATTATTTAAAGAAAGTATTTTGTACATACACACCATCGCGCCATTTCTTTGTTGAGTTAGGCAGAGAGAACAGAACGCCAAGGTATCATATTACGACATAAATCCTTCACTTCCTGCACAACTATACATATTTTTACAGCTACTTATATTTCCCTTACTTCATACTATTCCTTCTTTAAAACTTTCATTCACTTTGTCCAACCATCCTTTTCTTGGTCATCCTCTAGCACAACTTCCATTTTTAATTGTGACGTTATTCTTAGAAATCTTCTTTATTCATAATGTACGATGGTTTCCTTTAACAAAAGTATTTAATTTATAATTGAATAATACTTGCGATATATACATATGATACGAGTATAAATACAATCGACTGTGTCAATAAAATACTACTTAAATAATTTAGTTATGCAAGGAATTCTTTGTTCAAAACATATTTCAGAACATCTTTATTTTCCAATATAATTCGATACTTATCACTTCTTGATAAGATTATAAGACAAAAAATATAAACATTAGTGAATTAAAAAATATTTTTAAAACATACTCAAGTTTTCTAATTCTGTTATTATTATCGGGTCATTAATAGTTCAATAATAAACACGACAACCATCCATCGAGGGTGACTTACCAATTTTTTTAAAAGTACACCCTTTAAATGTATTTTACACTACTTGTCAAAAATATACGACGCCCGATTTGGCACAGTGCGTGCTGTCCGCCTTTAGAAGGTCACGTATTGTATTAATACTGTAACTCGAAACATGAAATTTGTATTTTATTGAATGATTTGACATTTGGACTTGTACATTTTTTTAAATAAATTAAACACTCAATGCTTGTTTTTTAAATAATATTATAAGGTACACTTAACCGCTGATTAATATATAAAAAACTAATCACCACTTGAAGCTATTAATCACATCCCTGAACATACATACCATCACGCCGTTTCCTTGTTGAGGTAGGCAAAGACGGCAGGGTGCCATAATTTCCTATCACGACCTGCATATTTTACATCCATACATCTTCTCATATAATTACTTCAGTTTATTTCATTTTATAATATATATATACACAAAACACCTCAAAGTATGATTTATTATTCAGTTTATAACATCAGTTACTTGTTCACATTTATCACTTCATTCCGAACTCTTGAATACTACATCATCACGCCGCATATTCTCTTCAATTTTAAACATTTATTTGGCCTCTCTCATTCTTTTCTACGTCCAGACCCTGTCTTTTCAGCCGCCGAAAGATACGACGAAAATATTGAAAATAATTATTTTATTAAAATAAAGAGGGGCTGGACATTGATAATAAAGCTTGACTGAAAATTGATTAAAAACTTCAAAAGCTAATAAAAAAAAACAATTATAAATGAGTGAATATCCATAAATATCAATGCACTTGATAGTGACGATATGTAAAGACGCTTTATGCTGTCCATCACTTTGACAGATAACAAGCGTTAACCAGCCAGGGATAGAGAAGTCCAAGTCCACCGTGACAAATAACTCCCGCTGTGAGTGGCCGACATGCCGGCACCAGCAATCTCTATCTGACTGGTGATAATCTCATCTGTGATGGATATCTGCTGATCGTTGATTGCTAACTGCTGAAGGGTAACTGTTGATGGGTGATCGGTGATTAGTTTCAGAACTCACTGGGGTGATTGCTTTATCTGTGTTATTGGATTAAACATTGTCAGAGTTTTGTCACTTCACATAGATATCAAACGCTGTTTACTATGGGCATGAGAACTTTTTTTCCATAGCTAACACTTATATCACTGTCTAAAAATATTAAAAAAGTACAAAAAACATATGTATATATACATACCATCACGTAATTTCCCTGTCGGGATAGGCCGAGAGGACAGAGCATCAGACTTTCCTATCTCCGCACACATACTTAGCCACTTCTATATACATACGCCTTATCAGGTAACTTGTACGATTCCTCTGACTTTCAATGTGCCCTTTTTCAGAATATCAGTCACCTGATCCAACCATACTTTCCTTGGTCTTCACCTCAGACGCCTTCTCCTCATATTTTCACTATTAACCTATTTTGTTAGTAATTATTCATGCATTCGTTCCACATAAAAATACATGCCCAAACCATCACAGCGTGTTCTACTCCAACTTACTCAACCCATCAGCCTTAAGTTCACAATTATCTCCAATCACTTCAATTCATATTCTGTCAAACATTGTCACACCATGTAATCTTCTTAACGCACGCATTCCTACAGGGTTCATTCGGCTCCTCTCACTGTTTTTCTACGTCTACGTTTCACTCCCATTTGAGGGAGCACAGCGCGGGGTTCGAACCGGCGACCTTCCGCACGGAAGTTTAGTGCATAACCGTGAGGCCATGCAATTCACATAAAGGCCCGTTCTCACGGTTAATTGACCGATTATAGTTGATAAACAAAAGTTGAATGAAATCTGTAGAGAGAACGTTTATTTTATTAGAGTTGATCAACTTTTTAATTGATCAACTATATTGAAACAAAGGTTCCACTACACATTTCATTCAACTTTTGTTGATCAACTATATAGGTAATCGGTCAATTAAACTAGATCCATGAGAACGGGTCTTAAGCAAATAGATTTATATAGGAACACCAGCTCGCTGATATATTACATATGTGGGCAACAATTACTTGTTAAAATCTATTATTTATTTAAACGCATAAACAAAAGATTAATCTACTCAGTGTATTTTCATAAATCCATATTCTTAACTCAATTTTACTCAACATATATATATGTTTTTACAGTAACCTTAAAAACGCCACCTTTTCAAAACTGAATTTGAAATTGCGAAAGAGTGCGAAATATTTTTATATTTAAAAAACACGATATCTTCACGTCCTGAAAGTGCTCGATACGTCAACAAGGCTACGTCGGATCCTGATAAGCCTTCTTGTCAATACTTTTACAGGACCGTAAAAATATTAGAGGGAAACTGAGAGAAAAACAAACGATAACTATTTATTTCTGTAACATAATTTCACGACTGAAATAGTAATTAAAGAAAGATAAGAAAAGGGAAGCGATTCAGAGGAAAAAACATCGAAAATTCTTAGATATAGCTACTCGTAGATCGAAAATAAATTGTAAACTAGAAAAGTAAATAAATCAATATAAGAAATATAACGCAAATTACTAAGGCCATTAAAAACAAACACGTCCCGCTGTGGCAAGTTGATAGCATGCATATTTTCCCGCCCGGGGGTTGCGGGTTCGATTCGCGTTGATACTAAGATTTTTAAAAAAGGTTCCAGTAAAATTTTAACTTAAGGCTTGTTTAACAACTTTTTAGTTGATCGTAAGATTTTGCCACGTGACAATAAACATGCCAGGTTGTAATGTACACAAAGAGAGTAATATAATAAAATAAAATTGATTTCTTAAACATAAATACTGAAAGTCTAAAAACACAAAATAACAGAGATGCCTCCTCGCGTTGAAATTCAAAACACAATAGCCCCTTTAATTAAGAGCACTGAGTAACAATGGAAAGAGAAAAATATTAGTTTTAAGCGAGTCACGCCCCTTTCTTCAAACATCTATTTCAGTTATAGCTCTATACTCGACTTTATTTGGGAAGCAGTTTTGTGACCATCTCTTGTTACTCTCTATACAATATTCATTTCTTAGTATTATAAAGGGTTTAATCCTTTTAGAAATAAACAAGTTCGCAAGTCTAGTAACAATAATTATATTGTTGATAGGGCCAAACCCCACAGCGTGGTAATCGGTGAGCAAACTAGTACGCTCACTTTTTTTGCTTCTTTCGCCTATTCAGAGCTATAAAGAGAAAGAGGGGAACCCATAGGGACTCCAAAATTTTATTCACTACATAGTTTAATATGGTGTAATATTTTACAATTAAAATATTATGTAAACATATAGACGATCAACAACACACCAATTGAACAAGTAACAAAATTTAAATACTTGGGTGCTAGCATAATGTGCAATAATGACCTCTACGGCGAAGTGCTTGAACAATCGCAAAAGGCCGCAGCTATTTCCGGATGTCTTAAGAACACTATCTGGAAAAACAAGTATATGAACATCCAAAGCAAGGTGAAGATATACAAAACCTATGTTCGCCTCATAATGACATACAGCATAGAGTCCAGAGCCGACACTGTCAGAACCAAAAATCTCCTTCGAACCAGCGAAATGAAGGTACTCAGGAGTATCGCTGGCCCAAAACCCTTAGTGATAGAGTACGAAATAAAGAAATCCGAAGGATGTGCGAAGTTGAAGATATTGTCAGATGGGGACGACAGAGAAGAAGGTTCTGGAACGAACATTTATCCAGAATGGTGGAACCAAGAGCCATAAGAATGGCCAGGGACAGTATCCCCCAAGCAAGCAGACCTCCAGGACGACCTCCCAAAAGATGGAAAGACAGCTGGCAGTCGACGTCACAAGAGGGAAACAATGATGCAGGATCATAACAGGCCAACAGGCCTAAAATAAGAAGAAGATATAGACGTCTGTCCAATAATAATCCTCTTTTCACTGCAGTCATGAAGAATTCAGTAGACATGCACCGAAACTATTCCCGTAAGTTCTTATCCCAAGAAATCGGGCGAGATATTTCAACTCGAGAATCTTTACAGTTTTTAGCAGTTCACGATCTGTCCAGGGAATATCGAGGACACGACTGTAGATTCAGATCTCAAAAACCTCGAATAATACGCATTCTTAATTCCAAGAACCATACAGATTTTTAATTCTAAATTCAGGTCTTGTCTTATAAAAAGAGGTTTCATTTTAATGAAAACACTTCTCTCTACTCGTATATCTAGCATCGATTTTGTTTCAGCTGTGATGATAGCTTTTAAGATAATCGCCAGTCAGGTTCCTCGATATTTTCAGAATCATTTTAGATTGAAGAAAATCTCCGAATCTCCTCTCAGGTTAATCTCAAGCACTGCGAATACTTGAACTTTTAAGATTCCTAGTCGAGTTGACAAACCCAAATATTTCGACAGAACATTTCAGATAGCGGAATCTCTTTTATAGAACAGTTTATCGTCGTCCCTGAAGTAAAGGTAAAGGTCTAGGATCCCCTCGCCATTTCAACATCAATTCAGTTGGAAATCAAATCTGTGCCGTGTATTTTATTATAATTTTAAAATTAGTTAGCTGTTGCATACCAGCAAATTCATAGGTCACACCGTTGAACTGAATTCGATGGTACACCAAAGTGAGACGATCGATCACACCGGCATGTTTTTTTATCTTTTTGAAGAATATATATGACCAAAGTCATAAGTACCCTTACATCCACAAATACTAGGAGGAAAAAATGTATGCCATTCGACGAAATTAGCACAGCACTGAAATCGAACCGACGACCCTCCACACGGAAGTCCACCGCATTACTGCACAGTCATGCACCTCAGCTTTCCAGATTGGAGAAGTTTTTAGCAGACTTGAAAATACATATATCCTCTATACATCTGCTGTAAGTAAATGGGTTGAGCTAGTTAGGAAGAGCTCTTGAGGCAATCTGAATGATCAGAAACAGCGCTTTACCAAATTATATATAAAAAATCTTTATCCCGGCCTCGTTTCCTGACAAAATATTAAATTCTAGGATATACCCATCATACATTATTTAACCTATAGCTTTTCTCTATTATACTTGATTAAGGCACACAAATCGAATTCAAAACATCACTACATTTAAACCTAATCCATATCATACCAGCAGACATAACAAATACCGAAGGATAAAATCCTCACCGATTGTTTGTAACAGTTTGATCTGAATATATAACACGGCATTACCAAAAGTAAAGCACGATGATATTTAATCTTCTAATATATGTATTAAATATAGTATAAAAGATGCTGGATTACGGGAAACAGAAAATTAATGCAGATTACATTTCGAGTCGAGACTGCAGTACAAAGTGCAATTAAATACGGACTTCCGAATAAAATTTTAAGTCTCGGATTCATTGTCAGACCTTAATACTAAATCTAACTATATTTTTTTTACTGAACACATTAGCATTTAAAGTTAAATATCGTAAAAAAATGTTGTAGCTTCCTTAAATAAGGTAGTCACGACATTTAATTACCTCAGATTAAACGAACTCACTAATACGAAAGCGTATGAGGTCCGACTCTGAATACAAATCACGAAGTTTTAAAATTTGTTTTAAGCATTTAGGTTAAGACTTTGAATTCTTAACAAAGTCTTCCAGATAAAACATAGCGAATTGTTTTTTTAACAGGGAAGTTTAAAAAAACATCTCCCAAAAATAAATTAAAAAAATAATGAAAAAATAATCACCATTACGCCACGTCCCTGTTGAAATACTTGCATAATACACCTCCACTTCATTCTATTCTGGCACAAATATTTGACTTTTAGCACGTCTAATCACGCAACGCGTAAATTTTTTTCACTCTTTGATAATTTCATTAATTTGATCGTGATACGTTCTTCTAGATCTCCCCAAACTGCTCGTGCCTTCCAGAATTCTCGTAAAGATTTATTGTAAATATTTCATTTTTTGTAAATATTTTTTGTAAATATTTCATCAATCAATATGTATGTGGCCGGAACGTCTCAATGTTTATTTTTTTTAATCTTTAGCACTAAACCTTTCAATATATGTTTCCTTATTCCATATCTTACCTTGGTTTTTCACAAATCCCACGCAACGCTCTAATTTTTACGTCATTCATCTTACACTCGTAACTTTTTACCACGTTCAACTTTTACTTCCATATCCTAGTAATAGAAACAAGATTCCATTATGATCTCTCAGCATTGTGTCTTTTAAAATACAACGATCAGTAAATGTTATTATAACACACCTATCATCCTTCCACGTGTTCAAACCATGTAAGAGTGATTTCAGTTCACATTCATCCCTTATCACTTAATTTTGCATTCTGTCTTACATTGTCAATTATTTTTAGTGAAGTGAAATACAAATAGTGTCAAAAATATTTAATACAAATTAAAATGATCGAATAAAGGATAAATGTTTGTTAGGGACACATGAACCGACTGAAAGCATTTGAAATGTGGATGCACCGGAGAATGCTACGGATACCCTGGATGGATATGGTAAGCAACACAAGGGCTCTTCAAAGAGCCAAAATTGATTGAGAGTTACTGACTAACATTAAAATCTGAAAGGTGTCCTACTTGGGTCATGTATTATACTTAGAGGAGCAAAGTACAAATTACTGCACCTGATCATCCAAGGCAAAATAGAAGGCCGAAGAGGTGTTAGCAGGAGGCAAATCTCCTGGCTCCGCAATATACGTGATTAAACTGGCATAAGGGGCGTTGGAGATCTTTTTCGGGCTGCCGGAGACAAAGATGTCTACTCTCAGGTAATATTCAACGTTGGGGGGACCTGACACGACACTGGGAAGAAGAAGGAACACATGTTATTGGTAGAATTACGAAAGGAATCTAGAGCCAAATTGAGAGGATAAGTTATATTCTTGGTTTACCTCTTCTTACTCGCTCTCCATTCATTCTGAACTAATATATTTATTTCGTAATGATTTCGTAACTCATTCCCTTAATTGTAATTTGTTTTATCAAACACTGTTTATTTCACTTTTTGTGACGGTATAACTCTGCCAGTTTCAAGGCTTTCACATCATCAGTCTTGTTTGTGCTCCCCTGATGATGAGGTAAAAGCCTTGAAACCGGCAAAGTTATACCGTTACAAAAAGTGAAATAAACAGTGTTTGATAAAACAAATTACGTCTTTAAACCTCTACAATGTTAATGCCTTAAATATAAATAATATATCTTAATATTGCGAAACCATCTCAAGATTCCTATATTTATTATACTTATAACATCCATGACTTAAAAACAGTTCCGATCCTTTTATCCGATCATTTTAACATTATAAAACATTGCATTAATATTGTAAAAAAATATATAAATGAATACTTTTTCCTCACTTCACAATGAATAGCAAGATAATATTGAGTTTTTCAATCTACAAGCGTAACGAACCCTGATTACTTTTACATACCGACGAAGAGGATCTATTGTATCTGATGTTAATAGGATGAGAATAAAGGGAGAGATGCCAACAAGGTACTTGATGTTCTAAAACCCAATGAATAAAATCTATCGGAAAGATTGTTAGTTTTCTCTTAATGTTTTTCAAACACAGACATTTCAATTAATTCGTATCGATAACGTAGGGTTAAACAAACCTCGAGTTTTTACGAACCGGCCAAATGCTTTTGCCAACGAATTCTGAAAATAATGGGTACAGAGAGAGCAATTGAAACGAATAATAATTAGATGATTCATATTAAGGGTAATGTTCTGATCTATGAAACGAATAATAATTAGATATAATAAATAATAAGGGTAATGGTCTGATCTACGAAACGAATAATAATTAGGTGATAAATAATAAGGGAAATGGTCTGATCTATGAAACGAATAATAAATTAGATGATAAATAATAAAGGTAATGGTCTGATCTATGAAACGAATAATAATTAGATGATAAATAATGAAAGTAATGTTCTAATATATGAAACTAATAATAATTAGATGGTAAAAATAAAGATTTTCAATAATTCATTCAAGATAATTTTATAAAACGCCTTTTAGAGATCATACTCTCCTCAACGGCACTCTAGCCCGGAACTCGAACCAAATATTATTACACAAATCGTGTATGGCAGCGATAACAGCGTCCAGGTGAATAATGTAAAACACTTTTTTTGCATACAGTACAACCTTATGGGATTACTGCCATATGGCAACATCCTCCAACCAACCAGAAATATATTTATTAGGCCTTAAGTGAAAACCAGACTGTAAAACTTTTCTTTTAAATCTGGGTTCCAGCGAGAATCGAATACGCCACTTCCGGATCAGAAGACAGGCGTCATACCAACTAGGTCACTGTGGTCGTTTTGTGATTCAATTTCATCCCAAGAGTACCCACCCATCCAGGATAGAAATATTTCTTTAACACATTATACTATATATAAAACAGCCTTAAAACTATACCGTTTATCGATCACTCGACCCCTAAACCTTACTCTAACAAACATTGCCGTTAACATACTTAGGTTCCAATTGCAAAATTATAATATTTTAATTACAGCCTGCAGTAGTATTTACTTTCGTCTGACAGGCTGATCTATAGCCTCAGTTTAGTAGATATTATAGCACATATAGAAGTTTTGTAATAAACTGAAAGAGGCACTATTGTTCACGAAAAAAATTACACTATAAATGCACAAAGAAGGTGTGCGATATGACTTAAGGACTATAATTCTGATTACACTTGAGGGTTGAGAATTATTAACTTGATTTTGATTTGACAGATTTTTAGTGCTTCGTAGGAAGGTTTTTTTTTTGTTAAATCATTGTTTTATTTAAAAAAAATCACAACGTATTTTTTATTTAATCTTGTAAGAATTATTTAAATTAGATAAGTGTTTATTGAAATCTAGACTGAACCATATTTTGAAACGAAAATATTGATACAAAGACATCCAACAAGACAATGCAAACGCCGTATTTTTTGGATCCTGAACGTATAACACATAATCTACAATACAATGTTTCACATGTGTGTGTTAAACAACAATAGAGCGTAAATTCACACAATATAATTTTAAATGAATATCTGTTTGAAAACCAAAACCATTGAGAGCCTAACTTAAAGGCAGACGTTTAAACCACGTATGCTGAGAATTAAATTACTAATGACGACAAAACCATTAGATGTCTGATTAGTTGACATCATTGCATTTGTTACTCTATCTGTGGATATTGATTCGTAACACTGTTTCTAAATCAGAACAAGTATTTTTTTAAATAGAAGGTTAAATGCCAAAACCAATATAATTTTGTTTCACCTTATTATAAATAGACATAATGCGATATTTGTGCTGACAGCAATATTACTAAAACCCTAGCATTCCATTACTGAAGTCAAAAATAATGGCAAGGGTACATAAACATTATTTCTTCAAAAAAAAAAAAAAACATTGCCTATCAGAAAATGTTGAAGAGTTCAGTAAGAATGAAAAATCTGTCATTAAACACTAACACATGCAACGAATTCAAACCATCATTTTAGACAATGTTTTCTTTTATTATTTATTGGGAAGAACGCAGAGTGACGAATCAAGTTCTTACGGTGGTTTCTAGCCTTCCCCAGGAACATATCTCACGTAACTGTTGCGAAAATCATTAGTGGGAGGCAGAGCACTAGCTGTCTCTCCATATTTTAGGAAACCTTCCTGACATGCGAAGTCCTGTGGGAATCTCGTGTGCCGTTATGTATGAAATTATGTCAACGGCCATCCTATCCATAAGGCTACGCCAGTACTGGTTTTATTTCTACTCCATCTGACGGCATACTCTATCTCGGAGAGAACACGTTCTATAATCTGATCAATACATCTCTTTATCGGTCATCTCTCTTCTCTGTATCAGTCAGTTAATGCATTTCTCACAAAATCTCTTTAAATTGAAAAACACTTTTTTTCAACTGATATCTTTGGAAACATTTACATCAACTTGTATCACGAAATGCTGCCGGGAACTTTAAATTTTCTCGAAGTCTTTCATTCTTTTGTGTGATCCATAAACCATTGATTACAAAGCAGTAGACAAAGAAGTATAATTTATCGTAATATTTTATACCGACTTTTTCTGGGGACTTTAGGCATTCAGTCGCTTTATCAGAATATTAAGTGCATTTACAGTCATTTTCCGTTTCTAGTGTCATCGAAAGAGTATCATCGATACCATTCTTTTCACACTCAGGCGTGTCACCACCAAAGAAGTCCCTTTGGACAAATCCTTCTTCGTCACTGCGTGACATTACATTTAAAAAATAAAGATTTTGATCGTATAAATCACGCTTGATGGGGACTTTTTTTTCCTAAATTAACTGCGTGGGTGTTGATGAGATCGAACTCAACTGAACTGAACTGTCTGACATTTGTCACTGATTGTCGTCGATATTAAAAAAAGTTTCATTCTGGTAGGCATTCGATTGAAAAAAAATTTACAAAACATTAAATTTTAACAACAGTTTACAAATTTATCACTTCTTTTTTATTCGATTTCGCTCTATAAAATCAGTAATTGACAAAAAATCCCAACACGTCCCATTAACATTGAATGCGATGGAATCAGATGGCGTGGCAGTTCAAAGCCTTGGTATTAAGCTCGGGACAAAGCTCTGAATTTTTCAGCTTCAGAGTTCCAGCCGTTTCAGGGGAATCAAGTTATGTATTTATATTTGAGGGATGCGCGGATACCGGAATTAAGTGACGGCATTAACTCTCAGTCATAGTATGGGCACCCCATGCTGCTATTTCGAAGAGGCGGCAATCTGTTCATACTGCAAACTGCACTTTTGCATAGCTTGGTTTATTGAAGATTTAGCGTTGTGCCATAAAGCTGAGGTCCCCAACATTTGATAATAAATAAGTCAGCATTCATAGAAATTTTAAAATCATAAACCTAACATTTCATAGTTAGTCCACTCCATACTTTTTATTGCATTTTTATACATTATATTTTAATGTTTACATTACTTGCCCGGTATGTATAATAATGTATCTGTGCCTCTCAAAAAAATGGTTTGAAATTTTGGGATACTTGAAAGCCAACTTTTTCTAAACATATTCGTATGCTGATGCGCGGAAGTAACTAAATGGCTGCGGGCGCTACCATTCTAACCTTACACACAACTTATAATATTTTTTGTAATATTTTGATTTTTTCAATAAGAATGGATTGGATTTCCAAGTTAGAGCGCCATCGAGGAAAATCTGCCCTTTAAAAGGCGTTTTATAAATTGTCATTTTATTATTATTATTTCATATATGTTATACTCCCCTTTACATTCAGAATTCCAAAGCCACCACTGTGTTCTTCCAGGTTATACAGTGCTTTCTTTGGAATAGTCTCCCAGTCCTGGAAAATTTGGGTCCATTCCTTTCCATCAGCATAAGACATACATGCACTCATTAACCACTCGTGAACATATCGGTGGTTATCTTTTTCATAATATTTTAAACTTTCTTTTCCACTTCCGAAATCTTCGTTCTGTGGTACTGTTTTTCTCGAAACCGTTTTGTACATACAATTCTGTCGAAATAGTATGTTGAAAATTTTTATGAGATGCACATATATGTATTTTTAAATGCATCGTTCAAATTCACAAAAAAAAGAATTAAAACAAAGAAATCTGAAACTGTAGACCGTAATTTATACTTTGTCGTAAAACAAAATTTGTGTGAAAAATTATGTTTATAACAAATTCTTCTTTCACGGCACAGATAGATATTCAGCAAAAAAGATCAAGAAAAGTATGGTCGGTTCAAGTTAATGATATTTTGAGAGAAGGAAGTGTAAAAAATCAGGGAAATCGTAATTAGTGAGTCCGTCCAGTCTATTTCTCACGTTAGATTCCTTTTAGATATGTATTTTTGAATGGTGAAAATAAATTGACACATAACGATAAGTCCGCTTAGTTGACTGTATACACTGGAAGTTCAATATACTAAAATCTTAATGTCACAATTTCTTTTGAAAAGTATTTTTTTTCTATGGTCAAATCTTTTTCGAGGTCTGGCTTAAGATTTTTTTTGAAAAAGATCTTTTTTAATTATAATATATTACATTTTTGTTTTAGATTCTTAACAATTATTTAAAACTTGAGTTATTTTAAATAATGTTTCGTACAGAAAATTATTATTGTTTCAATTTAAATAATTAATCATTTTTCAATTCAAATAAAAAATACATTTTAATTCTTTGTCGAAATACATCTAAACAAATACTAAAGAATAAATAAAAACAGTAGTCTAGTCCTTGGCGATTCTTTAAATATAAAGACTTAGCTTTCAAACATTTACATTTTTATCTATAAACAAACTAATTGCCAGTCTTTTTGAATAAGAAATACGTAATTAGTGTGCATTTATTTCCCACGTTAAAAACTAAAAACCAAAAAAAAATATTTTTACATGAAGATGATAAAATAAAAACTTGAATTAAAATTCGTGCTCCATACCCCTGAAGTAAGAGATACTCGTACTCTAAAAGCCCTCGGAAACGAAGTTTGAATGCCAGTCGTAGAGAAACTTTCAAGAGATAAAAATAATAAATCCAGACAGACTGAAGACTTACTGGACTGCCAGTTGTATGCTGCGTGCAAAACTGAATTATTGCGATTTTCTGTTACACTATAACTCCATCTGAAACAACAACAAAAAACAAAATTATATTAATTTCAAACAAGAAAATATAAAAAAAAACAATGTCTCTCTCACTCTAGTCTCGATTTCTATATCGGTCCTACTTGAACCCCCACGTCTCAGATTCTATTCTAGTCCCTATATTACCGTTTCTATTTAACTCCTAGTCTCAATTCATGCCTTCATTTCGATCATAGTTCCGGTACACATGTCAGTTCCCGTTTACTGGTACGATTCTATTCTTAATCTCGAACGCAGTTCTTATCCCCGTCACGGTCACGATTCAGGTCCTTATCTCGATTGCAGTTCCAGTCCTCGTATCGGTTCCCGTCATGGTTTAGATCCAGGTGCTTATCTCGATTGTAGTCCCGGTCCTCGTGTCAGTTCCCGTCATAGTTTCGATTCAGGTCCTTATCTCGATTATAGTCCCGGTCCTCGTGTTGGTTCCCGTCACGGTATCGATTCAGATCCAAGTCTCGATTGTAGTCCCAGTCCTCGTGTCGGTTCCCATCACGGTTTTGATTCAGGTCTCGATCATAATCCCGGCCCGTGTCAGTTTGTGTTACAGGTACGATTAAATTCCTAGTTTCGATCGTAGGTCTTATCCCCGTCACGGATTCAATTCAGACTCATCACTCCGTCAAACTTGTTGAAAAACATTGTATATAATCTTTCGAATATTGTATCACATGGTTTGGCGTGTGATGCCAACGTTTCGAAAACGTTACAGTTTTCATCTTCTGGGCTTGTTTGTAATGCAAGCCGTAAAGAAGACCTAAAGAAGAAGAAGTAAAGAAGTAGAGGACTCTAAATTCTACACTATGGAAAACCAATGTTTACGCGTCTCTCTTTTGATGTCAAAACTCAATACTTTGTGTTATATATTTTTTTCCGTACCTGTTACGTTTACACACATTTGTTGAAAAAATACTTCATTTTTCATTTAAGTCACTGTATGAAAAAAAAATTTGTTCGCAATCAAACCTTATTTCGTTTAAGTTCGTTAAAAAACTCAATCCTTTTAATATATACGAGAGTTAATTGATAAAGTGAAAAAATGCGAAAAGTTTAAAAATCAATTTGTCTCGGCTTGATACAAATTTGAAATTGAAATCGTTAAGGTGTCATTAATTCACAAAATGGCTCACGACCTCCACTTCAAGATGACGCTCCCCATGCTTGAAGAAACGGAAACTGCGCCCCGCTCCGCCGTCTCCTCCTACCAGCCCTCCGCTCCAGCGTCCTAATTCGAATCATTTCCCGAGCGATTATTTCCGGATGCGCTGCCATCTCAGAGCGGATACATCTCCGGAGAGCAACTCTTATAAGATGGATTGAAGGGTAAAGACGCGATGACAACACCTTGGTAGATGCTTCGCTATGAAAAGCAGACGAACATAAAGGTGAACTAAGTATTGTGACGTCGAGGTGTTGTCAAAGTTTATATCCACATTTAAGGTATTTGAAGTTGGCAACGTTACGTTGTATTGTATTACAGTTTCATCGTTAACAATACGATCTAGGGAGTAAATTACCATGTCCATGAAATATATCAAAAGGTCTGTATATAACAAAACGAACAAGATTTTTCTTTTAGTTATTTTGTGTCGCTTTCGAGAACCGAAATAAAAACGCTTGGGTGGAAGACTGGGCCACGGAGTTCATTATTATATTGAATTATTCGTTATTTGTGAAAGTTCGGAAGGCTTCGAACTCTAGGTGATTTGGACGAAATCTTTTGAGGTATTTTTATACTTTTCACTTATTATTGTTTAATATTTTAGCTCAATTATGAGGTGTAAAGTATTGATGTTGTTTTCGTTTAAATACTCGTATATCAAAAAAGTAAGAGATAACCTAACGATAAAAATATATAAACACCAAAATACCGATAGACTTTGTTTCATATCACTGAGACAGTTTGAACGTGTAAAATGAATGAATGAAGAAAAACTGACAAAGTAAATATATAAATATTTAAGTAAGTAGATCGCGTGGTAGATTAAAACCATGGAAAGTATGATTAGATCAAATAAAAGATATTTTGAAAAAAGAAAACGTAAAAAGTTAAGAAAGTCGTAGTTGTATAAAAATATGTATGGACGTCGAAGAGGCAAAAGATGTGCGTTGAGATAAGAAAGTGTGGCTTTTTACCTCCTCCGACAGGGAAATAGCATGATGGTATGTATGTATACTCGTACAAAACCGTTCAAAATTCAACAATGCAATACGTATATGACTTATAACTAGAAAAATGTACAGTGATAACATGTTTGAATAGTTTTTTGATAATGCGGTATCAAACATTTTGACAAATTTTATCCATCTTCGTCCCCACTGCCTCTAAGAATAAATTGGGTTCCTTATCTAGAGAAATAAAAAGAAATAAACAGTGAAGAAAGAGCTTTATCTGGCGCAAACCTACATTTGTTGGGCGCCACACAGTTGTGTAGAAAGGAACGGAGCTGACACAAGGTCTTTCACACTACAAAAGAATTTTAATAAGTTCAATTTTGAAAACACATGACAGCTTTTATACACCCATACCTGCCTTACCACGTAGCTTACAGTTCCTTAAAAAATCTACTTGATAATGCAGTCACTCCGTCTGAAATGAAAGACTTCACCTGACCATCTCCAAACGTGCAGTCTAATGAAAATTAAAGTTTGTGACCTAATGTAAGATTTTTTTTTTTTATTTATTTATTATTACACATGACAAGAAATATACATAATTTGAGAAAAACAACAGATAATTTGATTTGGACATACAATTTTAATGGATCTGGGTTTGTTGCCTTTCATTTGTCGTATCCCCAGTAAACTAGGAATTTGCCTGTATCTCACTGAGGATATTTAGCATGAAAAAAAAAACGATACTTCTTTCCGATTTTTGATTACACAAAAACAAAACCCCGTTGCACGCTTTCATCAACGTGACAGTGACACTCAAATACAACTGGAAACATCTTGCGAAATTAATACAGAATAATGAAGATACAGATAGAGCTTCCTAAGAATGGAATGATAGGAGAACGTAACAAGGAAAACGCCACTTATTTTGCAAGAAAGCAAAATAAAGCTTATTCTTTACTCCTCAGTTAGAAACCAGATTAGGGCAGTATTTTTTTAAAGGGTAGTTCTCCTGTTAATCCTTTTAGAACAAACGCATCATCGGCGTAAAATCGAATAAGATAATAATCTTCAAGCAATGCAACTCATAGGAGAACATTCATAAAAATAAACAAAGAAATGAACTTTCTTTTGCTCCTATATTTTTATATTTTTTTCTATGTCGTGTTATGTTTCACAATGCGCCAAACAAAAGGTTGCAACAGATTGAAACGGACGATCGGCATGGTTTTAATTGCTGAAACTCAGCAATGTTCAAAACAAATCAATACATGTACAGGGGTCATGAATCTACACAATGGACTGACAATCTTTTTCGATCGCGAGAGAGATCATATAAAATATTTTTCGTGAGATGTTTCACAAAATACCGCACGGGAGACAGACAAAACGTTGATTGTCAATTTCTTAAGAGAGTAAAAATGAAAATTATTTGTAAAAACCTGAGTAAAAAAACAATAAATTCCAAATTAAGAATAACTGCGGTCAATGCCGGCGCTAGGAAGTGTGCCGCCTAAATGCGAAAAGGAAATACAACCAGCCAGTTAATACTTAAAACAACTGAATCTTACTAAGTATGCTTTTGAAATAATTTATTACGTCAAAAACACAATTTATTTCAACAAACAGCTTAAATAAAGTAATAACAATGAGATTAAATAAAATTCAATAAAAATAAATTAATACAATGACGTGACATTTTAATGATTAACCTTAAACGCTATGAAGTAATATAATTTAATAACATATTAAATAAAAAAGCATACAAAAACGTGACTTTCAAGTACTTAAAAAATACTCAAAACGATAGAATATGAACCATTTTCTGATTGAAAACTTTCAGTGTTCATCTTGTATTAATATATTTAGGCTCGACTATTTTGAATGCGTTGTCCTCGTAGAGCTTGTACTTTTGGGAGACTGACGACCTCAAAAAAAATATCACCGCAACTACAAGACACTCGGTAAACCCCTGAAATATGATTTGCGGTAAAATATATATTGGTATAACAAAGAAAAACAAGACTAAGCGAACCACTAAGATCCTTAAAAAATGACAAATGCGAAGAATCTGCCCTAGCTGAACATTATACAATCGTGGGAAACAATTATTGGATCAGATTTGGATAAAGCCTAAGTTACGTCCAAAGACAACTAGTCCACACTAGTTGGTACATGAATCGATCGAAATTTTCCAACAAAAATTCAACATATTTGATGATAGCTATAAATAATCACCTATCTAGTAACCCACATCTAGAAAAACTATCTGTTCACTGAACAGCCAAAACTAACAAACGACAGATACAATAAATATCTACTATACAAAAGAACGTTGCACCTAAAAATTATATGGCAACACCAAGCACTGGGGATAGTAACGTTGATATTTTTCGAGGTCATAAATCTCGCGGTAACATTATTACCGTGAGGATGGCACCCGATTAACACATCGAAAATATACACCATAACGCCATTTCCCTGTCGGGGTACACAAAAACGACCGCGCGTCAAACATTCCTATCTTGACGCACATTCTTACCCTCTTCCATACCCATACAACATCTACGATTTCTCTGATTTTTTCTTCTTTTAAAATATTTACTTGATCAAACAATGTTTCCTTGGTCTTCCTCTACCACGCCCTCCACTCATATTTGCAATACATATTGCTATTTTTTCTTAATTTATTCGTTCTACATCCCCACAATGGTCTTTTTCAACTTACTCAACACATCAGCGTTAAGTTCATATTTATCCCTAATCACTTCATTTTATATTCTGTCACACATTGACACCGTATGTTTTTATCGGTACACGCAATTGTACAGAATGTATTGGGCTCCTTTCAATATTTTTTCACGTGTACGTTTCACTCTCATACATCAATATTGCTATAATATAAAAGAAGATTATTTCTTAAGTTATAAATTTGTATATAGGTATAGCCTTTGGCAAATATTTGGATTATAGATTTCTTTATTGAATAAAAAAACCATCAATGTTGGTATAAAAATAACGGTGTGGACTATCTATCATCTTAGCAGATTTCAAAACAAGTCGAGATTAAAAAAAACTAATAAGCAATAAAAACCGCAGATTTTAAATTTATGTATCAAATATTGGTGGAAATTACAAAGACAAATTTCTTTCGGGGCAATTTTTATAAAAATCTTGATCTTTTCCATCATTATAGTAGTTTGATGAAATTTGAATTCCTTGTATAATATCATTTATGAATTTCCATACGGTTGCCTCTGTAGTTGGACACCTGCGTGCTTTGCACACATTGCACATGTGGAACCAGAGGCTCTGATTGCGAGCAGTGTTCTAGATGCTGTCAAGTAGACGAGAAGGACAATGAGGTCCGTAAAGATGGATGGGCGAGATAATTCTCAATTTAATTTCCTTTCGCTTTTTGTTCTCACTATTAGAGTGGCTGATGAATGATAACAAATAAAAGAGGCAGACACTCTTTGTTATTTCTTTATTTTCCTCCAAAAAGTTGTTAGTAAAGCATCCTACAGTATTTAATTTATAAAAAATAATTTCAAACATAATAATTAGTTTTTTTTTTCAACTGTATTAAATAGTGATCAGATGAAGATAAATGAACATTGATTACCGATACATTACAGATCTTATTTAATTTGAAATAATTTTAATGGTGGAAAAGATGAACTAATCAGTCATTAGAAAGTAGTTTCACTATAACATTTTGAACTAATTTCTTAAGATCTAGATTGTGGTATCTTTCTAAAAGCGCCGATAGTGAAAAAAATTGCATTCCTGCATCCTGGAAGGACCTGGAAGGATTAATTTTTTAACATGTTAAATATTTATTCTTCTTCTAATTTGTTTTAACGTCTAATATGACTGTAAATACTAAGATTTGATCGTGAATTGAAAATATACACGACACTCAAATGACCTTTACATTTACTAAACAAAAAAATATCAACATTAAATAACTTACGTTATGTATAGTTCAACACTGAAAATAAATCTCAAACTAGTATTATCAATAACAATACAACATTAATTTTATTAATAAAATTAACACAAAATGAAAATGTAATGATCAGTATTCTAGATAAGACCTCAGATTGAGAAATTGCCTGAAAGGAACTCAACAGCATGAACATTGAAATTATCCACTTAACCAGAAATGGAGTAACCTAATTATTCCATATTCATGATCAATTAATTACCACGTGCTATTCCACGGTAACACCAACGATCAATTGATTACCACTATTGTTAACAAATTGTCATTGATACATTTCAATTGTAAAAGGTTCGGTGCATTTCTAGCAGGAATGTGATAACCCATTTGAGCCAGTCAATATGTCGTAGCTATCAGCGATATTTTGAAGAACCTTATGAAGAAAAATCAAATCGAACATAATTCTTATTTCAGAGAATTTAAGAAGGCGGGTGTAATTATTTAAGAGATCGTAGTCTACCATATCAGATGGATGCCATGAAGAAAATTATTATATCTTCGATCTATTTTCTGTGATATCCAAATATAATTTGATAAAATTTTATTGTAAAAATCTAACTTTTGACTCATCATGAATACATTCAGTTAAATGTATTCAATTTCGTGTAAAATAAGATAAAATGAAGAAGAATCAACTATGTATTACTTACCAACTAATTTCTAATTCTCATTCCTCTGGTGGAAGACATAACTTTTGTGGACAAGACTTTAAACTTCTACCCGGAATTTTAAGGTATGATTCCCGATGGGAACCAAAAACCAATAAAAAAAGTTCCAGTCAGATTTAATAGTTCACTTGGTAACAATAATCGCACGCGCTAGACGTGTTTGTCTTTTCACATGCGGTAGTATTGCAAATACGTGCAATGATGAACCGCGAGTTCCGTACCTACTTCAGTTCCTTACCTACTCCATTCATGGGGCTGAACATTTAGTCTCCCAGTCACGCTCTTCAGTATATCCGAATTACTATATAAACGTTATAGGGTAAGTAGCAATCGAAAAATGAATTTAAAATATTGAAATTTATAAACAAAACGAACCGACTTCATATTTTCCATTCAAAGAGCAATGCTGCGGTTAAAATATCAAAACCTATGTCGGACGCCCCCCGATTACATTAATTACTCCCATGAGGCAGGCATTCCCTCCGGCGTGCTGCCCACAGGGAGGAAGGGTGGTACGCCGGCAAACAGTCCCAACCCTGAAGTCTCCACCTATGTACCGCCTCCCCAGCCAGCAGGTTTAAAGTGGAAATAGATGATAAGATTTATCGCGAGGGTTTTCATGTCGCGGTAATTTCTAGTGCGTGGTAATCCCATACTACTAGACCTGACCTTAACATATGTAAGAGTAATTAATACGTTAGCATTAATATACTGAGGTTCCTTGGACCCTGTGACTTGTTATAGTTATGGTCGTTACTTTATCATTTCCATCCTTGCTACACTCTGAGTCGTCTCTCCTTACAAAGTAACATTTACAAACAAAACCATGTGTCATTTATATCTCGGTATGTATAAACATTGTAGCCATAAACTGGGAATACAATCTCTGACCATATAAAGAAGGGTGATTTAAATACAATAAAATCAGAGTAACCCAAACAAAGTAACATTTTGTAAACAAAAGCATGTGTCATTTATATCTCGGTATGTATAAACATTGTGGCCATAAACTGGGAATACAATCTCTTGACCATATAAAGAAGGGTGATTCAAATACAATCAGTGTAAACCAAACAATGTAATATTTTGTAAACAAAATCATGTGTCATTTATATTTCGGCCTGTAGGTATAAATATTGTGGCTATGAACTGGGAATACAATGTATAAATAAAGTGACCAAGAACTGGGAATACAATTTATTGATTTTATGAAAAAGCAGTGGCACAAATTAAAGCAGTGGCACAAAAAAGGAACATTTTAAGACCAGGGATATTAAGTCTATTTTATTTTATTAAGAAAATTGTTAGCTGTTTTACAACAGTCAGTAAGGGTAAAAAAACAGCAAAGAAACAGTAAATGGTTCCAAGTGTACTTATCAATTGAAAGTGCGTAGTTAAATATTATATATTTATATATAATATTTAAACAGTCAAGTGAACTTTTTGTAACGTAGAATCATTGAAATAACAATTAAAAAGTCAATATTTCCATGTAAGCAGTGTTAAACAATATAATTAGGAGAGACTTTTATTATAAGTGCTAATAATAAGAAAAATAAAAGGTTATTTGATGGAGCGCTGTTTAGAAAGAAGACTCTCATAAAGGGTTTCTTTACTCGGGATTTGAACCCACTATAAGCAACAGATTAGAAATATTACAAAATTAATATAAATAGGTTGATTGTGAGGAAAGAAAAGCGATGATAAAGGGTCTTTCAAATTGAGCTGTTTTTTAAATTCTTGGAAAAAACACAGATGGCGTCGCGAATTTGCCTGCGTCTTGTGACATTTGAGAAGTGTAATGTATGACATTTATAAAAATGGAGTCGTATATAATACAACAACGTGTTCAAATTGTTGAATTATTTTATGTATTGTAATCTCCGGAAACGGTGACATTAATTGACAACCAAGATCACGTGATCTGACACCGTTGGACTATTTTTTCTCGGGTTACGTGAAAAGCCAGGTCTATAAGAATTACCCCCAATCAATTACTGAGCTGAAAGACGAAATTATTCGCGTTATTGGTGAGTTAGAACCGCAATTATGCCAAAATGTCATCGAAAATTTTGACAAAAGAGTGGACATCTGTGGATCTGCAAGAGGTGGACATTTGGCGGCTATTGATTTTTGTGTTTAAATGTCGTAAATTACACCTCAATGACCAATAAAAAGCTTTTTGAAATCAAAGCAAATTGTGTGTTTTATTCAAGAATTTAAAAAAAATTATTAAAAAAACCGCTCAATTTGAAAGACCCTTTATTAGCAACATTGTCGCAACAAACCATTAGATTAACAACATTCCCGCATCTGCATATATTATATTTAGAAAATAATACTTGGTAAGAAACCGCAGAAAACTTACGAAGCAAAGACGAACTATAAAATAATCTTTGTAGATCTTACGATGTGTGATAGTATCACATTCGATTTTATGTGTGTAGTGTTCATAGGTGTAATCATAAATTTTGATAAGACTTCCCAAAAAGGGTTGTCTAAATGTTTCCTTAACTTGCATACGCCATCCTTATTTCTAACATTTTGAGGCAGACAAAGATCGATCAACTTGAAACATTTCTCGAGAAAACGAACGTGAACCAATAATAAAGGTAATAATAGTATGACTGTAACGCAAAAATAAACCCGTTGAAATTTCGAAAAAAAGCTCGTTATCGACTAAAACCTATAAAGACATAGATTATAAATATAATTAAATACTTTGCACAGCTTCAGAAATACTTCAACCATAAAATATGCAAGGCAATAAAAAAACAAATCCATATACATAACTCAATTCATTCCGCCAAGAACAGTTTTTTTTATTATTGTTAAATTAGTTCAAGTCATATAGTTGTTCACACACTGATTGCCTACGAGTATGTAATGATATCAAAACGTCTCGCTTTTTTTAGTTGGAACCAGTGTTTTCATTTTTAATTATTTACTTTTATCGGTCAACGCATCTGATCTAGACAAAATTGTTGAGATTTACCGTCTTTAAAGAACGGAGTTGAATCTCCAACATTCTACAATAAAAAGTGGTCCTTTTGAAATTATTGTCAAATTGAGCGTTGTAGTAACTTCATCATTTATCGAGAGACATAAGATTCCTACTTTATTTACAAAAAGTCTGATTTTTTTCTATACGATGATATAATTTCAGTGTTCTGTACTACGTTTGGCCATTCTTAGATAAGAAAGTATATATTACATTAGTAAACATTGGATAGGGGAGAGAGAGATAAGTAAACCATAATCCAATTTGTGTTTAATCTCTGCACTCGGTGATGAAACCTTGAACAGCAGAGCCTACAGTGTGGACAAAATTGTTTCCTAAAAATCTAATTTATAAACAGATTTGAAAATTTCTATAAAATAACTTTTGATTTTTTTATTATCCCAATTAGCTAGTTGCTACATACATACGAGTAGACACACATACTTCCCTTCTTCCATATCCATAAACCTTATCATGCAACTACGATTCTGTGTTATCTGAGTTCAAGCGCCATACATATATAAAAGACGAGAGACTTAACAAGTCGCATTTTTATGGTGATGGTGATGATTCTGCTCATTCATCAATTTTCCAACTTTTACATCGCATTTTTGCCATTCCACTCTTTAAAATATTATTAATAATAAATTGGGACTTTGTTTTTCGTCATTATAATGCTAAAATCATAAAATATTGTCACAATGTGATGTGAATCAAGTATGAATAGCACAGGGTGGATAGGGAGACCAGAGCCCGGGATGGACGAAGGCTTTTAATAGAGTGGTGAGCCGCACAAAGGGACAATAGAGAGCTTTACACCCTGGTCATGCAGTGTGAAAAGACCTTGGGCTGCTATTGAAGATAGTGACCGCTGTCACACTAATGGGACAGTTGATAGCACGAGACAAATCATTACCTGTATCTTAATTAATTATTATTATTTTACCTTGGAAGGTCATGCAAGTAAATTTCATATATTTTTTTTATATTATCAAGACAATTGCTAAGTTTGATAAGTAAATTTTATGAGAGACGCGAAGAGAAATATCTGCGACGTGGACAATGACTGCGAAGAGCTAAATAAATTATGTAGAAATGCATGCATTGGGAAGAATACACAGGATGACAATGTATGACATAATACAAAATGAAATTATTCGGGATCAACGTGAAGTCAAGACTGATGTGCTCAGTAACATAAAGAAAAGCATGTTTAGATGGTTGGGGCACGTAAAACGAATGAAAGAAGAAAAACTAACAAAACAAATATAAAGTGCTAATGTGAGTGGTAAACGTGTGAGAGGAAGACTAAAGAAAGTATAGTTGAATCAAGTGAATGATATTTTGAAGGAATGAAACGTAGAAATCGTAAAAGTTGTATGAAAAGGATTTGAAGGAGGCTAAGGATGTACGATCGAGATAGGAAAGTCTGGCGTTATGTCCTCTCTGCCTACTATAACATTAATTTATTTTTATTATTTTGTGTATATGGTTTAAAATGATACATCTATATACTGGACTTATTGCTGTACTGCAATTTCTTGCAAACAGCTAGCTAGTCCAAAATACAATAAACTGTTGATAAAAAAAATTTTCGTTTTAATTTAAGTAAAATAATGAAGAAATGATTAAATATGTGTAAATATAATGGTAGAACTAGAGGTAATGAAATTGTTCAAGGATAAGGAAGAGAAGCAAAGGAAAATTAAGATGAAAGGAGCGATGTAATATTTTTTCAATGTTCTCTTAAACATAAATAAGAGTGGTGCGAATCTAATAAATCTTAGAAGATTGTTCCACAGTCGCACCGAGTGAACTGCAAATGAAGATATGTAAAATGTGGTGGAATGTGTTGGTGTGCAAAGGAGTCGCTCGTTGCGTAATCGACGTGAAGATCCATGTTCTTAAAGAAACTGGATTTTTTCGCGAAGATACATATTATATAAAGAAGAATTGGGATTGTTAAGCACGCAAAAAAATATCAACAGAATATAAACGTTTTTTTCGCTGCTTGATTTTAAGTCATTAAAGTCTGTTCCGACAGTAGGACGCATGGTCATACTTCCTTAGGTTAAATATAAATCAAATACAAACATTTATTTATTTATTTAACTTGTTCATACAAATACATATGGCGAAATTATTGCTTTGATGCAATCTCTTCCAATCTACTAGCTTTTGTTTCATAACTATCATTGATATCCATGGCCATGTATTTAACGTAGTGTTTGAAAAATATATTTGATAAAAAAAAACAAAAATTTAACTAAAAGATTGATTTCGAGAGAAAATTGGGACAAAGATGGGCATTGCATGGGAGTTAAAGAAGAGGATGAGGCGCATGGTCGTGTGGTAACGCACTGAACTTCCGTGTGGAACGTCGTCGCTTTAAACCCCGCACTGTGCTACTCCCCTCGAATGCATAAGGATTCGGGGGTATAAGGATACACGACTTCGGCCATATCTATTCTTTCATAAAAGGGGCAAAACATGCCGATGTGCTCCAATCGGCTCACTTTAGTGTGCCATCGGATCCAGTACAGTGGTGTGCCGGTGAGTTTGCAGGTGTACAATGGCTCACTCACTTAAATAAAAGAAAAAAATAAATAAAACTTGACGGCACAGTTTCGCTTCCCAACTGAATTGATGTTGAAATAGCGAGGGGGATCCTCGACTACGAGGCCCAGCAACGACGACGAAAGAGGGGAACATTTTGAGATAAACAATGATTATTTTTTGTAATTTATTTTTATCAAACACTGTTTATTCCACTTTTTTATGACGGTATAACCCTACCGGTTTCAAGGCTTTCACCTCATCTTCAGGGGAGCGCATATTTGAGCTCCCCTGAAGATGAGGTGAAAGCCTTGAAACCGGTAGGGTTATACCGTCATAAAAAAGTGGAATAAACAGTGTTTGATAAAAATAAATTACAATGTCTTTAAACCTCCACAATGTTAATGCCTTAACTATAAACAACATAATGATTATTTTGTTTATTATTTAATATCAATAATAATGTAGTACATCTGATTGAGACATGAAGATCGTTCCAAAGTCGAGCCGAGTAAACCGCAAAAAAATATGGGTAGAATGATTCTACCGTTACCAGATCGAAGGAAGAGTTCATACTCAGAAATAGAATTGAATTGTCCATGCAGATACTGAGGATAGTTTGGATTGTTCAAACTTCCAAATAGGGTTAATAGAACATGAATATACCGTCGCTGTCTTATTTTAAGCCTTGGAGTAAAGCAAGATTATCGGATAAATGGTCATATATTTTTTTAAATAAACCGAATACAAAAACTTAAGAGCCTCTCCAGTCTATACAACTACTTACTAGCATCGAAATAACAAACGTCCCAATAGTTAATTAAGGGATAGATGGATAATTTAAGCTAGCAAAATTCTGCTTTGCATACGAAGCAGAATTCGCCATATGTTGAGAGAACGGCTTTAACTCGCGGATATTATTGCATCAGCCTAAAAAAATCCGAAAAGATTCCCAGATCCGTGACGTATCTGGAATCCAAAAAAAATATAATCGTCAATTTGAAAAGACGGAAGATTTAATTGATTAGTCCTCAAAAGACGACCGCATATAATGATAGTTTGCGATTTTATAGAATTAACGAGCGAGTCGTTTTTCCTACACCACTGTATGATACTACTAAGATCGCGGTTGTACTGTATACAATGAAAATGTAACACGAGTGCAGTAAATACAACATAGTGTACGAGGTTCGTTTTGTTAGCCTTTCTTCATTGAATCGATCTACATGTTAAAACCTTCTTTCTTCATTGAATCGATCTACATGTTAAAACCTTCTTTCTTCGTTGAATCGATCAACATGTTAAAACCTTCTTGATCTTACTTAAAACATCATTCTTTAGTTTGATGCTTAATCACTTTATTATGTCAATCATTGTCTCCGTGTATTTATTCTCAATGCGCGCATTTTCAAAGAATTTATTCGGCTCCTTTCCGTCTTTTTCCACGTCCACGTTTCACTTCCGTCCATCAAAGTTGATATTAGGATACGTATGTGCACTATCATATTATCAATTGTTAATACTGTCCGATTCGTTACATGAAAGCATACATATTTCTATTTTCAAAACAAAACTGTTGAAAACAACATTTTTTCTTACACTATTCTGTTGCAGTGTGTGAAACTGAAAATAATCAAGACCGATTACTTTATGAAACTAAAACATAACCAAACGAGTGCAGAGTACGCCAGGGGTGCAAATGTAACCATTGTTAATGAGAAACATTTTTCCGCTCCTGGTTATGGATTTAACTGTTATTAATTCCTTTTTATATTAAGATAATTCAGCTCAGTTCTATTCCATCACCACCCACACTGTTATGGGGGACAAAATAAGTCCCGATTCAGCGCAATATATACTGGAAGATCGAAAGCTTTATTTTTTATGGTTGTAAGGTCGTCTAGTGACGAAGAACGAACTGCCCAAAATGACTCTTTCTCAGGTGGCGACATAACTAAGTATGAAAAGAATAGTAGCGACAGCAGACTTAAGGTCCGACATTATGGGAGATGAAAAATGACTCAGTGCAGTAAATATACGAGTATAATACTTATAAAGCGGTTGAAGGTCTGAAATTCGAAGCCAAATTCGAATGCAGCAAAACTATCCTTGGACGCCATTAGATCGAAGTAGCCAATCGGCACAATGATGAACCGATGTAAGGCTGCGTGGTGATCCCTTCGGAAATTATTGACTCGATTTTCATCGCAGTTCCACAGAATGTGATATGCGGGTTGATCCAGATGGCCGCAAAAACTACAACAGGGCGAAGGAACAAGATTGAAACTAAAACGTTTACCATTACAGCTCCCATGGCCAGAGAGAAATTAGATAGTCATATAGCTAAGGTACACCCACGGGAAGCTGCGGCGCGCCCAATTTTTTTTAAATGTTTTCTTCCCAGGGGGGATGTCTACCATCGATGTTGCCAAGTTGACAACTCTATGCAGGATTTAAGAATCGCGTGAGATCATCCCTGGCAAGGGGTGAACGCGGATGTCACCTTTACTCACGAACTGACCCTTACCGAAAATATAATCGCGGCGCGACGCTGGACCTCCAGATCCAATGAAGCGAGCCCTGTTAAAACCGACAGTGTTTCCGCCGAGCAGTTTTTACTAAGACATCACCTTTATGATCAATATGGAACGACTTTGGAATGATCTACAATAATGATCAGTTATGCTTCAAGTCAAAGTGTTACATCTCTGTAATGATTCACTTCCATCAGCCCTACCAACAAAATCCGTCTTGACTGTCTGCAGTTTATCTCTCTCAGCAACATTCCTCCTCTAATTAGTCATTCTCAGCGTGCAGCAGTTCTCTGGCAAATAATCCAGCCATCACAGCTTTAGTCTCCCCACTTTTCTATGTCCAATCAGATCGCTGAACAAAGCATCCCTTGCAAATTCAGTGTCCTGCATTCAGTATAAGTATCAAAGCCAGCACAGTCAAGTATTTGTATAATTTTTAAAAGATATCATTATACCTCTTTCATTACGCGCCATTATCATAAATTGGACCATATACTCTGCGAAAAATCTTCCTCGCAAAGGTGTCGCAAATTATTTCATTCCGCTTTATGTGTCCATTACTCCAATGAACAACTTACCACAGATCTAGGCAGTATTTTTAAAGTTGGCTTTTTATGTATCTGAAGAGAAGCTGACATAAGGGGATAAGGACAAAAAATCACATATTTGCCGACAGTACTCGCTTGTGTATTTCTTCACTGGCGTTATTGGTCGAGTGTTTTATGACGATTGTTTTACCATAATTATTTTTTTATTATTACTTTGCGATTTGTGGCTTTAATTTGATAAAATTTCTTGAAAGCAACACGTTTATGTCAAATTGATAATATTTTTACAAGGCAAAAACATGTAGTCAACCCTTACATACTATTAATTTTGAAATTAGATTTAAACCACCAAAACCGCATGCGTGGTCAACCCACTTTCATTTACAATTCTGGGGAACAAACGTTGTATGCCGCTATTTATCGAGAACTCATAAATGTAGCGATATCAACACGAAATTTCGCAAAAGAAATGTTGTGAATTTCCTGCGTCCCGAAATAAAACTTAGGCCGATCGACAAAACAACTAAAAACTGACCCATATTTTCAAGAACAGATCCAATAGTGTATCTATTTTTGTTTTGACCCATATTTTCAAGAAAAGATCCAATAGTGTATCTATTTTTTTAAATATTTCAGGAAACATAGTGGTACGTATTTTGGGCTAATGTTAAATGAAAAATGCATAACTTTTTTTCATTTCTTTTGGTATCCAATTCGTTATTCAGACATATTAAAAAGCGTGGACGGGAGACGAAATTATTTTGGATCCCAAGCCTTCGGTTTAATAACATCGGGGATAGGCACGGAACTCGCGGTTCGCCATCGCACGTGTTGTCAACACTACACCACACATGAAGAGGCAATATCACTCACAGAGTCTAACGCATGTGAGCATTGCTACCAGACGAACTCTTTCACCAGAATGCAATGCTATTGCTGGTACCATAGGAAATGAAACCCAAAGGCCGGGTTTAATTCCGGTATTTTACTAAGGCCACGGAGATCGTCAAATTTCACAATAAAATACATAAATAATATTTTGCACATACAGGATTAAGTTCACTTTGTCTATGAATATTTTAAACACACATGCTTCGTTCGGGCGCTGCTATAGCTGCCAGATGTGGTTTGTTTAATATTAGTGGGTTCGAGTCCCGAACTAGAAAGCCCTTGACGAAAGTTTACTTTCTAAAAGGTGCTATATAAAGTCATCCTTCAAATTAAATACATGCCATCCTGCCATTTCTCTATCGATGTAGGCAGAGAGGACAGAACATCAGACTTTCCTATCGTGGCACACATATATCACCTCTTCCAAATACTTACACCTTCTCATACAGCTTCTACGGTTCAAGTATTTATGTTTTAGTACCCCATTGACTTTGTTTTATATCGCTTAGCAGTATTCTACAAATAAACCATAAAAAATTCATAATAGTCTTGTTGGTAGGACGCCTGTTTTACAAATCGGGGGTTTAGAGATTAAATTCCCATTGGAACCCAGATATGTTTAAAAAGGATACCATATTGTTGATGCAGGTGGTTGAATCAAGTGAATAATAGTTTGAAGGAAGGAAATGCAGTAATATAAATCGTAGGAGTTGTATTAGAAGAAACATGAATGTAGGAAAGGCAAAAATGAAACGGCTTGAAGGTGTGTATGTTTATTTCCAATCTGGTTTTCTTTTTTAACAAGTTGTTTATCGGTTGGAAGAAATAAGTCCGTCAAGTTGTAACGTATACAACGAAAGTACAATACAATGCAATACAATAAAGAAATATTTGTGGGATGGATCTTTTTTGCATATATTCATTCAAAATACTGTTTCCCTATCATGAGTAAGTTGCTGAGAAGGGGTTTGAATGTAACATATCCCTTCCCCTAAATACGTCATCGGTATCGACAGGTAATAAATGTAATTGGGCGGATTGTGATTTTGGCAACTGGAACCTTGAACCACATTACATAAGCCTATTTAGTTGGCCTTCACGTGACAATCAGCCGGAATGACGATAAACACTCAGCGTCGGGGGGCGGGGGTTGACGAAAAATTACGGCAATTTATTTAAAGATTCAGTGGGCACGTTCATTGTTTTTGTCTCGGATATTTAATTGGAAATTCCTGTACGCGTTACAGTGTGTAAACAATGAAAAGTTAAAATAATGTGCGATAAAAGTAATCCAGACATACAAGGGGAACCCCCGGCCCGACCCTAATGCTCACCACCAGAGCTCCCAGCGGGAAATGATAATTAAAACATAGTGTTTCACTCCTCTCTCCCGTATTCATTATTTCGATTCCCTTAGTGAACTACTCGTAAATTATTTTCATTCATTCATTCATGCGTCGCGAGACCTGTGCATAGAATCGAGTTCGCTGTAAAATCTTCTCTACTCTCCTGTATCTAAAGAGTGGCTACAGAACAAGGAAGGATAGAGGATTTGTGATGTGGATTTACAGACGTACGCTCAAGTTTTCCTTCAGTATTTTGGTCACGCAATAAGATGCACAGATACATTATCTTATTTTCTTTTTGTCCATGGAGGTTGCGTTAAAATGCAATTTTTTTAGTATTTGTACACCACATACCAATTGTTGTATATTGCTATTGTTACTTTTTGAAATTGTATTCCTTGTAATATTAAAGTGCTAATATTTGACTCATATAATATCATAATGTTTTTGATTTGGTGGCACAAATCATCCTAGTTTGGGTGGATTGCCTATTTAACAATAAGCGCTAATTTCACATATGCCTCGTATATTATACATGTTTATGTTCTTTATAGTAATGAGAGTATTAAATTGAGACAATAATATGCTGGTTGATTTAAAATAGGAATTCAACCACAAGCTCTACGGTATCTAAGCATAGTAATGAAACATTATGTGAGAGGGGGAATATGTTATTTATATAATTATTGAAATGTTGGTCTTTAAATTCCTGCATTTTTTCTTGGCTTATAAAATAAATACATAAAAAAATGTTACGGAACTTATCATCCACGGAAAAATAAATGGCAAACAAGGCAGACGAAGACGTCGCAACTGCAGGAGAGATTCGGATGCAGTTCTACTGAGTTATTTCGGGCTGCAGGGAACAAACTAAGGATTGCCATAATGATGGCTAAAACTCCGATAGGAGACGGCACCTCATGAAAAGAAGATTCATTCATGCATATGGTACCCCTCAACATTTAAGAATTAGTGATGGGACTTGTTAAAGAAGTATGAATAGTAGACATGATCAAGAGTATGATCGGTAGACAACATTGTTTAGCCCTGATAATAGAGCCTTCGAGTTTAGAACAACTGGAGTACGCACGGAATTCGCAATTTGTAATCGTATAAGTTAGGAATACTTTCAAGCGTAGGGAAAAAATAACTGATGATGTGGTGGCTATCTTAACCTCGTCAAGAACACTTAGATTTCTACACCTGTCCTATTTTATATTGAAAATACGGCGATAGCATTTGTAATGAAATTTTTTTAGCAATCAAATAAACTAACTAGACAGTTATTTAATGCTTAAATACTCGTTTCATACTTTTTTCGAAAACTTGGATTTAAATGGCAAAATAACAATTTTTTATTAGGGTATGCAAACAAACCTTGGACGTGACCAAAGCGGTGGATGAAAGACAAATAAGATAGAAATAATAGCGTTGTGGGATAACGATGTATTTATTTTCATTATTTTGTATACATAGATAAACATGGTATGGCGAGCTTAATGCTTCACAGAAATTTCTTCTAAACAACCAATTTATCTTGGATACATTAAACTGTTTTAATCTATGACAGATTTTATGAAAAAAATATTGAAATGAAATATGTTTTTAAATAATAGTAGAACTAGAGGGAAGAAATTCGTTCAACTAAAAGAAAATTAATAAAAAATAAAGAATAAAAGAATTTAAAACATAAATGTATCCAAGAAAAACTGGTTGGCTGGATGAAATTGCTGTACAGCAATAAGTCCGCCAGGTGTACCATTTTTAACCATGACCACAAAATAATTAAAATAAAACAAAAATAAGATAGAACTTCCCCGCATCTGCATATATGAAACAAAACATATTTGGTACGAAAATCGCCGACACTTAAATTCAATTAAACGATTATTTTTTCTCAAAAAAAAAAAAGAAAATTAAACGAGTTATTTTCTTAATGGCGTTTTTTTTCAAATGTATTGGGCCAACTTATTACCGGTAACATTCTTCTTCTGGAGGTGCCATTTTCTATTGGAGGTCGGCCACTATCATGGCATTCCTTGTAATGTTCACTGCAGCCCGGATAACCTCAGTGTATTGTACCCAACCCATTCCTGCAAGTTCTTAAACCAAGTAATGCGGCTTTTTACTTTACCCTCATTTTGACGCACATAAGTTTAAATCAAGGGTAGATCAATTAAGCCCAAACAATGCCAACGAGCCACCCTCGTGACATCAGACCTTCCCTGTGCTATAATGTATCTTGTGTCTCTCTCGATACGTCTGTAGATCCACAACTCAAAACCCTCGATTCTACGTAATGATTCCTGCATCAGTGTTCACGCCTCTATTCTATAGATGAGAAATATAGCAACAAAGCATACACATTATGAATTCCATGTAACATAAGCAAGAAACGTCATTTTACAACATTAAATTTATACACACATATTTCTTTACTCAGACACACCAACATAGCTATATTTGGTTTTCATGGTGTCTCATTCCTCTCATTAGTCGATGAAAGGAAGGGATGCACATCACGAGCTGATATTACGAAGCATTACGAGAGATGATCTACAGTGCGGCCCTTTCATCCCCCGCTAATGATGGTAGTTCAGCTTCCAGATCCTATACGATGTCATTAAAACCTCGTGCTATTCCAGGATTTGTCCGCTACAATTATTTCTAGTCTGTATGGAAAGTGACTACTGCACAAGGATCAGTTTACGGATTATAACTGTTACATCATTTGTACGAGTATATACTCGTATTGTGACTACTGCTTGATGCAAAATATTAAAGCGTTAAAAACGAGGCATAAACATTAGCAAAAAAACTTTTACAAACATAAATTGTTCCTCGACTGACGACATTTGTCGCCTAGTTGATAAGGTGCCTGTCTTCCAGCACGAGAGTGACGAGTTCGTCTTCCGCCCACATATGAACTGCAAATTTATTTTGTTAATTTTTCTTAATTCATTCCTTCCACGTGCCTAAACCATCTCAAAGTGCTCATCTTCATCTTGCTTAACACATCAGCCTTAAGTTCACACTCACCACAAACCACTTCATTCTTATATACGTATACTGTCATACATTGTTGCCCCATGTGTTCTCCTCAATGCTCGCATTTCTGTAGCATTTATTCGGCTTCTTTCAATATTTTCCAATATTGGTACTAAAACTCTGTTATACTATTACTGTTATGTTTTGTTATCTTTTATAAAATTATGGCTAGTGCAATTTTGCACCATTCTGGACATTGGCTGGAATAAAATTATTATTATCACAGGCTAAATCTCAATATAACCAAAATCGAAGGACCCAAATTTTCAGAATAAATATTTTTTTTGCTGAATCGAACAAACTTATATAAAACTATGCGTTTGACGAACCCCGTTTTAACGAACTAATATTTTCAGTATGACAAATATTTTTCGGCCGAAAACACCACTGGGAGAATTGAAACTAACAAGTCTTGAATGACACTAACCATATTTAACAAACTAGTAGTAAATTTGGACGCTTCAAAGAAAAGAACAAAAATTTAAAAAAAAATTAATGAATGCTCAACACATAATTCAACATAACCTGAAAAAATACTGTGCTATTTGGAGGTAAATTGAAGTTGAATATTATCCTCTAAATTATACAGTATTTTTTCAGCTTATGGATTAAGAAATTATACAATACTTAAATAAAATGCATTATAAATATATTAATGAAAATGAAGCTATGCCAAGTTATGAAGGTTAAGTTTTCGTAAGCTATGAATAAGTTGAATATTAACAGAGTAACAATATTTTAATTTAATATTAAGTTGAAAAAGTTTCGAGCTTACCTATCCTGTAGCACTGATGTCTCGGAAAATATGTTTTTTTAAATTAAGTGTATTGGAAACGCAATTATAAACTCTGATAAAAAAACTCTGTTCAGTTAAAATATCATTCATTGAAAAAAAAAAACGAATTGAGAGTATTTGTGCAACTTTTCATTCAGAAAAAAAAACAGTTTTTGTTACTTTATTTTCTCTCGTATTCAGTATAAAGAAATATTGTTTATGGTCCCATGAATTTCGTTATAGTGCGATCTTATCTAAATTACTAAAAAATATTATTTTGGATTTTAGGAAATCTCGAAATAAAAACAATTCTGAGTTAAATATTTATTTTTTTATCTTGATCATGTTCACCCTTGAATAAATGTGTCAAAAAGAAATATGAGTATTCATCGGACAATTTCCTTTGTTACAGTTCTACGAGCCATCTTCACTTCCACCATACAGAAGGCCCCCCACGCCAGGACCTCCTCCAGCCTATGAATCCGTGGTCAGCAAGAGTGACAAATACAGGAAATTCGGAGAAGATGACGACGGTCTCAACGACCTCGAGGGACTCCTGGACCACAGAACCAACGAAATCAACCATAATAAAGAAATTGCAGAACAAGAAACTATGAGCAGTATAGATAAATTGAGACACTGCAAAATTCATGGAAATTGTACAATTTACGCAGAAAAGGATACAATATTTGATATTGATGGGAAAATAGAAAATGTAAGAAATAAATCTCTAAGTGACGAAGCGATAAGACATTTTGGAAATGAAGATGATAGAAAAAAATTAAGAGGCAATGATGTAATAGAAAATGAACACATTTTCATTCAAATTAATGATGACCCTAAAGGAGAAGAAGAAAGTGAATATTTAATATCGATATCCACCCAAACAAGAAAAGCAACAGAAGAACCACAATGTAGCAAATGTGAGTCGAAAGAATACGAGGTCCAGGAAATTTCTTCGCGAATAGAAATTGACAATCAAACTGCAGCTGAAGGCGAATCTCATCTTGAAACGTTACAGGTAAATTATTATTTTTTTATCAATACACTCATATATTGTCGTCATCGTTGCTGGGCCTCGTAGACGAGATTCAAATAAAAGCGTTCATCTAGGTAAACTGTGCTGATGAGTTTGTTTTAAGTGGGTGAGTCGCTGTACACCAGTAAACTTACCAATCACACGGTTGTACTGAATCTGAAGGCACACGTAGATGATGACGGCATGTTGGATGCCATTATTTATAAGGATAACGCAAAAAGAAAATGAATAAGTAGAGGATTGAGGGTGGGAGGTAAATTTATAGGTAAGGAAAATAAATCGAACGGCGGGGCGATCTGAAACCCGGATAAAGGAGGGATTCGTTTACTAATTTTCTTCCCTTCCCTATAAATTCATATATAGGGTGCCCCAATAAGATCGCCGGATTTAGTTAAAATGGCCTGCTGGTTTGAGTTCTTGGGTCAGTTGGATCTTTTAGACGTGTAGATCCAGATCTTTTGTTCTGGATCTACATGTCTAAATTCATGTCCCTGGGGTTTCAGTAACACTTTCTCTCGAGTTATGTTATGTTTTCGTGTAAACGTCCGCTAAGAGAACGCATGGGTGACTTACTATCCAGATCGAACTAGTTTTTTTTTTTATTAATTAACCTTCGAATTGATAACTAATTTGGACCATTATTTCGACCGAAAATTCCACGAAGTTTACGAACTGTTTCAACAAAACTTTCCCCATTTTTATAATGAGTTTTAACAATAATTACGCGTTTCTCTTTCGTGTAGCGTTCCATATTTACTAATCGCAAGATTGACAGAAGACAGATATGAAATTTATGAGCTGCCAACCTTATAAAAAAAATAGCGCGAAATTTAAATGTGGTGCTCTTATCAGGACACTTAATAACATAAAGCCATGTCCCTTCTTGGGTAAGTAGAGAGGACCGATCTCCATGCACAAAGCTCTCCTCTCATTCACATCCATAAATTTTGTAATACGTGCTCTTCTGTATCTCATTCTTGTTACCTTTCCCTTAATTAAAATTTCTACACCTATTTTTCCGATTATTTTCTGTGTCCATCTCTTCCTCGCTCTCCATTCGTTTCGCAACTTATTCTCTCAATGTGGCCAAATCATGGCAGGACTCCTTTCTCAATCCCGCCTGTAGTATACGTCTCTAACGCACAAGTATATTTTATTTAATAATTGCTTACTCTGTCAAACATTGTAATACCAGATACTGAACGCATGAGACACATTTCGAGTAAATTGTATCGAAAAACGAATGGTTTAAATTGTGTCTTCTACAGGTTTCTGAAAGTTCTATCCTATTTTGCAAGTGTAACATTTTCCTTGCATCAAACGACCTTCGTGGTCTAACTGGTATGACACCTGTCTCCCAGCCCGGCTTTTGCGGGTTCAAATCCCACTGGAACTCATTTTTTTTAAAAAAGGATTCGTCTTATTTTCACTAAAGGCCTCTTTAACATATTTCTGGTTGGATGGAAGAGATTGCCACATGGAAATAATCCTACCAGGTTGTATTGTATACAACGGAAGTATAATACAATATAACACAACCTGGGAGGTTTATTGCCATGTGGCAATCTTACCTAACCAGCAATATATAAGAGTTTAACTGAAAACCAGACGGTAACCTTTTTCCAATAAAATTGGTTACGAACAACAATCTAACGCGTAACTTTCGAGTTGAAAGTCATACCAACTAGGCCAGTGATCATCATCGCCTTTTTAATACGTAACTTGATAAATATTTTTCCCATGAAATATTTGTGGGGCATATAATTCTACTCTTGCAAGCTTTTCATATGTTGAATATTTTAGGTTTAATTAATCCTATGGTTAACGAAGGAAAAATGGGTTTAATTAATTTGGAAATGTGATAACACAGAGAAATCACGCTATTGTAGGGTGATTTTGCAGCACAACTTCGGGCCTTATAAGCATCTGTATTTCAGAAAAATAAGAAAATCCTGAGAATTAAACATGTTTGGAACAAATCGGGATATTTACCACCTTTCTTAAAAACACGATAAACATTAACGGTACGCACGAATTATTTTTTAAAAACATTTTTTAAGAATCCTAAATCTACACAAACAATCGTAATTCGTCTTCCATTGGTAAGTTTTCTGCGGTGTTATTACCAAATATGTACTTTTAAACATTTACAGATGCGGGGAAGTGCCTAATCTAACGGCTGAAACCAGCACCTTCATATTTTAAAACTTAACTTTTATACATAATTTGTTTGTAATTTTTTTATCTCAACGTGCGATCGAAACTCGAGTTAGAACGCTTTTGAGAAGTTTGCTTTCTAAACAGCGCTACACAAATTATTTTTTTATAATTATTTTTATTACCTCAAAAATATTTTTTGTAACGTAAGCTTAAAGATAAAATTAACACAAATAAACTTGTCATGTACCTGTTAGTGACTCAAATCAATTGAACGGTGCTTTCCATTCGACGCCCGGGAGCAAACACAATATTAATTCTATGCACAACCAACAAGTGACTGAGACTCCAACGTTGAACAAACGAAGCACAAATTCGCAAGCTCGATAAACAAACAGATATTTCAATATTTTAAGGATATATTATTTTCATACGAACTTATTTGCTGGTATATCACCTCTAAGTATTTATTAGATATTTGGATCGTGCGCAACTTTAGGAAGGACCCGTTTTGGCAGATCTTATCGACATTTGTAATAATACTAGTTGCAGCCCGTGAAATATTCACGGAAGTAAAACAAATTCTACATTTAAGAAAATATATATTCATAAATGTAAAATTTGTTTATATATATATCATTTATACATCGTCCCCTTTTACACCGGTTCAAAAATTGTTAGCTAGGTATTAAAAATTCGTTCAGTATCACGGACCCACCGAGATTCAAACTTTGAATTACTTTCGGAAAGAATCCAAGTATTCCTCTCTCGCTCTATTGTATTCAAAATTCAATTCTCGTATTCTTTCTTTTCAAAATCCATCTCGTATCCTATCGGTTTTGGCCTATTTATACTATGATGATATGAACACTAAACAAATACCCTACGCTCCATATAAAAATCATATGTATTACAATAATATATTGGAAGATCTACTACGGTATCTTTGTAGTTTGTATTCCTTGGTTTCTGTGATTTTCTTACCAAATATGTTTATTTAACAAATTTAGATGCAGGAAATTACCCATTTTAAATGCCAAAGTCATCACCTTCCTATCCTATACTGAATATTTTTTTTTAGAATATTTTTAATCTGTCATTAATAATAGATTCGATCTCGAATACGAGCATCCTTGAGAATTCTACTAACTATATAATATATTATGAATTGCCATTTTATAATTATTATAATGTACCCAAGACTCTATACTGCGTTTACACATTTCTACTTTAAGACTTTAATACACTTTAATATATACTAGGAGATCGCTTCAAGTCCTAACAAAAAGTTTCATGTTCAATTTCCGATTAATATCAAAAATAATTCCAGTCTGACGCAGAGTTAGTAGTTCCAGTAATAATTCCAGTCTGACGCAGAGTTAGTGTTTGCAATTATTGTTACATGATCATAACCAATCCGAAGTTTCACTTAATGGGCAGAAACCAATGGTATCTACTTTTCAAAATATCCACATCACCAGTCAGGATATCAAGAGAAGAGCACTACGAAAGAAAGGCTTATTATCTTGAAAATCGCAGTGCAGGCACGCTAACGGCTTTGCGTGTAGCCACGCGATGTCCGCCGCCAATTATTGCCAGCATACCTCGTTATTTCCGCCCTTTCCTGGTTCAATTATGTGTCAACAACGCGCCCACATTACTAAATACATCATAATTTGTGTTTTCTCTGATACATGCATACATACCATTACGCAATTTTCCTGCTAGGGCAGGCAAATCATAACAGCTGTGTTGTTATAATTTAAAGATGAGGAACATTACCTACATAAGTTTCACAACCAACGACTCGAATCTATTTTCCTCGAATGATCTTGGGTCCTTCTACCCATCTATCCCTATCTCCCAGAACTCAATTTCAACCAAAGATATTACTTAGCACTTTATTACCAACCGAAATTATTTGAAAATGTTCTTTTAGATTTACTGTCAAATACTCCACCCTACAACATATTAATTAATCGTTGCTAATCTAAAAAGGACCCTTATTCCATACAATATACATTGGACATCTGAACGAATATCTAAGGCATCATTGTTACTCATATTAGTATTTAAATTTTACCATCGTATTACAAAAAGTAAAATATATCATTCATCAAAATGACATATTTTCTGCGTAGTGATATTTTCTGCGGCGACCTTTTTGGCCTAATTGTTAAGATGCTGACTTCTAGCCCGGGGATCGCGCGTTTGTACCGCAATGTATTAAAAGGGTTCCAGTCTGGGTTTCACTTAAGACCACTTTATTATATTCTTATCAATATTTTGTGTTATACAGCACACACAACCTGGTGGGATTTTTTCCAAAGGCATCTTACCAGCTAGGCCAGGAAGGCTGTCATATATTTCTGTTTGATTGGAAGAGTCCGACAATTCGTACAAAGCAAGTAAAATTCACAAATTTCTAGACTCTAGTCTGTTTTCATTGTAGCTGCTAGGCTGATTGATATATGGTCATAAATATTGTCATTAGTCAGCTTCTAAATAGTCGACACTTGATTAAGTGTTGTGCACGGATTGATTTCAAATGTTCTATCTTTGTATTCAAATCATTTAGTAGGATGTCTTTATTGTATATTTCGAATCTGTGTCCGAGACGTTCTTTCGCGAGGAGTAGAATTCGAAGGTCGGTTTATTCTTCATCTTGTGTATTTATTGTTAGGGCGGGGTATTGTGATACAGCATTTTCTGTTGCTGATCCTGTAGTGTAGAATGGTCAACGTCTTAGTGTTAGAGGTATGGGTGGCATGTAGAGCTTTAGGAAACGCTTGAAGACAACCCTTTTGGGAGGTCTAATCAATATTAATTATGGTATATGAACACTAAACACATACACTACGAATGTGTTACTATCACATATCGGAAGATCTATAACGCTTTTCTATAAAGAAGTCTTAATATCAGTTAGTAACTTGTTTTATCAAACATTGTTTATTCCACTTTTTGTAACGATATAACCCTACCGGTTTCAAGGCTTTCACCTCATCATTAGGGGAACACAGACAATACTCTTGTTTGTGCTCCCCTGATTATGAGGTGAAAGCTTTGAAACCGGTAAGGTTATACCGTTACAAAAAGTTAAATAAACAGTGTTTGATAAAACAAATTACAATATCTTTAAATCTCTACAATGTTAATGCCGTAACTATAAATAAAATCTTAAAAATAATCCGGTTTTCGGTAGCAAAAATATAACTCTGGAGAGTATTTCGGTATCACAAACATAACTCTGAAGAGTATTTCGGTATCAACAAATAACTTATATTTTTTCTTTTCAGCAGAAATCTTCGCCGGCAGAGGAATCAAACGGAATATTTCCGGATCAAGTAGAAGGTCGAGCTGATCTTGAAAACAAAGTCTTAGCAGAAGATGTCAAGCAGATCCTGCACCAGCAAACAGAAAGTGTCCAGGACGAGTCATTGCCCACTTATGAAGCCGCCTTATGCTTGGAAGGAAAGAGACAAGCGACCAATAGCACTGAATACCACTAGCTGATAAATAATACAATTATAAATTGTAGAAAAATAAAGTAATAAGATATTTTAAACTCACATATCAAGTTAAATTGGCGGCCTAATTCCAGTTCTGGACCAAACAAATAGAATCTGGACTTGAGTAAACTATACTCGTACTTAAACACACAGGTTCAATAAACCATATTTGTACCATAACACGCAGGTTTAAAAAACTATACTTGTACCATAACACGCAAGTCCAATAAACTATACTTGTACCATAACACGCAGGTACAATAACCTATACTTGTACCATAACACACAGGTCTAATAAACCATACTCATACCATAACACGCAGGTCCGATAAATTCGATTCGATATGTTCGATTTTCCCTTTGGTTGTTTTAATGGTTTATTGATCAAGTTTTCGTTAATGTATTAAACCATAAACGATAACAATAAACTGGCTGATACTCGTAATTGAATCTAAAATTCTTCTTTTGCATGTGCCGAGTCAAATCCCTCTACGTCAGGCATCACTCTTGAAAAAATATATCTTTGAAAAATTAATACAACTTCAATGTAACACCAAATTAGCATTTAATTAGATATTTATCACATTATACTAATATAAATTAAAAGTAACAAAATTAAAATGACTCAATATTAATATTGGTTAATTCGTCCAAACATTTTCAATTAAAAATGTGTTTATTAAAACTACAATTCACGTTTAAACCAAATCCATGAAAGTTTTTTACAAGTATATAAAATTAATTTACATACACGTATAACAGATTAAACATATATTATATACTTTAACACACATACTACAAACATACCATCACGCAATGTCCATTTTGGAGAAGGCAGATAGCACCAGTCTCTACGCTTTTTCAATAATGCACACAGCCATTGTCTTTTCCTTGCTCTCCATTCAACATACACGTATATATTTATTTCGTGAGTATTTTGCTACTCACTCGCTCAATGTTGTCAACCCACCCTAACAATCATTTCTTAATGCTACGTTTAACATCCGTATCTAATAAAATGTTATCTTTTATCTGATAATTCCTTTCTATATTGAACATTCTGACAGTATATTGAATATATATGATCATTCCTTTTTATATTGAACATTCTGACAGTATATTAAATATATCAGGTATTCGATGTAAGCCACGGATTTCCATAGCATTTTTTCTTTTCGTATCACCCACTTTCAGCACACAGACTTCAATTATATGCACCAAAGTTGACACGACGATATTATACGGTTCCCTGTAGCAACATATTTTTCTCTTTTCTCTATATATCCACGTCTTGAAAATATTCATCCCAAATAACTCAAGCGGTTCTAATATTTCATTAATCACCCATACACTGGAATTACTCAAAGAATCGCCCTTTTCAACAGTCATGACATTCAAAATGTTAACATTCATTTTCAAATCTTAATCAATAATTAAAAAAACATACAAAGATAACATAAAAATACATAGCATTTTATAAGTAAAATTTAAAAAAGAATCTTGAGATGGTTTGGCCGAATTATACATTATAAAACTAGTTTAAAATGTTATCAATTAAAATAAATAAATTTAATACTATCGTTAATTCACAAAGGAAGCCTTTTTATTATAATTTCAATAAATAATATAAATATAGTAATGGTTAGGCTACAACGCCGACTCGAAAGGAAGAGAAGAAGAAAACGACGATAACGATTATCTTTATTGGGAGTATTTAATGACGATAGTAAAAAGAGGAACACATATCCTGTATCAAATTATTTCTTAATCTATTAAACATTGTAAAACCATATTTTCTCCAATAGACACATTTGTACTACATTTATTTTGCTTTAATCACTCCCTTTCGATGCACTATGACTTCGCTTTTATTGATCAATATTGGGACTAGCACACTCCTGTTTACAATATTTTGTAAAATTTTTGCTTTTGATTATATTTATTTTGAGAACATAAATATGACCGCAATAATGATAACATCTATCAATATTTTAAGTTTTAATATATACTATTAACCAATATCTTTGATCTTTATAAAATATATTATATCAGGTATGATTGTAATAGATATATCAGTTATAATTGTGATGGATATATCAGATATGATTGAAATCAGTTATGATTGTAATAGATATATCGCATATAACTGTAATAGATATTTTAGTTATAGTTTTCATAAATATTTCAGTTATGATTGTAATAGATATATCAGTCATAATTGAAATAAGTTTAGATTATATAATAAATTTGTAAAAGAACATAATGTTATAAACGTCGATAGGGGAAAACGTTTTGTACTGAGCTTGAATAAAGATATTATTTTTCTTTATTTTCACAGCTTGTTTACATGAATATCACAATAGAATATGTGTTCACAAATAAATGTGTTTTACGAAACCTAAAACTATTATTTATTTCAATTTCCCATATGACCTTTCCAAATGTTAGTATTTTTTAAGTATATGTGTAGTACGAGTAATTGAACCAGACATAGCCACAGACGAAAAGGCTGAAATGTATCTATACGATATTCTTTCAGTGTTCTAGACCCGCATTCATAGTTCAAACTTAACACTGAATACTTAATCATATTTAAATGTTTACTAAATGTTCTTAGTATTTAACATAAGATTTCATACAGGTTTGTTGTAACTTCTTTAAATAAAGGAATCTCAATGTTTTATTGCTCCACTTTCAAGTTTGGAGGGTTGTATTTTCGAATCTGAATACAAATAATGAAATTTTCAGGTAACTATTTAGTATTTAAGCCGGACTACGAATCCGGACCTTTAACTCCGTTTGGACCCACCAAAATAATCAAGCACATAGCATTTCAGTTAACATGTAGTAGGGGAGAGATGAGTTTGCCATAATCCAATTTATATTTAATCTCTGTACTCGGTGAAGATAAAATTGTTCACGACAAACTAAATACGTACGCAGAGTTGAAAATGTCTACAAACAACTTCAGTTTTATTTCTATGACCCCTGTGGCTTAGTTTTGGTGACATACTTTTTTACTGTATGCGTGTTTGATCCCATTTGATGGTACATCAATAAAAAAGCCCCATATCTGGTCAAGTGGTATTACCATACAAAGTCCTAAAACAACGGATATAGTTAACATAACATACATATCTGCTCCAGTTCAGTTCGATCTTAACACCATCCAGCGCGATCTACATTAGAAAATCGAAATCTAATTAGGGAAGGTCCGATGTCATGAGGGTGGCCCGTTGGCATCGTATGTGCCTTGTCGATCTACCCTTGATTTGAGCGTATGTGCGCCAAACAAGTATGTATATATCTACCTCAGTAATTCTAAGCCTGAAGGCTCGATTAACGGGTCTGAAGACATTTTTGATTCACGTACATTGTGGATTCGATTCCCGTTCACATTCAATATAGCATTCAATATTTAAAAAGGGTTTCATTTTAGTTTTCATTCAAGGCATATAAACAACTCTCTGGTTTGGTTGTAAGAGATTGCCACATGGTAATAAACCAGCCAGGTTGTACTGTATACAACGAAAGCACAATACAAAGAAAAAATAATACAAATATTCCAACTAGGACTGACTAGATGCAAGGTGAACATGCAAAGATAATTTTTTTTTTAACGAAAGCAACATTGATCATGTTTGTGCCACAGGGCTCACAAAACACGCTTCTTTCGAAAAGCAATGATACATGCTCTGGGCAAGACTTGATTGATACGAATGCATCTATAGTATGTTGCCTCCTAATGGAAACACCTGTCAGTTTACCAATTAATGGTCCAGACACGAAAATAAATCAATGAATAATATAAACGGGCTGAAGCCTCGTAAAAATATACTTGCAAACTAGATTTACGCGAGTGACGTTGCTGTTTCGTGTGTGGTTGTATTGTTAATATGTACAAAAACTGCGAGAACGTGCATACTCAATTCATTGCTTAAGTTTTATTAATGTGACTGAAGAAAATGTTGTCTTCGGGTCACGTAATTAAACATGCCCGCATCACAAAATTGGATACGTTAAGAGGTACCAAACGCATGAATCAAAACTGCCTTGTTAACTTTTCATTAATATTTTGTAAATAGTTAATTTAAATGAAAATACTTTAAATCCAAATCCAGGTCAGTCAACCACATGTTTTGGGCAGATATTAAGATTATTATAAATCATTTTTATTTTATTTTATTGAATAAACGAATCTATAACACAAACATTTGCCAAAGGCTACACCTATATACAAATGTATATATTAAGAAGTAATCTAATTATAGATATTATAAATATGAACTAACCTTATTTTAATTTCCTACGTGTCATTTTATTTTTTCGATAATCGTAATATTTAATTTCTTATAAACAGTTAACACCTACATACTACTTATAACTAGATACCAATTCTTACAACTAATTATTTAGAACGTACATGTCCACTCATTCAGCATAGTTATAAAAGGATGCAATTTTAAAGCTTCTCACCCCCTAGATTCGTACTACGGGAGACCTTCATAGTCTACTTGATAAAATTCCACTTTATGAATGTGTGGTATAAATTGTGTTTGATAAAACAAATTACAATGTCTTTAAACTTCCACAATGTTAATGCCTTAACTATAAATAATATATTAAATGCCAGTACGGCAAAAAATTATAAAAAGCGCAAATTTAAAGATAGAATGTTGTCTCTCAAAATATATTTCAACCAACATAAAGTGGAATAAACAGTGTTTGATAAATTACAATGTCTTTAAACTTCCACAATGTTAAGACCTTAACTATAAATAATATCCATACATCAATGTAGTCACTATTACACGCCATTGTGAACCACCATTTGTTCAGAAAAATATTAAATTAAATTAAATAAGGTCTTATAATAAAATCTGTTAGACCACGGTGCCGAAATGCACAACCGATAAACAAACTGCAATCAGCATAAAGGGGAAAATCTCAGTGGGAAAAAAAACCACAAGCATCAGCCAATTCAAATCCCCTCGGCTCGAAATAAACGACGCTACTGAGAGGAGGGAAAACGTCCGCGCTTTGGAAAACCGACTGAATGGGCGCATTTGAAAGGTCGACTGATTTGAAATACTCATAAATTGAATGGAAAAATTCAAAACCGAAAGGCTTTAAAAATAAGAGTTAATGAATCGTTTGAAGCACAGAGGCTGGTCACTTCTGTTTGTGTTTCCCTATCCTCTCTTTTAATCCTTCCAACCCTTATCCACATTGGTACATCGAAAACATTTCTATACCACTCCTGTTCCCGCTTAACATATGTGTACACAAGTGCACATTTTGTTTCAGACCTAGTAGTCCATCCTAAAAGACTGTGTGTTGGCAGCAGGTCTTACAATATATACAACATTCAGTTCCTATAACATCAACAGCGGTGCGGAAGGCTATGGGAAACCAGCACACTATTTTTCCCGACAAAACCACATAAATATGCTCAACAAGTTTGTGTGCCACGTTCCTCAGCATTGAGGTCACGGCGAAAAAGAATCATTCAGTAATAATTTTCTTAAGCCTTTTAAATAGCTCTTCTATGATCAAATAGTTATTACAGTATGCTTATATTGTCTAAGGTTATTTTATTTTTCTGTGCGTTATCTCATCACAGGAACCTCTATCAATGGCAGAGGTTCCTGCGATTAAAATATGATAATACGCAGAATCCAGATGGCTAAGGGAGTGATATGTCGCATGATCTAGAAGGATCGAGGGATCCTAAAAAAAGAACTCGATTTGTCTAAACCCTCATTTTCTCATGTTTTATGTAATGCCGAGGCGTAAAGTCCGAAAACCTATCATATGGAAAGACCAGGTGAAAAAGCTGCGGGATGCTTACTTCAGGAGTTAAATAGAGCAAGAGATGGATAATGATTGATGACTAAGGTGATCATGATCCTCGGAATTGAAAGATTGAGCAGAAAAAAAATTGTGTTGTTGATGTTTATGTTGTACAAGTATACACGACAATTTGGTCAGTATACCATTTTTTTAACCAGATAAATGTTGAAAGGCGTGTTGTGAAATTAAAATCCACATTTTTGGAGACCGTCAGGAATCAAATTTGAAACCACCGGATCGGACGTCATGCGTTCTACTGACCAATCCAAGGAGATCGTCGAGAAATTATTGATTTTAAAATGTGAATTTGAGTAAAAATGTTAATGTTTCAGCAGGCATAAGATGCATACAATCTAAAGCTGTCTGTCTTCTCTGCCCACCTTGACAGGAAAACGATGTGATGTTATGTATGTATGATATAGCATACATCCAAGACATTTTTAAATAAAAACTTTGAAATTTTATAATATACTGCCGTTTATTTTCAGTCGTTAATTAAAATGATAATCTAGGCACATAGCATAAATGTGAAAGGCATTCTTCGAGTGCTTCACAGTTCGCGGTCTTCTGGTTGCGAGCTCTAACGTAAGACTGAGGCGGGGCGGAGTTCCCCGGAGACAGAGGAATGTGCCGCAGGAGACGGCAGAGAAGCTTTTCGCGAATATCGGCGCTACATAAACAAACTTGATGGCATTGTTAAATGGCGTAAACCTCAAGCGGCAAGCCGCTTCCCGCAAAATCATAGGGGCACAACAACTTTTGGTATAACAGTATACAATAAACATGGCTCGCAGTTTCCGTGATACTCGTATAAATCTAAACTGCGACACTTACACTATATACACAACAATTATTAATTAAATTATAATATTTCTAAGATTTTCATTTGTATACTTTTTCGAAATTGTTGTACTCGTAGTTTTTATTGGCTACTTCGACTTTGTGACGTCAAATTATGCTTCACATTATTTTTATTTGTTTATTAATTACATAAATAAAATTAAAATAAATTCTATAAAAGTCAACAGGGCCACAGAAATCATCTAATCGCTGCCCGGGAGGCTTCCGAAGATAAGTCCGACCTTCCTTCCCGTTATAAGCACAGGCTTCCGAAGGAGCGCATTAGTTGCCTGACTAGTCCACCTACACTATTAGCAGGGAGGGCCAAGTTCTGAGTGAATGTGATGAAATGCAAATAACCTGAACGACTGGGCATGTACAAACGTGTTAAATAATTAGTGTTAAAATAATTCGTTGTAAGAATTGTTATGTATTTATAAGTTAATACTAGTATGTAGATTTTAACTATTTATAAGAAATTAAATATAAAGATTAATAAAAATAAAAACTAAGTGTAGGAAATTTAAAATAAGTTACATATAGTTATAATATATAAATTAGATTAGTTCTTAAGATATAAATTTGCACATAGGTCTTTGGCAAATTTTCCTATTTAAAGATTGTTTTATGGAACCAAAATTAAAAAAAAATACATTTTCATGATTGATGAACTACTACGGAACTAAAGTTAGCAAATTGCCATTGATACAATTGAATTGCAAAAGGTTCCATGTGTTTCTAATAGAAGTGTAGAAACCAATTTGAGCCAATATCGGGACCAATATCGAAAATTATTGTCTCAGAAATGTATTCTGGATCCTTGTGATTGTGTTGAAATGGACAAGTGACCAAATTATAGAGCAATAATTCAATATTCTTCTTACAAACGATGTGCATAACATACGAGTATATAGAGGATTAAATTGGATATGGTCCTGCGAGTAAATCGACCGCACTGCAGATGTAATTTTACGCCTCCATTTATCACGATCAGAAACATTTCTAGAACTCTTAGAAAGAGTTGTTGGTTGTATTCCTTACCATGTCTGTCCATTGCGTTAGCAATCTGTCTCGTGATCCACCACTTCTTCCAGAAAAAAAAATTTATCCTACGTGCTATCCATTGTACAAGCTGCACGCGTCGCAAGCATCATACATTCAAACGTCTTATCTTTGTGTTCTTTTACTCTTAATGTCCATGTATCAGAACCATACAGAAAGAGTGAGAAAATAAATGTTCTTATAAGTTTCACTTTGGAAGGCCTAGTAACATTCCTGCCTTTTCATATGTTCTTCAGCTTATCCATAGTCGACCGTGTGATTGCACTTCTTCTTTTGATTACCGCTTAATATCCGTTCATATAATTATTGAATATCCAAGAGTTATGTCCGCGACTTTACAATTACCGATATTTATTTTTTAAGATCAAATGTCGTTTTGGGTATCAAAAACTACATTTTTTGTCTTATCACAGTTAAAATTGAGACCCATGTCACTGCAAACTCTTAACATTATAGCAAGGATAGTTGCCATTTTATTTAAGTCATGCGCTAGAAGGGTTATGGTATATATGTTTTCTAAAATAAATGTAGTTTTAAAGGTTGCATCCAACTAGACCTTAATCCTAACAACACGCTAAAAATTAATTAGATTCTCCACTTTGCAAGTAATTCTTATCCCTATGTTAGATAAAAAAAATGTCTAAGTTATGTTCAACTTATTCTTACTTCGGTGTGGCGTCAACAGAAAAAAGCTCCTTCATTTTTTTCCATGTCATGAAAAAGAAGTTTTTAAGTTTATTTAGAATAAAAAAATAAACTTCCATCTTTCATTTTACAGCCGACATATTGTTTACATATTGTTTTACACTTAACAATACTAAAATACATATTTTACGTACAAAATAGACATACAACAAAAAGTATGAATGCTCTTGCTTTCTATAATACTTTTCCATATTTCATTAAAAATATTGAAACTTATTTTTGTATTAATTATTTTGAATTTAGTCATTTCGGTTTTCCGAAGCCGAAAGTCATCGCGACTTTTCGTGGGATTATTATGCATCCCCTTATTGTACGTCACTCCTTTTCAAATATACTTTAAACGGCAAAAGAATAATTTTACTTAAAATATAGACTAGGACATTAAAAAATATATTTAGTTTACAAAGCGTTTTCTTAATTAAAATAGTCGTCATACCTTTCTTCAACACAATTTGACGTTACCTTGGTAAAGTTTTATTGCTCAGAAAATGAACAGTAAAACAATAATGAAGATATGTTGCTATTATATTCTGAAAGAAGGAAAAGAGAAATCGTATGAACTTAATTATAAGATGTACGCGGTGCATGGCTGCGCGGTAACGCTCTGATCTTCCGTGCGGAAGGCCGACGGTTCGAGCCCCGAACAGGTTTTCTAGTTTGGTTTCCACTTCAAACCTCTTTAACAGGTTCTTGTTTGTCAAGAAGAGATTATAATACATATTTAAAATGGTTAAATCGAAAAGGACTTTCGAAGGATTGAAAAAGAAACTTTTAAAATGTATCCATACAAAAAGCTATGAAAAGGAAGCCTGGTTATAATTAGTAGGACACTAGAAATAAAGTATATACAAAGTAATACATAAAAAACTTAAGAAAAAAGACACATACATACCATCACGCCATTTTCCTGCTGGGGTAAGCAGAAAGGATAGAGCGTCATACTTTTTCTATTTTGAACCACATATATTGCGCCTCCTCTACATCCATACAACTACTACGATTTCTCTTGCTTTTTTCATTTCTTTCTTTCGAGATATCATTCACTTGATTCAACCATACTTTTATTGATCTTCCTCTTGTACTAACATTTTCAACGTATATTTGTTTTATTAGCATTTCTTCATTCATTCATTCTACGTGCCCAAACTATCTTAGGGTGCTATTATTCACCTTATTCAACACATCAGCCTTAAGTGCGATTTCACCCGTATTACTTTATTTCGTGTTCCGTCATACAATGTTACCAAATTTATTATTTTCAGTGCACGTATTTCTACAGCATTTATTCAGCTTTTTTCAATCTGTTCCCACGTTCACGTTTCACTCCAATACATCAAATTTGGTACTAAAATACTATTCGAGACTATATATTATATTATTTATAGTTAAGGCATTAACATTGTGGAGATTTAAAGACATTGTAATTTATTTTTATCAAACACTGTTTATTCCACTTTTTGTAACGGTATAACCCTACCGGTTTCAAGGCTTTCACCTCGGAGGGAGCGCTTGAGAAAGTCTTGTTTGTGCTCCCTGATGATGAAGTGAAAGCCTTGAAACCGGTAGGGTTATACCGTTACATAAATTGGAATAAACAGTGTTTGATAAAAACAAATTACAATATTAGAGGCTATCATCTTAGCAGATTTTGATACTGTCTGGAAAGAGTATATGATATATATTTTAATACCCCATTGCCTTTGTTTTCTATCGCTACACGCTGTTCGATATCCTTCGTAACTTTTCCATCATTTGAAAAAATAAAACCTATATACTCGTAGTATGTAGAATTCCTTAACTTGCTCTAATCTTTCATACTTATCCATATATCACATCTAATTTTTCTTTCACCTTTTTCTATCACCGTGGCTGGATTTCACAAGATTTATTCTTAGATCTTTCTATTTACAATTCTCATTCAATTTACTTAGACTGTAATTCACCCACATTTGCCCCCAAAATAAAATAATTGAATAGCGGAAATAATTGGAAAACAATTGAAGATGTTCATGAAATAATTCTTATTGTTTGACGCGAACTTTCAGAAAACAAAAAGACCTGCATATTACACCAATAAATAATAGTAAAGATAAAAAGATTTTTAACGCAAATTACAAGGGAGATAGAGAACATAAGAGCGGTATATATGAAAAAGAATGTGCTTGTGACAGTATACGTCTTAGAATGACACAGAAGAAACATTGGCACTACACGATATAAGAACAGAAGCGTGTTTTATGTAATAAGAACGTTTCAGAATATGCAAATCATATTATAGAGATAAATTACAATAGCAATAAAACAAGTGTTACAATTTTACATATGTCACAAAAAGATACAAAACAATGAATTTAGATAAATAAGAGATACATAAAGCCAAAAGAAAAAATAAAACAATAATAAATCATCAAAGACTGCAAAAAACAATTCACACCTCAAACATGTTTTGAGGCTTTCGCGGTTCTTCGTATCCGTTTGATATGGTTTTTCAGAGTGTTTTATGATGCCGACGTTTCGAAAACATTACATTTTTCATATTTTGGGCTTGTTCGTAGTCAACTTCGCTGAACAAACCCTGAAGGTGAAAACTGCAACGTTTTCGAAACTTCGGCATCATAAACTAAACCACACACGGTAAAACCTTCTGGAAAACCTTGTCCAACCGAAGTCACGTATCATTCAAAAAAAATATTTGGGTCAATATACCACATACGACCACTGTATGATGAAACCTAAACATGATTCTCGTTACAAACTGGGATCCCCGAGATACGAGAGCCTCGAGATACGAGATATAAATTAAAATGTAATTTATCATTAAATACTTGATTAATCTGTTTCTTTATTGATATATATTATAAGTAGTTAAAGTAAATAATGTAAAAGTCAAATCAAATTGTTAATGTTATCGTTGAATTGCATGCGCTGTAGAGCTCCATTTAAATATGCATAAACTTGTTTTATATTCTGTATTAAAAAAAATATTGTTTTTACGTTAAAGAAAAAACATGTCTTTACTTCGATATATAATATTATCTCGAGGAAGTTCTCTAGCTCAGGTTATAAGACAACACCCGTGGTCTAATGGTAATGGTAATGGTAAGACCTCTGTATTCGAAATCGGGGATCGTGAGTTCAATTCCCGATTTGAAAAGGGTTGATTGAAGTTGATCTGATTTTCACCTATAGTTGGTTAGAAGAGATGGCGAGAATGCAATCAACTTATCCAAAAGTACTATTATACTAGAACAATAGTGCCATACAAGACTACAGAAACAGATAAAGCAGCATTGTAGGAAAATGATGCAGCCAGAAAGGACATTAATCCAAGAAAAAGAGTAGTTCAACTCCCTTTCTACGTAGGATAAGTAGGGAAAAGCGTAGTTGAACTCCCTTTCTACGTAGGATAAGTAGGGAATAGCGTAGTTGAACTCCCTTTCTACGTAGGATAAGTAGGGAAAAGCATAGTTGAACTCCCTTTCTACAAAGGGTAAGTAGAGAAAAGCGTAGTTGAACTCCCTTTCTACAAAGGATAAGTAGGGAAAAGCGTAGTTGAACTCCCTTTCTACAAAGGATAAGTAGGGAAAAGCGTAGTTGAACTACCTTTCTACAAAGGATAAGTAGGGAAAAGCGTAGTTGAACTCCCTTTCTACGTAGGATAAGTAGGGAAAAGCGTAGTTGAACTCCCTTTCTACAAAGGATAAGTAGGGAAAAGCGTAGTTGAACTCCCTTTCTACAAAGGATAAGTAGGGAAAAGCGTAGTTGAACTCCCTTTCTACAAAGGATAAGTAGGGAAAAGCGTAGTTGAACTACCTTTCTACAAAGGATAAGTAGGGAAAAGCGTAGTTGAACTCCCTTTCTATATAGGGTAAGTAGGGAAAAGCGTAGTTGAACTACCTTTCTACAAAGGATAAGTAGGGAAAAGCGTAGTTGAACTCCCTTTCTATATAGGGTAAGTAGGGAAAAAATAAAAAATTATAATCTTGCAATAGATTTTTTTCTTTTTTTCTAGAAACAATAAAAACATGTTTACCAAACTAGAAACAAAATGGTGCCTAGTCATTCATTGAACGGGAAGCAAAACCAACACGCGCTGATGCCGATAATTGGTTTCTCAAATCCCAAATCCAATTTTCAAACAATAAAAAAATAATCCTTCACTTAGGAAATACAAATATCAAAATATAAATAGAAAACCACCGTCGGTGAAAAACAAGAACGATCAGTCGGAAAATTCAGCGGTTGATTTTAAAAAAATATACCATACAATTTTCAAGTTTCGGAATCGATTTGATTGCAGTCGAAATAATACTTTTTTTTAAATATGTTTTGAATTATAGACTTTTACATATAATATATACATATTATCACGTTGTTTCTCTGTCGGAGTACACAGAGAGGACAGAGCTCAAGACTTTGCTTCTACGATTTATCTGACATTATACTCTTCCTTCTTTCAAAATAAAATTCACGTGATCCAACTATATTATCTATGGTCTCTTCCTATATTATTAAGCCTTTATTAATTGATTTTAGACATTTGCACCATTCAAAAGTTGAATACTTAAATATGTTTTTTTAAAATAACATTGAATCAAAGCCCATTTTCATGTTTAAATAAAATAAACAACTTTTGTGCGTAAATAAATTGATAATAACGCTTTAAAGTACATTCGTAATAAAAAATCTGTTAATTTATTTTGTAAATCAATTAACAGATTATTTTATTACGAATCACTCATATATTCCACATTCATCAGTGGAATCGAATATTTTCAATATATATAAATTGCCAATATGTAGATTAATCATATTTTTGGCCCCAATTCAATTTCATAATTGAGTTTTTAATGCAGAAATATGGTATTCGTTTGTTGGTTCAGCAATTAAAAATAATCTCAATGCATCCAATATGGATAAATCGTAAAATGTTTACATCAATTGACTCTTTATATAATAGGTTACCTAGGTATTAAAATATGGCATTGTAACATAAATGAGTCAACTTACGATTTATCTCACAAAAGACGATCGGAACATTTTAAGCACGATCGGAACATTTTAAGAAAAGCAAAGTTGGCTGCGTATAACGGAATCTTGATCCCAAGATTGGGGGTATGGTAACGAAACTTGAACAAAACAAAAAATTCATTAAAGAAAGATTGGTGTAATAGAAATGAGAGCGTAGCTTACTTTAAAATGTGTGGGAAAACAATGTTTGACAAAATAAGAAATGAGGATTTTACATATTCTTTCAATCCACATTGACAGAAATAATGTAGGTTGAAATAACAAGCAATGCTTAAGTTAGAAGAAAAAAATCATAAAGTTTCGGTACGTAGAAAGATTTAGAAAATACATCAATTTTCTATTTTGGCATGTCTTCAGTTCTCTTAATCCCTGTTTGGAGCCTGCCCATAGATTCCAGGCTCTCCTGGGCGTTCAGAGCAAGGCTTCTACAGGCATACTCAACCCATTGAGGCCCCATATTCCTCTATACTAGGTCAACCTAGCAGTAATATATGGTTGTTACAGAAGCTTGGCGGCTTAGTACTGTCTTTAAAATAAATATTATTTGCATGTAAGATTGTAATTGTTGATAACAATTCTACGCTCCGTTTTTTTACAATTAAAAAGAACCCAATAAGCCGAATCAGTCGGTCTGAAGGTTTAAAAAAATTTAATAAAACTTATATCTCAAATGTTTACATTTTAAATTAATGTATTAGAGCTTTCTTGGTAATCCAATTAACTATTGAATTTCCAACTACTGTAGATAATTGGAATTCAAAAAGTATTACTTTTTCTACCACATACCCACATTTGTGAGGAAAACATTTTGGTAACAGAAAAAACACTGTTCCACACTTAAATATGATAAAATAAATTATTCGTGTAGGAAAAATAGAAAACCGTGACCTTCTTCTATCTGAAAATCTACGTTTATCAACTAGAGGATTGCAAACAATTGTCCAAGCGAGGTATTTTGAGGATTTTTTTTTATTTACAATCATCTATTGCGCTATTCTTAAATAAAATTGTCAATTTTGCAAAATTTTAAAATAAGTCTTAGATGTTTTCCATGTTCTGCTTTCTTAAAGTTTAGACCACATTCAATTCATGGACCACTCGAATTAATTTATTTCTATCATAATCAGATTTAAAATATAATTGTGAAATATATTATGACAAAAATCTAATAACGAACACGAGAATACCAAATAATAACTCACGTTGAGTCTATGGTAAGATGAAAGAGCACATAACCTTTCTATCCGACTTAGCCGCGTATTAACGGGTAATTGGTAATTACGAAGTCCCAGAGGAGACAAAGTTAGCTGGTGTGGGAAAGATCTTCGGGCAGAGGCTTTGCGTTTCTTAGAGGAGTGAAGGAATGCTCGGCCCGCCCGTAGTCCGCTAAGACGAGATATTTTACGGGCAGTTACGTAATACAAAGTGAAAAGTCAAATGTCACGAATACCATAAAGCCTGCTAAACGAACCAGGACACACACGGGATAGAGGGTGGAAATAGGACTAAGGTTGATATTTGATTACTGTTTAGTAACAGGGATGCTAGCAAATATCACATCGTCAGTTAGGTCGTGAAGAGACTCTCATTAAGGAGTGAAAAGGATGTCACAAATCGACCAATAGCATGTTATTACGGAAATTAGAGAATTACCGTCCCACTTCGATTCAATCTGGAAAATTCTGGAGTCAATCGACAACAGTTTGATCACCGATAAACGGCAGTGCCATTGAATGAAGTGTTTAAAAACATATATTGAAAGCGACCTGACGGTGGAGTTGCCAGGGTTTTCCCTACCTCAGAAAGAGTGGTGTACTCTGAATAGAATCAAATAAGGAACGGGTGGCACTGCATATGATATGCACAAGTGGAGCCTAACGGAGTCGCCTGTTTGTGAGTGTGAGGATATTCAGTCTATGAACCACATCATACACAGCTGCCTACTTTGTGTGTTTTGGGGGCGTTGAGGAATCGCACAATCTGACACCAGACGCTGTGATCTGAATGAGGAAAACACACTTCATTTGCGAACCAATCGAAGACAAATAAGTAGCAGGGATATCTTTACAAATACGAGTGTATAACATATATGATTTAATCAAATTATTTTCTTCTTCGTTGTCTTAAGCTCGGCTTATATTCTGTTATCATCACGACTGCCTCTCTTGGGATGACGACTGCAAACTATTTATACAGAATAGGAATTTAAGTTTTTGGAAGCAAGCTGCGCGAACCAAGACAAAAACTGCTTATGAGTCTCGGATTGGATGATAACAAAACAAATAGGTATACAAAAATAGCATTGAAAGACATACTGAAATATCTGTTCGAAATGTATTGAAGAAAATGCACAAAAAAATCAAACCATGCACATTTTTTATAGTGAACGTGGAAGGTTTTTATCGCCAAAATTTGACAAACTTCGAATATATTTAGATTTGAGTTAATATTTTAATCCAATTTAAAATTTTGAAACTCTGAAGAAAAAATCTTACAGCAAAATTATGTATTAGTTTCCCTTTTGTGAAAGCATGTGAAGACAGCAAAATTATGTATTTATTTCCCTTTTGTGAAAGCATGACCAACAAAGCTGATTATTTTTTTAAATTTTACAACTTATTTATTTCTACACAAACAAAATAATTCAACCCTATTTTAAATTTTGAACACAGCAGACAGACACTGCTCAGGTCGTGTCGTAAAACCGAAAGGTGGAAGGAATATTAATTTTTTTATACACAAACGAACAAAATTTACTATGTCACGTTAGTATAATATTTTAAAATAAAAAAAAACTCATATGTAACTTGGAGAATCTGAGACAAGGGGAAGGGTGTGAGCTGAAGACCAAAGGTGACCTAAGGCATTGTGGTATTTCGGAGACTAATAATGTATAGAAGTTGTAAGGTGGACTAAAATACTTGAGTACTTGAAAAATTTCACATGACATGTTAGTAACATGTCATGCGAAAAGCAAAAAAAAACCTCTTGTATTTTTGACATCTTATTTTATTATCAACATCCTGCTAGGCATAATTCGCTTTTGCCTCGTCCATACACCTCGTCATGCATATTCACCCATTTATTAACAAATTCTCTAATTTATTCTGAACAAACATTTTACATCGATGAAAACATTTTACATCGATGATACCTAATTCTTATAATACATATGAGCAGTAACGGAAATAAATTGGACAGATTACATGCCCTAGAAATTACTAAGTCAGTGCGTCGGGGTGAACATCTGGCAAACACATATATCCTAAGAATCTCGCCGCTGCTCGCCGAGATTGTCTTCTCCCTCCCTCCACCCACAGTCCCCAGCCCGAATGTTTACCGTTAGAAGCGTGCATGTCGGTACCAGTTCGAACATAATTCAGTCTTGTTTGTGCTCCCCGATGATTAGGTGAAAGCCTTGAAACCGGTAGGGTTATACCGTTACAAAAAGTGGACTAAACAGTGTTTGATAAAACAAATAACAATGTCTTTAACCCTTCACAGTGTTAATGCCTTAACTATAAATAATATATTTTAAATGCTTTTCAATGGTTTTCTCTGAAAATTCGACTAATTTGGCTGTCATGTTTATCTAGATCTTCTTAAATATTTTGTTCATTCTATACTACTCGTACTCGTATAAATTACTTTTGTGATTATTTATTTCATCGTTCTTTCTTTCTACACGGCCGAACCATCTCAACGAGCATTGCTTTGTATTAAGGACTGCATCTTATTTCAGTTCGTATTCTTCCCTAATGTTCTCATTCATTATTATTTGTCGTTTATTATTTTCATATAAATTATATGCAACACTCTCATTTCTACCGCGTTCATCTAACTGACATTATATGTGTACCACGCCGTTGCATATAGTGCAACCAGGTGGATTTATTACCAGGTTATCATATCTTACAAGCAAGTATAAAAGAATAATTTTCGAGAATCAAATTTAGGAACAAACACAAAAACGTTCGAAGATTTTTAGTTGTTGCAAACCTTCGGTCATCATGTTAGTTGATTTCACACAACTACAAATCCGAAACATATTTAAAACAAATAACATGCATACATTTATAAAAAAAACGTACATTATTAACATTAAAAAAAACAACATAAATTTAGTTTTTACAAAATATTTGACTATTTTTTAAGACAAGCTCAAAACACAAACATAATCAAATATTTTCAAATTTTATTACAGATTGAGAAAAAGAAAAGCAGAAAAAAAGAAAATAAGCCAATATAGTATTATAATTGAGAATCGCTGGCAATTTTGATTGTTAGATTTGTTAGATACCCGATGGTAACCAAAATATTATTAAAAAAAGTTCCCAGTCCAGTAAAAAATTAAGCAATTCACTTTGCTGAGAGTGATTTAAACCCTTTGTATCATTCATTTAACTTAAATGGGATTATATTATTTTTGTTAAATTTAAATGTTGATATCGTTATTCCTGACCCGGGTGTTTAGGGCTCAATTTCCGAGAGCACCAAAAAAATAAAAAAATAAATGTCTCAATCTGGTCAAGGAATTCACCTGGTAACGATTATCGCACGTGTGAATGTCGTTGCCTCCCAGCACGTGCAATGACGATCTGCGAATTATGCACCTACTCCAGTGATTCTAGCCCCAAAAGCTCTATTTATGGGGCCGAAGACGATATTGTCTTCCGGTAATGCTTTGCAAAATATCTTAATTACTGATTCGGACATGTTAAAGCGTATTATACGAAAGAAGAACAAAAAAAGTAAGGATTAGTAAAAGTTATCCATTTTTATAGGGGTGGTATCTTTCAGTTTGTGTCCAGAGACAGTAAAGCGCGGTTATCCTCATTCAAGCGAGCGGTCCATTCGTCTCTTTGCCGGCGGAACTTTTAATGGGACCGGACACGGACGACCCAGCCCCCGTCATGCCCTGGGGGACCATATCTCTCAATACCCTGGCACTTGATCCTAATAAGGGATGACAACTGATGCCGCCCCACCACACATACGCGCGACACCAAAAAAAGTCAACAGTATAATCTAGCTTATCCGTACGCACTTAAATAAATAAATAAAAAAGTTTATTAATAGCAACATAGTGTGTAAACATATGTATCTCCTGAAACCATACATTGCAAAAGTAACTAATTATACGTTTCAAGCGATGAAACGCTCTAGGCTCATCCCATAACATCCTTCCAATCGAGATACACCCCCACCAATAGGACCCTGCTCACGAAGATGTCAGACGTTTTTCTCAGTCTACACCCTTATACACGTAAATGATAATGCAAAAAAGTTAAATAATCAGAATAAACAGTTAATCCAATTATAAACAAAATAAATATGTACAAAAAATGTAAAAAACAAATACACATATGCACACAATCCTAAATTTACTGCCAGCGCAAAGTTGAGATCAAATCTTGATAAAATTGAGAAATAAACTGAAAGATGCTGAAAATTGTCAAATCACACGAGCGGGGAGCGGCTGCAGCTCGAAGTTGTGTGTACTACCTTGATCAAAAAGTTTTAGGTCCGGTTACCGTGTGGCGCTATCAGTCACCCGATTGGAATTTTTTTTTTTTTGTTAGGTTACCACATCTATCATTGACACTTAGCTTGACATTTGTAAAAGTTACGCTGTACTGAGTACATCTATCTTTGTGCGTGTTTTCGATTTTTTACAAGTTTGATAATGGCATCAACTGTGCATCAACGAGTTTGAATTAAATTTTGTGTGAAAAACGGATTTAACGGTCCGCAGACCTTGAAAATGTTGGAGAAGTGTTTTTCGATGGCACGAATGCTTCAGAAGTGGTCGTGAGTCGGTCGAGGATGACGAACGCAGTGGCAGTCGAAAACCGAATTGAGTACCAGCGGTGTTTCGAGGATTGGATCAAGCGCTGGCGTAAGTGCGTTGCAGTTGATGGGGAGTACTTTGAAGGGGACCATATCGATTTTGATGAATAAACTTGTATTTTCGATTTTATGAATAACGTCCTAAAACTTTTTGATCAAGGTAGTATGTGTAAATTTCGTGGGTGTTAGTCAAAATTGGCTAAAGCTATCTTGCACATAAAAATGGGCGAATTGGTAAGACGCTCGTCTTTCACCCGGGGGTTTCGAGTTTAGTTTGTGATGGTACCCAAAAAAAACAAGAAAAGAAAAAACAAAACAAGGGGTTCCAGTCTAACATAGTTAAATAGTTCGTCTTGTAACAATATTCGAACTCGCTAGACGTGTGCGAGTATTGTTCCTTGTCCACATGCAGTAGTATTTCCAACGCGTATGATGGCGAACTGTGAATTACTTGTCTATTCAAGTATGTTTTTGCCTGAAAGTTTAATTACTGGGGTTAAAGTTAACGCTCTTCAACATGCCTGGATCATCGATTCGGACATGTTGAAGCGAACCATATGAATGAAGACTTGAAAAAACGTAAAAGTTATTTTTTTTAAATACCGAATAATAAAAAAGGACAACTCAGTTGGTTATATTTAAAATACATAAAATAAGTATACAACAATTAATGCAATAAAAAGTAAAACTATATGGAAAATACTGTATAAAATCAAAATATTTTAATGCAAAACATTATATATTTCACATACGATAAGTATGGGAAATAGACAATGGCCAGACCAAGACAGAAGACAATAATCTCAACTCCCATACAATTCCCATGGTAATCCATATTTTCCTTAAGACTTATCTTAAAACATTATTATTCGCTAATTATTGTAAATGATTATTTTCATACACTAAATTTAAGACACGGTAGTAGATGCAAATAATAAATTGGAAATAAGATAAGATTAATTGAAAGAAATGAATTTAAAGCAATAAATTCACCCGATCTACTCGTATTTCCATTAAAATGAACGTCACAATAACTTAAAAGACTGAACTTCGAGATCTAGAGGTGAGATCCATCTGGTGAGACGTCTTAAGGGAGTCTCAAAGTTATACAATATCTGTACGGCCATCGAAAATAAAAAAATACGATCTTACTCCTTATAAAAACATTTACTTCATGTTCACTAAATAAAACACATTTTTGCAGTACAAAAATATAAGTGAATAAATTAAAAATCCAGACCACTGAGATCCGGATTAACAGGGGTCCACTGTATTTACTTTTATACGTACACATATCGTCTAGGTTGCGTAGGTTTTACATACGAGATATAAAAAATAGAGGTTATGTAAATTTTGATAAAATAGTCCAGAAATGGATTTTTTATATGAAAGAATATACGAGTATCATATGCATCTTCCTCATCCTCTCTCTTCTTTATATATCGATGTTGCGGCTGCAGCACTGACACGGTACTCCTCCAGGATAGTCAGCGTAAAGATAAACCTGCACACTGATATAAAGGCTATCAATTATCAAAGGTATCGGCTTTATCTTTATGGAACTTCATATTAGAATAATTAGCAACAAATTACTTTGTTAGTCCACTAATTACATTAATCTCAGATACACGGGTTTCCACCTCGTATTTGGAAGTTCTCATACGGAATTGTCTCGGTTTGCTACGAGAACAATAAAAAAAGATACACGATTAATTAAGAAACATATTTACCCCAAACTTAAAATACTAAATGACGAAGACCCCAATAGTCTGACATTGAACCAGCTACCAACTAGCGCAAAAGTCGCATTCTCGATGGTTTACTTTAAACGGAGCTTTTAAAAATATTCAGTGGCAAAATATTTTTCTCCATTATTACCATATACTCATATTTATCCTTTCCTATATCCAATTTTCTTACAGAATCCAGTAACTCGTTCCAGAATTTGATAGTAAAGAATGGTGTAAAGAAGGAGTGATGTAACGGTAATAAAAAAAAAGCAATATCTGATTGAGCGTAGCGTAAGTCCTTGATCTTAGAGGCATCAATTGAAACAAAACAGAATAATAATTATATGTTAAAGATTGGCGAGTGGCAATAACATATTCGTAGATACATACTGACCATCATGCCTTTTTCCCTATCGGTATGGACAAAGAGGACAAAGCACCAGAATTTCCAATCACGACAGATATTTTACCTATTCTATTGTACTCGTACATACATATACCTTCTCATACAAAACCTCCAATTTCTTTCAAAATATCGTTCACTCGTTACAACCAAACTTTCCTTGGATTTCCTCTTCAACGGCTTCCAAATTTGTACTATATTATTGTTTTTTTAATCTTTCTTCATGCATGCCTAACTCGTTCTACATGGCCAAACCATCTAACGGTGCTTTTCTTTATCTTACTCAAAACATCAGCCATAAGTTCATCACTTGATTTCGTATTCTGTCATACATTGTCACCACAGGTATTCTTCTCAGTCACTTATTTCTACAACCTTTATTAGGCTTCTTTAATTATTTTCCCACGTCAACGTTTCACTCCAATACACCAAAAATTGTACTAAAATACTGTTGAAGACTTTAACCTTACCAGATTTTTAAACTGTCCGCTTCGAATGTATATGTTTTAGTGACCCTTAAACTTTGTTTCCTATCAATACATACCGTTCGATATCCCTCTTAACTCTTCCATCATCTAAGAAAATATTATTTTCAATATTTCAATCATCACCTATGTATCGCATTTATTTTTCCTTTCATACTTTTCTATCACCATGACTTCGGATTTTACAACATTCATTCTCAAAAATTAGCATCTTTCACACAATTTACTTTTCAAACTATAATTCATTCGCTTTGTAATTTACCCCCTAAATAGTACCTAGTGCTTTCACGCAACATAAATAAATACATCCATATATTGTATTGTGATCTTTAATTTCTAGCTGGCTTATTAAAAAGGTCGCGATTTCACGAAAGGTACGAGAAAGCTGTCACGCTAAAAGCACAATGCCTGCTCAGTTAACCTGATGAATACTGGATGAAGCACTAGCAGATCTAAGCAGGTTTGGCATTAAGTATTGACTGCAGCCACCAACTCGTGGAAGACGGAAAATGGAAACTTGAGCTAATAAATCTTTGATCGTATCGCTATACAAAAATGCGATTGTAAATTAAATATTGTTTGGCTTACATGGAATGCTATATCAAGTGAATGTAAGAGAAACATTTGAATTAATAATATTGGAATTCAGAGATGTCCTGTCTATATACTTAAAAAAGAACTTAATACATATGTATGGAGCCTTATGTCATTAAAATAAAATAGTAAACTATATTTTTTTCTTAATTTATTTTATTTATTATTACACATGACAAGAAATATACACAATTTGCGAAAAAACAACAGGTAATTTGATTTGTAGATACAATTTTAATGTATCTGGGTTTGTTGCCTTTCATTAGTCGTATCCCCAGTAAACTAGGCTATTGCCTGTATCTCACTGAGGATATTTAGCATGAAAAAATAAATCGATACTTCTTTCCGATTTTTGATTACACAAAAATAAAACCCCGTTGCACGCTCTCATCAGCCTGACAAACAGTGACACTCAACTATAACTGGAAACATCTTGCAAAATTCAAATTCTCACTCCAGAAAGATCAAAAATATTCATCCCACAATATACCGCACACAATCATAAGAATTAAAATTAAAACAAAAAATACACAGAAACATAAATACAAAATCAACCAAAATTAAAACAACAAGAAGAAACCCACACTCACGAGCTCATACAAATCCTTTCCACTCGTAATTCATCCTGAAAGCCCGAGTACTCAAAATCCTGTCGCAGTAACAACCACGCTTCGATCGACTGTAAATGGTTTTCCTACCTTTACCTTTATTAAAGTCGGCACGCCATTGTGTATAATGAGAGCCAGATAAGCATATAGCCTTTGGGCAAAAGAGGTTTTAACTCTAGGGATGGTGAACATTTCATTAGTTGCCATGCATGTCATGTGTGTCTGCTGAATCTACATCTTCCCCTCCTCTCGATGGTAGTGCCAGAGAATGGATTTGAGATGTAAATTGGCTATGTTCAGGACCTGATACTCTCTGAAAAGCTCCGCCGTGGGATACCGAGCAGGAAGTTTATTAATTATTTTTACAATCAATTTTTGGGAAATATAACTACAACTAAAATTGTATATTAAATAATTTACTATTATCCTAAATGTTAGCGGGCATAACCTAACGGTTAGCATTCACGCTAAGAAAGCGAGCGCCCCAGGTTCAATTCCTGGCAGATTTCACTCTTAGACTGTTTTACATCTAAATTTAGGTACTTTTGTAGTTTATATTCTGCAAACCATAAATTTTTATATCGCTATTAAAAAAGAACAAAAATAACGCTTTATAAAACTCTGTTTAATGAAAGACTGCTGCAGATTAAACCTGTCAATTTTCTTGGAACATTTATTTATCTCCTGGCATCGGAACTTTAGGTGCGATCTGGCAATATTGTGTGATTGCTGGAGTGCAACATCTTGCACACTATAAACCAAAACACGCACAGGCGTTTTTCCCCCATGAGATGGCTGACAATGATACTCGATTACGAGGGATAAGCCTGTCTTATCGTAATTCTAAGAAGGTTTTTTTTATTCAAGTTAGTTCAAGGAACGATAAACTTAAGGCTTATAAGATTTCCCCACTACTTCAATTTAAACAATGATTTAAAATAAATATTTTCAAGTAACCGACGCTATTTCTCAATTTTTCTAAGAAATTATCAAAAGAAATTAAAATAAAAATCAAAACGTATATTAGTTTATGTTAGACCCCCTTAAAAAGCACAAGCTCGTCTCGAAGCGGTTAACAAATGAATTGACGAGTCAGAAAAGTAGAACTCGTTCCCTGGGGGTCTCTAGATGAAGTGTAAGGACATAAAGATCTTAAATGATGGTCTGCCAAGAAGTCGGTCCATTGAGCAGGGGGACGTTACTTATGGTTTAGTTTGGTTATTTTCTATCCCCCGTCAATGTTTTGAATTGGTATGGGAAATCACTATTATATAGAATGGTTGTCAAAATCTGGGAAGTATTTCTCTAAGCCAACCTATATATAGAATATGTCCTTTAGGAATATAATATTTAGCTTTTGGGTTGTCGTTATACTAAAAGAAACAGTAAACTGTTTAGGCTGAAATTTATTTTAAATTGATTTATTTAAATTTTAAAAACCGATTTTTAGTTTTTTATTTTTTTCATTGGACGTGTTATCATTTCAGCTTGCAAGACCATAATTTTAAGTTACATCACTTTGAATTGAAGATTTTGAATGAAGAAATGAAAGGACAAAAATACTTTATTTAATCAAAATACACACCATTCACATTCAGGTTTTTCTGTCAACATTTTACTGAACTTAAGATCCCTCTCCTATAAAACTTAGCACCTTGAAAAGAAATAAAATATGTAAATGCGTCAACTATGGCTTCTGGGTTTATAAATGTTTTGTTTCGGTAAAAAAGATCAAGATGTTTGAAAAGATTAAATCAGTTGGTACAATAGATACACACCATCAAGATATACCTATGTGTTCAATAAGTTGAAGAAGGGTACCCTGAGATGGTTTGGGCATTTAAAACGAATGAATGAAGAAAACCTAAACATACAAATATACAGAGCACATGTCAGTGGAAAGAATGGTAAAGGAAAACTAAAGAAAGTATGTTTGGATTAAGGGAATAGTATTTTGAAATATGTATACGTAAATCAGAGAAATCATGCGTTGTATGAGAGGGAATGCACATAGAAGAAACAAAATATGTGTGTCGCAACAGGAAAGTCTCGCTGTCTCTCCTTTCTGTCTACCTCAACAGGGAAATTGCGAGATGGCGTGTATGTTTATAAAATAAATCCAAATGTTATGCTGATTAAATCCATTAATCATTTCTCTAAAGAATAAAGACCCTTGGTATCTAAACACCCCGTTAATAACATTGGTATTTATGCAAATCTGATGCCGAGAGCAAAGTATCAAACGCCAAAGCGAGACGCTAAGAGCAATAATTTTATCGTTCTGAAAAAGACCCCGATTATTATTGGGGGCGGATAAAAATGGTCCAGATCCCACCCCGGGCGATGTTTTCTCATTACACGGCTAAGTGCGGCCCTCTGGGAACGATGGGTACAACAAGGGCCGTTATCAGAGATTCCAGGCTAATACCAGGTCCGGGTATCTCTGCAACCAATTTTCAATTTTTTTTAAATGCCACATGGTTGTAAATTGAAACGTCCACGTATACAAACTAAAAACATCTCACATACGATATCTTCAGTACAATAATAATGACAATTTATATAGGGCCGCTTCAAGAGCAAACTCGTCTCGAGAACGCTCTAACTCTGGATACGAACCCACAATTATTGACAGATTAAAAAATATGCTGAATGTACGAAAAAGAAGGCGGTGGCTGTGATCATTATATTATGATCTTCCCCGAATTTGCAAATATTTATAAAAAAATATTTGACAAGAAAAACGCTGAAAATTTTCCAAAGGAAGAAGAACTACAAAGAAACCGTTGTAGATTTTCCGATGTATGATAGTAACACATTCGGCTTTAGATTGAGTGTAGTGTTTGTACCTCAAAAGTTCATAGATTTTCAATTGCGTGAACCCTCAAAAGCGATGGGTGACGACAATATTTCGATTGTATTCATCTCCTTCATTATCGATGCTATTCTTCCTATCATAACACATATTATAAATTTTTCTTTGTCTACTAGCAGCTTTCCTAGTGTATGGAAGAAGGCCCTAATCATTCCGATCCCGAAAATTGGATCACCCACGTCATATAAAGATTTTAGGCCCATATCTATTCTGCCCACATTATCTAAAGTTATTGAAAAAATTGTTCACATACAAATTGACTCCCACCTTAATCAATTTGAATTGTTTAATCCCTTGCAGTCAGGATTTCGTCCGGGACATAGTACCACTATCGCACTGGTCAAGATTACGGATGATGTGAGACGTGGAATGAGCTTTAGGCAGCTGACATTGTTATGTCTATTGGATTTTAGCAATGCATTCAATATTGTAGACTTTGATCTTCTTATGGCTTGAATGCGTTCATTACGATTCTCTGAATCGGTCTATGTCTGGTTTTCGAGTTATTTAAAGGGAAGACAACAATCCTGTAAATACCAGGAGCGTATATCTGAATGGACTGATCTCTCTGCAGGCGTTCCCCAAGGTGGAATTCTCTCTCCACTCTTTTTTTCTATATTCATCAACCCAATAACATCGTCTCTTAAATGTTCTTATCATCTGTATGCGGATGACCTGCAGATATATATATTCATTTTGATCCAAATTTCTTTGACGTGGCTTTGAACAATTTAAATGCGGACCTTCAATCGATTTCGGAGTAGACTCGGGGAGCATGGCTTACTCATAAATCCTAAGAAGTCTCAAGCGATCCTCATTGGCAGCCCTCAGCTTCTCAGTAAATTCAACACTAACTTACTCCCTCCAATATTACTTGATGGCTCTATCATACCATTACATAAAACTGTTAAAAACCTAGGAGTGCTAATAGATAACACTTTCTCATGGCGAGATCAAATAAATGAGGTAGCCGAAAGATCTTCTCCAGCCTTCATTCCCTTAAAGTGTTGCAAAGATTCCTACCAACTAAAACCAAAATTTTACTCGTACAATCTCTGCTCTTTCCGATTCTGGACTATGCGGACGTATGTTACTTGGATGTTACAGAGGAACAGCTGGACAAATAACAGCGTATTCAAAATGTGTGTCTAAAATTTATTTTCAACCTACGAAAGTACGATCATATAACTTCATACCAGAAGGCATTGAACTGGTGGAATGTCAGCGTCTTTCCAATCATGGATTAGCGCTACGCTCAAACAGAGATTGTTTATTGGCCTTTCCAGTTCACCGCTCCTCTTTCTTTACGTCGTCCTTTACTGTCCATGCAGTGAGACTGGAATCAGTTACAAACCAATATAAGACTCGCTCCGTCCTTGGCATCCTTTAAGAAGCGACTGAAAAAGCTCTTAATTTCTAGTCAGTAAATTACGTGTTTCATTCCTGATTTTTTTTTCCTTTCCTCTCCACCATCCCTTCCTTTCTTTTTGATTGATGATATCTCACTTTATATGAAAAATAATGTTCGGGTGACTGTCCGTCTTTGTGGGGTTTGTGGGCATGTGCTCACGTATATGTTTATGGATTTCGTGGGGACGGATAATCATTTGAATGATTTATGCGACCAAGTAACTTGCTTCATTTAATTTTGTCTGGTTGAATGGAAGAGATTGCCACCTGGCAATAAGCCCGCCAGATTGTATTTGCAATATAAGTGTTAAATAAATAAACCCTGATAGGAAGTTCATTGTATAGCAGTGATCCAACAACACATAATGACATGGTCATCAACATCACCATCACTTATTTCTTTCGCAACTGCCCCGTCCACACATCGCGTCATACATACTCCTCTGTTTTAAAAGCATTTTATTCTTTCAGAATTTGATTTATTTGGTCATGCTATGTTTTCCCAAGCTTTTTCCCAAGTCTTCCCAAGCTTCTCGTAAATTCTATAATACTCTTATAGATTACTTTCACCGTTAATATATCATCAACTCAATACTCCTATCTTCATCTTAAGCCCCGCATTTTCTATCGACCCACATCATGTCCTCATTCCTCATTCTATTATACACTTTATCTCCGATTGTAGAATTCAGTCTCATTGGTTCTTAAGGTTGTGATAATTCTGTCAAACGTTTCAGAATCGACAGATCGCAATATGCGATGCTTCGACCCCAGAATCTACCACATAGCTCGTATATACAATGTCAGATCTGGAACGCCAATGCAACTCATTCGTCTTCATATCCCGGTCTGGTCCCTCAGAAGTTGGCGATAAATCTTAAGAAAATATTTGTCTTTGGCGGCACGACACACCCTGTGGCGACCGTATGCGCGGTCACTGAACCCACGAGACGACCTTTGCCCACCTTAACAATGCGAGACAAACAATGCCAAAGTCCACGCGATCGGTCATTCAACTCACTACCAGTGAAGACCGCATTCCATGAGGAAAGGAGAGGGCAACACATCTTTCGCGCTGTCTCTCAAAACAAAAGGATACCTACGCGCGACAATAAACATATTGTAAGCGCAAAGACGAGACAGCGATATATTTCGTGCGCATTCCCGCACACGTTCAAAAAACATTATAAATACCGACGTTTGTCAATAAAATTCCTCTTTACACATTCCGATTTCGACAAGTTTTTATTTATCAACAATCATCCTCATCATCTCTCCTTTAAGGAACAAGCGTTCCTAAAACCCTTTAAACAGTTTGAATACCTGTCCATTCGCAAATGTTGCCTAACCAAGACAGGCGCTTTTTACCGGTTCTCCGTCTACCCTTGATTATGTTTCTACCTACTATCACGAGGATTAATTCAGGTGCAATGCTACCAGTTTGTTACGAGAGCAGTGCTTAAGTTAGACTGTCATGTTATATCTGAAGACAGCGCCTGGATTAAAGTAAGAAGCACATGTTCCGGGGATTAATGTAATTTGTGGAATAACAAAGTAATTTATACTTAAAATTCCACAAACTTGAAGCCGAAAAATTGAACTATTTATGTGTCACTAGTATTCAATGGATATTATATATGTCTAACGAGAACAGGTTTATTTCATTTCAGTTGAATAAAACCTAAGGACATGATATTCTCTCGTATTTGTCTGGTTTGTGTTTAATACATTTATTTTTATTCCTTCTGAAATTCCAGCCACGACTTGACCAAAACATATTTAACTGATAAGAATAACAAATAGACGCAACGTAAATAATTAACTACTAAACATCTAACATGTTACGTGTTGTCATAGTGTTTTAGTGTAACATATACATTTTTACAATAGCTTTTATAAGTCTTAAAATGTTGAACTGTTTTATACAGGATTTTTTTTTGTACTTTTTATGTTTGGTCCTCGTACGAATAAGGGAAACATGTAGTGTGCAAATGATCTGAAAAAATAAATTAATAAATGGAGTTAAGGATTTGTGTCGATATAGAAAAGTATCGCCTATGTCTATTAGCCCGGAAGCTATAGGTTCGATTCCCGTTCCAAAAAAGGGTTCCAGTCTAGTGTTCACTTAAAGCCTCTTCAACATTGTTGGTTGGAAAATATTGTCACATGACAATAAAGTCGCCAGGTTGTGCCATATACAACAAAAGCGCAATAAAAAATGTTAACACTGAGACCCAGCTGATCCATGTGGCCCGAATCTCAGAGGATACATCTCTAACTCATGATTGTCACGTACTGCGACGTCAAACCATTCTGGACTTTCTACACCATAAGACACTGCTGAATTTCTACCCTTTCAGGATACTTCAAACAGTGAAACTACTACACCAAGGGATGCTTCATCCGAATGACACCACTCAACATTTCCTTAATTGATGATGAAGTCATGGTGAAGAGCGTGACCAAGAGTCAACGTTGTATTCGGCTTCAATATGCGAGCCCTCGGACTAATAACCAGTGGTCATGTAGATCGCAGTTTGCAATCGTACTTGTTAGAAATACTACCGCACGTGGAGAATGCGTATAAGTATTGTTGCTAGACTATCTTTCAGATCTGACTGCTACCCTTTTTAATTGTTTTAATACGATCAATAATCGAACCCAAAACCCTGGGTGGAAAATAGGCGTCTTACCAATTAAGCTGCGGAAGTTGTCAAGAATAGATAAGTTTTATGAGGATTATATATAAAATTCTAAGTAAGATTTTAGGAGCACAAAGTTACCTTAAGCTCTATGTGTTTCATTAAAAATACATATACATTTTTTTTATCAATAAAACAACAATTATAATTCAAAAAGTTTAAAAAAAGATAAATGAAGAATACAAATGCATAGTAAAATAGTTGGAGCTTTTGGATGTCACAACATAGGCATGTGAGTGAATGACTGATGCGAATGTACAATGTGTGATGAAGAGGATTTGAAAATTTTTTTGATGTGGTTGTTGAGATTATGATTGGGGTGGAATTGTGTGTAATAGCTTGGGTTTAAGTGTTTTTAAAGATGTAAATGTTTCAGCTGAATGTTATAATATTTAGTAAAAATGTATAACATTTATGATACGTACAGGAATAAGACACGCGTTCAAAAATCTCACGCGTTGTTTATTGAAGTTTATGCCTACGATAATTAACGGTTTTTAGAATGGTGACATACTTGTACTCAACGGATCACCATTTTATTAAACAATGTTAAATTTTTAAAAATGTATTGTAAATATGAATATGTAATAAAGTTTGTTATGTCAAAAACAGCTAACGTGAATGTCAAAATAATCAAAGTGGATTTTCTGTTGTTTTTCTGAGTTCGTCAAGCTGACATACGATATGCTCGTCATGCCTTGATGACTACATTATTTGATTAATTAACTTCTTTTGTTCACGTACAACAACAATAAAGATACAAGGTATTAAAAATATTTAAATTAACAATTAATTATATCGTCAGTAAACGATGTAAAGAAACATAATCCAATTTTTATAATAATAAATACATGACTCGTATATATGTGTTTTGTAATAAAGTATCATCTTAAAGGCGATGTTTTATTTATTTATTGAAAATATGTACAACACTTTACTAATTAACAGCAACAAAATATCAACAACTTTAAATAATTTGCACAATTCAGAACACATGAAATTACTAATATATAGTAAAACATTAAAAGTGAAAAAGTATACATGCATGTACACGTATATAATAAATCAACGAAAATACAAAATTTATTAGTTAGAAAAAAAACTATAAAGACTTAATGAAAATGCATCACATTGTCTCCCAATGAAGTTCTAAGTTTGAGGTAAGGCCAGAGAAAGACTGATATTGTGATTTTTTTAAGTCAGCTCGTAAGCATCATTAAATAAATGTTTCATGTGTTTGACATAGAACGAAAGTTTCAGGATCGATTCCTGGCTATACCAAAAAAATTAAAAAAGGAAATCAGTCTGATTTAAGTGTTTATCTGATAACAATACTCGCAAGCACTAGACTTACGCGTCTAGTTCTTATTGCTACATGTCCATGTAGGCTACATTTCGATACGTGCAGTGGCAAACTGTGAGTTACGTGACTACTACAGTGGTCCTAAGCCCAAAGGCTCAATAATTAGGTCCAAAAATATTAACGTCTCCCGGCCACGTTATACAATATGTCCAAATCACCAATTCGGATATTTTGAGAAGATCCATAATAACAAAAAGATCAGGTAAAATGATGTCTGTATGTATATTTAAAATTAAGATAAGATTTCGTGAACACAAATCCGCCTTAACAAATACTCTAATTTATTCTAAAATGCCTAATCATTGTCACCGTGAAAACCACCCATTTTCTATCGATGATGCCAAATTCTTACATATAAGTAGTAACGGAAATAACTTGGACAGATTGGAGGCCCTAGAAATTTCTAAGTCAGTGCATCGAGGTGAACATCTGGCAAACACATATATTCAAAAAATCTCCCCGCTGCTGGCCGAGATCGTCTCATCCCTCCCTTCACCAACAGTCCTCAGCCCAAATGTTAATCGTTAGAAGCGTGTATCTCGGTACCAATTCAAACATAATTCAGTCTTGTTTGAGCTCCCCTGAAGATGAGGTGAAAGCCTTGAAACCGGTAGGGTTATACCGTTACAAAAAAGTGAAATAAACAGTGTTTGATAAAACAAATTACAATGTCTTTAAACCTCCACAATGTTAATGCCTTAACTATAAATAATATATAAGATAAGAATAAAACAAGTCTATTATTCGCCAGTGGCAGTGGCACAGTTAATATTTTGGAAAGATACCTAAACGATAGTAGGAAAATGATAAATTCATTGAGACAATTACCACCGGTTAGTTACCTACCGTATTGAAAATTTGTTCGTGCGTATTGACACTCGGTACACTTCAACACTGGGAAAAAAAGATTAACGGAGTTCGGTTATGAATTGTTTCCATTTTTTTTTTGATTTTTTTTCCTGCTTAATGTTGTTTTCTTCGTGAAGTTTGTTCGTTTTTGTTTTGATATCTTAGTTGTACATTGAGTTTTTTCTTTCGTCTATGAATCCGAAAAAAACTGTTCAATGTTCCAATAAATACAAAACGGAAAAAAACATATCACATCATTTACCTGGTCATAACTTCACCTCTCTATTATCGATCCTCTCCTATAAAGTGTATCTTGGGATCATGACTGAAAATCTTTGAGGTCAATTCTACTTTATTCAGAATCAGTAAAACGCGATTATATTTAGAAAGTAGTAAAACCGTGAATTTATGAAAATTTTAACGCACAAGTTTAGTTTTTATTTCTTTCGATAAATTAGATCAAATGGGTTTACAAACTCTGCAAGTTTGTCTGACAATATTCGTTGTTTCTTAAAATAATGTTGATTTTATCGTTCATACATGTATTTTACAGAATTTAAAAACTTTTGTATGTTTAATACGTTAATTCGATAATATTGTTTAATTGTTAACAAACAATGTACTTTATCTCTATTGTGGTTTCATGAAAAACATAATGTAGGTGACAGATAAATCACATTAGAGTAAGTTATTTAAAAAAAGTATTAGAAAACGAAAGTTACGCTTTAGTTGTATACAGTACAATCTGGCGGGTTTATTACCATATGGCAATTTCTTGCAACTAATCAGAATCATATTTAAAAGGCCTGGAAAAAACAGATTGCTGTCCTTTTTTTTGAATGGATACTAACGGGAAACGAACGCACAACTTCCGGGTCGGAAGACGGATGTCTTACCAACTAGACCACGGATGTTAGTTAGTATTAAGAAATTTTTATAGCAAAACTGATAAGAGAGAGCACTAAATTTCAATAAATTTGATATATTTAAATTGTTACTTCAAGAGAAATTTAAGGAGGTCAAAAAGAACGCCTCGAAAACTTTACAACCGGATATTATTTATAGCACGCATAAAACCAAGGACTATAATTCTAAAGAGAAAAAAACAACCATTATTGATAAAATAATCCAGAAATATAAAATATATGTATATTAACAAGCCATAAAAAATGTTCAAACAAATAAATCTGTGATCTTTAGTTCTATTGGGTTATTAAAAAAATAGCTTCGATTTCTATTGCTAACTTCATTCCAAACGAAAGCATATTATAAGGAAAGATAAAAGTTTTGCGCATTTTTTTGCTATTGTTTAACGAAATTGCTGACTTACATTGCTGTTTTTTTTTAAACAAAATAACTTGTTTATTCAGTGGTTGATGCTTTTAAACAACTGCAAAGGAAAAAAATTCAACACAGACAAAATAAAGATATGAACATTGTATGGCAAAAATTCATATGAATTAACCTAAAATGAATATTTGTGTACGAAATTCTATTTTCTAAAATTGATTTTTAAGCAGTTATGAAAAAAAAATATGTTTAAACTTCTGTCAATGTAATAAATTTAACACAAATCAGAAAATGACTAAACTCTACAAATATTTGAGAAATACGAGTACCATTAAAATAAAAGCAACAGAAACAAAAATTACGAGCATGAAAAACTGCCAGTTCGAAAAAAATCATTAATGATATGTGTCACATACGTTATATTAAATTGTTTCAAATAAAATAATATATTGCATACATTTGTCTTACGAGTGTTCACGTTGTCAGAAGAAAGCGGAAGAATATTCACTTTGAAATGAGTAAAATAGTTAACGTGAATCGACTTCTCAAGACTGCAACAATGCCTGCAAGTATTTCATACAAAGTTTCCCGCAAATTTCAATACACGAGTAATTTAACAAGAAAATAATAATACGTACGATCCTCGAACTTCCGAAGAAGTGTCACTCGAAAACTGTCGTAATGCGAAACAATACATGAAATGCACTGCAATCGTTAAATACGAGCATACTTTATAAAAACATTTTTTTAACAAAAATGTTATACAAATATAATAACATATAATCCATAACACGTGTTCATTTGAAATATCGCTTGTTTTAAACACTTTACGTGTAAAATGAAACCAATTATTAAAATATGCAATTTACACGAGAAATCCGTTTAAAATAAAACATTGCAAATACGCAATAACATTTCCACAAACAACTCAAAACATAATAAACAAAACAAAGTGTGTAGCGAGATACCAAACAGGGTCTAAGATCGCCTAGAAAGCTCTACTCCCCTAGTCTGTTGACATCTTGAACTCTTCACCTTTGACTCCAAGTAACTGCATAGACAGCCGCCACACCTAGGAAACTGCGAGAACCCACAGGCTTAGCTTGGAAGGAAGGGCACAGAGACTGGTAATTTCTGTTTTTGTGTTTTCCTACCCTCTCTCTTCATCCTTCCAGCCACTTTACACATTAGTACATATATCCAAAAACATTTCTACAGCACTCCTGCTCCTATTTAATATCCACGAGTGCAAAATTCCTCTGGATCCTAATACTATACCCCAAAATACTGTGTGTTGCAAACACTGCTCACAATATAAAAAAAACGTTCACAATTCTTATAACATGTGAAAAGTGATGAGAATCGTACTATTTTTCTCGAGAAAACTGCGTGAATACGCTCACCTATTTGTAGGTCACGTTCCTCAGCATTGAAATTACGACGATAAAGATATCAAAACAAACAGTGGAATGACCCCTTCCGTCATATGTATATGTACATACTCCTATGTCCAAATCGGGTTATGATATAAGTATTGCGGGTGGTAGCTAAAATCTTAAATATTCGTAACAATTCAATGGTGTTTTGGTAAAGAGGTACAAGTCATCAATTACTTATTTGTCAGTTTGAAGTTTTGCAGCACTTGTATTTCTGAAATACAGACCTCAGGTAAATTTTAAAGGTAAACTTTGAATACATAAATTATTAACGTATTCTAGTTTACCTTTAAAATTTACCTGAGGTCTGTATTTCAGAAATACAAGTGTTGCAAAACTTCAAACTGACAAATAAGTTGACAAATAAGTAATTGATGACTTGTACCTCTTTACCAAAACGCCATTGAATTATTATATACCGAGAAGTGGTAGCAATTCAAAAAAAATATCATTAATGTGAAATGTCGTTAGTCGAGGATTGAGTATAAAACTTTTCTCGTTGCATTTCTCGCAGGCATTGCGAGTTAATCCTTTAAGGAAGTCAGTGCGCCGCTGTGGTTTGCATAAATATTAATAAGACCTAGCGAAGAGTAACGGGGCTCTCTAAGGAAGGATAGACCCATAAATCATAAGAAAACCACACCGACCCGTTGCAACGAGTTCGCTGTCTCAGTTCTCACCTCGTTTTCACTTAACTCTCGCACAGTTCTAACAAAACTCAACCAGCACAGCAAAACTGTCTCAGCTCTAGGAAATATATATGGATCAGCTTGATGAATAGCTTATTACGTTTTGGTTTCCTATTTCTATATTTTAACTTAGTGCTAGGTTAACATAATATCCGAATAGTTTCAATTTTCAAAATTAAGATATTTCAAAAATAAAATTGACTTTTATGTATTATACATAATTTAATTTGAAATTCGCTTTTTGATAAACATACGTCTAGAATTAATGGCATAAAACGGAGAAACAGGCCGAGGAGAATATGAAAGGATATACGAGAAGTTTGAGAATTTTTTACTGTTGGAAAGGTAAGAAGCGTGAGATAGAGAAGAGCACGTAAGCATGTGGATGAGAAAAAGGTTGTTTGTGTGGATGTGGAGATCTGTTATTTATGCTAACTGCAAAGGGGATACAGCGTGATGATATATACGAGTATGTATTTAACAATCGACGGGTTAAATATCTCTCCGTAGCTTCCTCTAATTTTCGTCCACCTTAAGCAGCACGATCTATAAATTTTCTCTTCTTCAATTTAGTTGGTTTTGAGGCACCGTATTAACCATCTGTTATCGCAGGGAAACCATGTGATGATAGTTTTTGTACACTGTCACATTTCCAAAATCTAACCAAATAATTAAATGTAATTTATCACATACATTTTTCCATTTATTTATTTAGCCTTTTATGTACAATACATGGTTTCATATCTGGAAAATAAATGGCTATGCAACAATTTCTTCCATTTGATCTGCTTATGTTACATGTGGTATATTCAATCTACAACAATTAAAAAATAAGTAATTAATTTAAGAAGAATAATATATGGTAAATGTCCAAACAATGGTTGGATTAGAAATATAATAATTTGAAAAAGGTAAACATAGCGAATGAAGGATAATTAGAGATTTATGAAGAGAGGTCAATAAATTCGCGGAATGAAGGGGGGAAAAGGAGAAAAAACATTTTTTCATTTTTCCTTTTCAATATACTTACCATTAACTCGAATACATTTTCAGATATTTCACTAAGCGTTGGATAAGTTCAACAGACTCATGATTAGTGGAAAAATGTTTAGTGAAAAACTCAATTTCTAAAAATCTGTTGTTTTTTATTCTGCAATATATTGTATGACAAACACGGAATGAATGTAAACATTGATTGCATTGTGATCAAATATGTAGATATGGAACTGGTGTTCTCCATTCAGCTTTTACCTGGTCTGCACCCATAAATATTTTCATGAATGCTATTTTATTTTCCATACTTCTCGTGTACCTACTCTATCTCCAAAATTCTTAAATATATTTTTTCTTTATCTTTCTCGATCTATATTCACTACAAAATTATTAGTTTTGTATTGTATTACTCTCGGTGAATACAACACAACCTGTTTATTGCCATGTAGCAATATTTTCCTAGAAATAAAAAATATATTTAAGAGGCCTTAAGTGACAACCGGACTGTAACTCTTTTAAAAAATATATGTAAATGGGAATCGAATCCGCAACCCCCGGGGTGAAAAGGATCCTTACCAACTAGGGCATGGAGATATTCTTATAATCTGAAAATCATATTATGATTTAGATATAGTTTACATATTATAATTTAAATATATAAGAATACATGGGGTAACAGTATATGACATAATACGAAATGAACTGATTAGAAATGCGTATGAACTTAAGGTTGTGTTGAGTAAGATGACAAGAAGCACTCTGAGATGGTTTGGGCGTGAAATTTTTTTTTATGAAAAATCACAAAGAAAACGTAGAAAGTTAGAGAAGTCGTACGATTTGTATGAGAAAGTCTATGAATGTAAAAGAGACTAAGCATGTGTGTCGAGATATGAAATTCTGGCGATCTGTCCTCTCTGCCTACTTCGACAGAGAAATGGGATAATGGTGTGTATATATGTTAAAATTAAAAAAAAAACTGAAGTGTTGCAATGCCAATAAAATAATAATATGATTCAATTTTTAAGATGTTTTAATCAAAATTCTTAATTAAACATAAAGAACAAGATTAATTGAGTTTCATTTCATTAGATTTTTTTATTGCTAAATTGATTAAATACATTTTAATAAGAGATTTTTTCAATTCGAAAAATTACTTCAAATTACGTATATTTGTACCTAACCCAGGGCCTCTTTAGAATGGAAGAGAATAAAGCGATAGTCATGGGAATTTATTTCAGTTTAATGGATGGGACAATCAATGCAATTGCTTTCTGGTCCGTTTCAGACGAGTCAATTCTTCGGCAAACCCATCGGATTCCAGTAAGACTCAATTTGAGTGCAAGACTGGCTCACAACTCCCATTTAGAGGACTTTGCGAAGGTACCTCTTCATTATTTTTAAGTTTATTTGATGTAAAACAATGTTTGAGTGTAAGATATAACATATAATGTGACACTAACAACTAAGAGGACAAGCGCACGATATGTCGACATTTATTTGTAAAACAATGTTTGATTGTAAGATATAACATATAATGTGACACTAACAACTAAGAGGACAAGCGCACGATATGTCGACATTTATTTGTAAAACAATGTTTGATTGTAAGATATAACATATAATGTGACACTAACAACTAAGAGGACAAGCGCACGATATGTTGACATTTATTTATAAAACAATGTTTGATTGTAAGATATAACATATAGTGTGACACTAACAACTAAGAGGACAAGCGCACGATATGTCGACATTTATTTAAACGCATTTTTTGATATTACATACATACATACAATCGTGCCGTTTTCCTATCAAAGCACGCAAAGAAGACAGAGCGCCAGACTTTCGTATCACGACACACATTTTTCGCCCATCTACAATACATACAATTCCAAGATTTCTCAAACTCTGTACACTTCCTTCTTTCGAAATATAATTCACTTGATCCAGCCATGATGTCCTTAGTCTTCACGAAATGCCCAAACCATTTCACGGTGCTTTTCTTCATCTTACTTAACATTAGGTTGGTTCATAATTAACGATCGTTTTACTGGTACCCTTCGAATATGTGAAACTTGTCATTTAGCTTAATTTTTCAATAATATATTCCTTACTATTTAGGTAGTAAAAATGCGTGTCGATAACCACATTCATACCCATCATATTATGATTTATCACTTCGAAAAAGGATGGACTGCAGCATAACCATTTCACGATCTCAACTAACTTATTAGTGAAGAAACGATCGGTTAAAGTCAAATTCGAAAATGATTCAATCGTTTCAAATCCGGCGACGCTACCTTAGAAGATGAGGAAGAGAGGTGTTATCCGTCTGATTTTGATGATCAGGCTCTTCAGATGGTCGTGGAATAAAACGAAAATTTGACAAAAAGGATACTGATCGAACAGTTCAGTGTCGACCACTCCACGGTCATCGAGCGCTTCGAAAAGCTCGGTAAAGTATGAAAAATGGCAGGATGGGTTCCTCACGAGTTCTTCTATTACAATAAAGTCAGCCGAGTCCGCATATTTACCCAACTGCTTTAGCGAAACGAGCAAAATCCCTTTCTTCAATATCTGGTGACCGGTGATAAGTAACGGCTTTTTCTTCAAAAATGTCAAACGAAAGAAGGTGTGCGTTGATCTCGACCTGACTTCGAAAAGAAATCCAAAGGGTCGCCCGTTGCAAAAAGACCGTATGGTTCTAGTATGATTCACAAGGAAATTGTAGTAAACGACTTCTGCTATTGGTGGGATGACAAATATGTGAAACATAATTTTCGAAGCATCCATTTTCGAAATGACTGCATCCAGTCCATCCATTATCGAAGTGATAAATAATGATATGACGAATATGAAAATGATTATTGACATGCATTTTAGTGTTTAAATAGTAAAAAAAAATATAAGTAAAAAAATTAAACAAAATAACAAATGTGACAGATTCGAAGGGCACCGGAAAACCAATGGTTAATTATGCGCCATCCTACATCATCATTTAGGTCACATTCATCTCTAGCCACTTCATTCCGTATTATCATACAATGCCACTCCATGTATTATTCTCAGTCTACGTATTTTTACTACATTTATACGCATTCAATGTTTATTATTTATAAATATTGAACACTAAAATCCATATTTAAGACGACTTTTAAAAAATATATAACATTAAATTATTAATACATGTCATAAAAAATTTATTCAGAAAGGAATGCATACAAATGACACAAATAATACACGCACACAGCAGGACAGGGATAGTCTTAAACAATAACGCACAAACGCTTTTTGCGAGATATTAACCATACATCAAAGTTGGCACCAAAATACTTTGTGGACAATCACCTTAGCAGATTTTGATACAGAACGGTCCGAGTATATACATTAGTGCCCCATTGACATTGTTTCATATCGCAACACGCCGTTTGATATCCCTCTTATTTTTTCCATCATATAAGCCCGTGCCAACATTTAAAAAAAGTTTCAGTATAGTTTACGAGACGTGAGTTAATATTTTTGCCTGTCTATGTGCGAATATGTCGACGAATACTAGATGAAAATGTTGGTCGCTCTAGCTTCAGCACAGACTTGTTCAAGGCCCGTTTTCTTGTTGGTGTACATGAAAAATACAGCCCTGATACTCATCCAGAAGTTATGGGTGGCAGCAGCCATCATCGGCCCACTTCTGGCAGTAAAACTCTCCCCCTCCCCTACTTACCGGATGTTATTCTATTAACGGAGCATTCCGCCAAATGGGACACTTCCACGTTCCTTTTCATTTTAAGCAGGGGTCAGCAAATCAAAACAGTTACCTTGAATCTGAACTTTTTCTTATGAATTTACCTGATGGCCTCCGTAATCTAGTACGAAAACACGTGAATTTTGTTTCAAAATTATGATCGATATTCATGAATGTCTCTTAAACATAGGAAAAGAAAATAAATGAATAAAAGTTACAAATAATAAATATCAAGAAAAATAGGAATAAGGATGGAATTTTAAACTATAGTATTGTGCCTTAACGACCATTTCGTGTCGTCATTCTTTGAGTTATGGACCGAAAATTGCATTTTAACACTTATGTGCCTTTTAAACTACATGTGTCATTTTTGACACCACTGTGCTTTCACGACCCTTTGGTGTTATTTATAACCAAAACAATATTTTTTTTACACTTATGTGCCATTTAAACTACATATGCCATTTTCGCACTACTATGCCTCCAGCACTTGGAGATATTTATGACCAGAACAATCCTTTTTTTACACTTATGCCATTTTGACACGATTGTACCTTCATGACCACTTGGCACTATAGTATTTATGACCCAAAAAATTGCATTTTCTGCACTTACATGCCATTTAAACTACAGATGCCATTTTTGATAACACTATGCCTTCACGACCACTTTGCTTCATTTTTGTCTTAAGGACTTGAACTACATGTGGAATTTTAACACTATTGTGCCTTGATGGCCGCTTGTTGTTATTTATGGCCTTAAATAACAAATAATTGCATTACTTACACCGATGTTGCTTTTCAAACTATATTTGACATTGTGTCTTCAAGACAAGTTGTTGTCATTTTTTTTACCATAAGCATCAAAGTGTTTACACATGTGTATCTTTTAAACTACATGTGGGATTTTCGACACTATGGTGACTTCACGATCATTTTATGTATACCTTTTCCTTATACACTAAAGACTTGCATTTTATATACGTACGTATCTTCAATCTACATATGGCATTTTTAACACAATTGTGCCTACATGCCGCATTGTACTATTTTTATGTTATCACTTTATATCCCGATCCCATGTTTTCAAGTGATTGATACCTCTTCTAAAAAAGTATGTATATATATATATATATATATATATATATATATATATATATATATATATATATATATATATATATATATATATATATATATATATATATATATATATATATATATATATATATATATATATATATATATATATATATATATATATATATATATATATATATATATATATATATATATATATATATATATATATATATATATATATATATATATATATATATATATATATATATATATATATATATATATATATATATATATATATATATATATATATATATATATATATATATATATATATATATATATATATATATATATATATATATATATATATATATATATATATATATATATATATATATATATATATATATATATATATATATATATATATATATATATATATATATATATATATATAACTGGTATCTTCTTCTTCCTAGTGTCATGTCAAGTCACCCCAACGTTGACAATCACCTGAGAGTAAGCATTTTTGTCCCAGGCAGCCCGAAAAAGATCCCCAACGCTCCTTATACCAGTCCAATCACGTATATTGCGAAGCCAGGAGATTTGCCTCTTGCCAACACCTCTTCGACCCTCTATTTTGCCTTGGATGATCAGGGGCAGTAATTTGAACGTTTCTCATCTAAGTGCATGACCCAAATAGGACACCTTTCGGATTTTAATATTAATCAGCAACTCTCTATCAACTTTGGCTCTTTGAATAACCCTTGTGTTGCTGACCATATCCGTCTAGGGTATCCGTAGCATTCTCCGGTGTATCCACATTTCGAATGCTTCTAGTCGGTTCATACTACCAACTTTGAGGGTCCATGATTCCACTCCATATAATAATACTGACTAAACGTAGCATTTGACAAACCGTTGTCGAAGTTTGGTATCTAACAATTGTTTTGGTCAAAAATTTAACCTTTAAACAATAGAGTCCTAATTTCTAACATGGACCTAACCTAGGTAACAAAAATATGCATGAATTGATTTATGATGGAGATTCAGACATCGCGTCATATGTGTGCAGTAAAGTGTCAGATATTAAATATTTTGACATATGACCAACTGGGTCCCGATGAAAGAACGAATTTGCAAGATCCTCCAAATATGTCATCAAAGAACGTGTCTTAAAATGTGTCGATGTACTCCACGAACTGACAAAAAAGAAAAACAGTGCAGAACTTGCTAAGGATGTCCTAAGCACAAAAAGAGACCCGGTACATGTGTAACGAGTGTGATGTAGCTCTTAACAAAAGATAATGTTGGCCGAATTACTTCTCTTAACTAAATTATTCGAGTATTCAAAATAAATATACAAGATTTCATCATAATATTTACTTTTTAGTCAACCCATCACAAGCATAAAAATTACTCAAAAACCAGCCGGGCGCTGGGAAAGGTTGTCTCGATTTCGATCGGGTCTTAAAGTGTTAAGTGTATAGGAGTAGAAAGAAGACAAGGTATATTTTGAAGTAAATAATAAAAAAGTAAGATTAATATAAAAGGTTTGTAATCGACTATTTGCCGATCCCTGCCCTACAGCGATGATCATCCCGGCAGCCCGTATTAAATGCTATAAAAATGCACTATCGCAGGCATAAAGTCCCGTTCATTCTTCATTCATAATGCATCGAACACATTCGCGTTTGATTGTTACGAGTATAAGTCCTATGTCGATACGATATAATAGATCCTCTTAAAACTCCAGTTTTACTGAGTACATAGATATATGTGGCATCGTTATTATGATCGTGGTTTAATATCTTATTTTTATTAATTTATTTCATTTTATTCCAACGCACCAACGACCTTTTTGATACAAAGATAAAAAAAAGCTATTTGAAGCAGTGTTATACAAAAGGAAAAAAACATTACCAGTCGAACAACATAACGAAGCAAATCTATACGTACAATTCAATCAATTCATCCCGGTAAGAACAACTTCACTTTACTCCTGTTAGTAGCCAACGCCATATGAAAATCCAAACAATGCTCATATTGATTACGTTTGTAGACTCTAAACAAGATGACGCCCTCCATGGCTTAGTTGGTAGGACGCCTGTTTTCCGACCCGGAGGTTGCGATTACCACAAGGAGCTTTAAGATGGTGTGGACATGTGGATAGAAAGAATGATGGAAGAATGACTAAACGGGTATCAGAGAATAAGTTAGAAGTGAAAGGTGTGCGTGGAAGAGGAATACAGAGGAAAACGTGGCTGGACCAAATAGATCAAATTTTGTAAAAAGGTTAAGTATGAATGATTACAATATATACTATTAGAATATTGTGCATGATGAGGTGTATGAATGTGGAGGAGGCAAATGTTGTGTGTTTGGATAGAAAAGTTGGAGATCTGTTATCTTTGCCTATCTCGCAAGGGACACGGCGTGATGATATGTATGTATATAATTAATGTACAGTGAAACCCTTTTTTCTCGTTTTTGAAAATGGACAGGATTTCTTAGAAATAACTTTGAGAGGCATACATCCTGCAGCGGATGAATGTAGGTTTATGATGGTGATAGTAGGAATAAAATTATTCGAGGAACGATCGATTGAGAGTTCACTGTACAATGATGCTGCAAGAAAGTAAAATATTGGGTTAAAGTGGGTGGGGAGAGGGACCCTCGGGGTGTCGGTGGTGTCTATTTCAATTAATATGAAAAATTGCTTCAGAGCATTAAGGGAAATATCTTCACCCCTTTCATTATTCTTGGGAAAGAAAAAATATGGAAACGCAACCCCCCTCTGTAACTTAAGTTTATTATTTCACTTCAGTGGAAAGTCGTAATATTGATAAGTCACTATCGGGTGTCGTTACTTTCAAAATTATCTGATAAAAAAGACAAACGAACAGGTATGAAAAGAAAATACATAAAAAAGTTATGCCTGTATTTTTTAGAACTTCATTATCCGAATTATTTTCCGCTTTTCTTTTCTTGCTAAGATTCGTTTGCCATTGTAAAATTAATTCAACTAGAAATATTTTTTGTAATTTGTTTTATCAAACACTGTTTATCCAACGTGTATCAAGGGAACACGAACAGCTACCCTGATGATGAAGTGAAAAGCTTGAAACAGGTAGGGTTATACCGTTACATAAAGAGGAATAAACAGTGTTCGATAAAAACAAATTTACAATGTATTCAAACCTCCACAACGTTAATGCCTTAAGTGTAAATAGTATAGAAATAATTTTCATTATTTTTTTGCACTGTAAATTAAAGGAAACGAATTGATGCTGTAGATATGCGTGCACTGAGAAGAATACATGGCTAAAAGATGAATAATATTTCCATTACATTTTGACTCCTAACCACAGTATTAAAGATACACATAAACATACATACATATCCTTACTGGCATTTCCACAATCTTAAATTTTGACTGAGAGATTTGTTGAGCCAATATACTGAAGTATTAAAGTAAAACGTGGACATGGAAAAATACTGAAATGAATCCAATAAACGCTGTAAAAATGCGTGGATTGAGAAGAATACATGGAGTGACAACCTATGATAGAATACGGAATGAATGTAAAAAAATTGATGTATCAAGAAAGATCAAGAATGGCACGCTGAGATGGTTTGAGTATTTAGAACGAATGAATGAAAAAATACTAATAAAACAAATACATATACAGTGCAAATGTGTGGTAAAGGAAAATGTAGGAAAGTATCGTTCAAGGGAAATGATATTTTGAAAGAAGGAAATTTAGAAATCAGAGAAATTGTTGAAGTTATATGAGAAAGGGTATGTATGTTGAAAAGGCGAATGAAGTGTGACGAGATAGAAATGTCTGATGCTCTCTCCTCTCTGCCTACACCGATAAAAAAATGGCGTGATGGTACGTATGTATTTTGTCCTAAATATACTGAAACGTTATCTTTTGTTTTGTAATAGTTACTGTGATACGTAAAGGTCATTTAAGTGTAGTTTATTTTGTCAATAAATAATTATCGTTACGACTTCCGTGGCCTATTTAATCAAACGTTGGACTTCCACTCGGAAGTGCCTGGTTCGATTCCCCATGGTACCAAAAAAAGCATCTTTCTCTGGTTAAAAGGGTCGTCTGGTAATAAAAGTCGCAATCGTTAGATATCTGCGAGAGTTATTGCTGTGAAAGTGCGATAGAGAACTGTGAGTAGGTTATCTACTCCAGTGGTTCTTAACTCGAAGCTTAATTACTGGGACCGAAAACAATATTGTCTCCCGGCCAGGCTATGTAACATTTCCGCGTCATTAATTCTAATATGTTAAGGGGACCATGCGGATGAAAAAATCACGCCATGTCCCTTGCAGAGCGGGCAGAGAAAAGATCTCCACTCTTTTCTATCCAAACACACCACATTAACTTCCTCCACATTCCTACATCTAGTGACGCTCAATCTTGTATTATTCGTGCTTCTCACTTCTACTTCTTTTACAATCTAGTCCACTTAAACCAGTCATATTTTCCTCGATCTATCGCTTTCACGCACACCTTGCACTTCTAACTTGTATATTCGCTGAATCATTCTCTCCACATGTCCAAACCATGCATTAATTTCTAAGGTTTTCATTCCGTCTTCTATCATACATTAACACTCCACAAATTTTATATAGTGTATTTGTATCCACGACATTAACCTAACTTTTATCCTTCCTTTGCCAAGTCTATATTCCATCCCATACGTCAAAATGGAGACCAACACACTATTATGTATTGTCATTATTGCTACTTTTGATACAAAAGGGCGGTTGTTGTATATTGCGTTAAGAACACTGTTTACCTTGTTACATGCCGCTACATTTCTTTCAATGACCTTTTTCAAATATTTAAGATGAATTTTATTATTTACATACAAAGATACAAATAGACGGGTTTGCAGGCAAAGTACATTATGCATTTATTCCTATGCTACCATTTGACACACTCGAATTTGTGAATCGGAAATATTGAAAAATAGATGCTTCTTTGGTCTGAGAAAACACCTTATATCTCGGTTGTTGTCCAGAAGGACAAAACTTACCATTTATAAGACACTGCTACGACCTGTCCTCACATATGGGTCTGAATGCTGGGTATTGAGTAAGACGAACGAATCTTCCCTTCTAATATTTGAAAGAAAAATACTCAGAAAAATATTCGGACCCATACAGGAAAATGGATCTTGGAGAGTGAGATATAATGAGGAGTTATACAGCATATACAAAGAGCCCAACATTATAAAATACATCAAAATTGAGAGGCTACGTTGGGCGGGGCATGTAGCAAGAATGGGAGAAGAGGAAATGCCTAACAAAGTACTCTTTTCCAAGCCCCAAGGAAGACGTAGCGTGGGCAGACCAAAGCTTAGGTGGATGGATGGGGTGCAGAATGATGCAAACGTGATTGGCATCAGGGGCTGGAGGAGTGCATCCCAGGATAGGGGGGAATGGCAACGACTGCTGGAGGAGGCCGGGGCCCACAATGGGCTGTAGTGCCATTGATGATGATGATGATGAAATATTGAAAAACGTAACCGGGAGACAATACTTTTTTCGGCCCACTCCATCGATACGCCTGACACAAAACCACTTTCGTAAGCTTAAAACATCAAGATGTAACAACTCTAGGACACGTCTAGCGCTTGTGAGAATTGTTTTCAGATAGGAGTCGAACACAAAACATCCGAGTGGAAATAAACGTCTTAGCAATTAGGTCACGGAGGTTACAGAGGGACTGGAAACTAGTCATACCGTCTGCTCACGGTCGGTTCAAAGACAGATCGTGAGCAGCTCGTATCGTATCTTTTTGTAGATACATCATACTTTTATGAATGACGAAAAAAGAAAACAAAGATTTTAAAGTGAAATAATCAGTATTATTTATCATAACACATTATGTAGTGTACTGTATTATACTTTTGTTGTATACAGTTCAACCTCGGTGAGTACTTATCGTGTGGCAATCTCTCCTAACCAACCAGAAAGATATCAAAGAGACCTGAAGTGGAAACCAGACTGGTGCACTTTTGAAAATGAGTACCAACAGGAATCGAATCCGCAAACCCCGGGTTGAAATACCAACTAAGCCACGGAGATAATCGCCACGTTTTTGCAATACACGTATGTAGAAATTCGTTAAAAATAATAACGAAAAGGCACGGTAAATAAAAATTTATCAGAAAAAATAGAAATAAAATTTGAAAAGTTTATAGAAAATAATCAAATTTCTCTATATACAATACAATTGTGATGTTTGGACGAATCCAACCGAAAATAGAATAGTATTAAATTTCCATACAAAGAACAGTGTCAAAATATCGAAAGTTGGAAAAATGTTTCTCTCTGATTTCAGACATCATACATAGCATTACGAAGAGAGCTTGTGGGAGAGGCGACACCAGACAGTACACACAATATGTGATATATTGAAACCCCCCGACTGTATTATACAAAACACACAATGGATTCTGCAAATACAACAGATCCCAGTGATGCACTTCTCGAACTCGAATGGATTTCGTTCCCGACATTTCCATACCCATTGCATGGGGCATCGATAGTAGAGGATGGGAACTATATATAGAAACGAATACACGTAAAAACAATCCAACCTACATTTTACCTATTCTGAGATCATTCAGTTGCTTTGAACATTATTTTAAAGCGGGATTTCGACATGAAAAATCCATTTTACTGAGATTTTAATACGGGCAAGATTGATCTTTAACAGCGGTTCTCGACATTTTTATAAATACGTACCACTAAAATCAAAATTTAAAAATGCTTCTGGTTGCGAATCACAGATCGATTGTCTTACATTACATTAAAGTTGTATACAGTACAGCCTAGTGGATTTATTGCGATATACAGGGTTTTTAAATAGGGATGATCGAAATTTGTTAGGTTATAGAGGCCATGTTGTTAAAGCAATATCTGTCAAATTTGTTGTTAATTGTTCAGTAGGGTATGGAAAATCTCCATGGAAGGTTATAGCGTTGAACAACGTGTGCAAATCATCAAATTTTATTTTCAAAATCAGTGATCCGTTCGAGAAACGTTCCGCGCAACGTTACGTGATTTTTATCCTCGCCACAACCGTCCTGTCGAGTCGACTATTCGACGTTTGGTGGCCAAATTCGAGTCAACCGGTTCGATAAATAATCAACCAACATCCGTTCGTCATACGCAAGGTCTGCTGAAAACATCGCTGCTGTGCGTGAGAGTGTACGGGAAAACCCGAGGCAGTCAATTTCTCGTCGTTCACAAGAAATTAGCCTTTCTGCGACTTCAACTTGGCGAATTTTGCATCAGGACTTGGGTCTGCACCCGTATAAAATCCAACTCACCCAGGAACTGAAGGTAAACGACCATAGACAACGCCATGTGTTCGCTGATTGGGCTCTGGACCAGTTGGAAGTTGACCCAAATTTCGATAAAAAAATCATCTTTAGCGACGAGGCCCATTTTTTGATGAATTGATGTGTGAACAAGCAAAATTGTCGGATTCGGGACGATACCAATCCACACGAGATACACCAGCACCAAATGCATCCCGAGAAAGTCACTGTTTGGTGCGGATTTTGGTCTGTCGGAATCATCGGTCTGTACTTCTTCCAAAACAAAACTGGCATTGCCATAACCGTCAACAGCGAGCGCTACAGATCGATGATAAGCAACTTATTGTAGTCTAAACTGGATGATATGGATACCGACGACATGTGGTTCTAACAGGACGGCGCTACATGTCACACAGCGCATGCCACGATGGATATTCTGCACGAGCGATTTGAGGGCATGGTTATCTCGCGCAGCGGCGACGTGAACTGGCCACCGAGATCGTGCGATTTAACGACTTGAGACTTCTTCCTTTGGGACTATCTTAAATCGCAGGTCTATGCGTATAACCCGCAAATAATTGATACCCTCAAAGTCAACATAACGAACGCCATCCAGCAAATTCAGCCAGATTTATGCGACAAAGTCATCAAAAATTGGACTTCCCGAATACGTGCCACCAAGCAAAGCCGCGGCGGACATTTGAACGACGTTATATTCCATACTTAATGCCATAAAATATTATTTCAAATAAAAATAAAACTGAGTGGATATCTCACACACAACTTGTTTTATTTACATTTAAAAACTGAGCGTCCTTATTGAAATATCCTATATATTACAATATATTTCCATCAACCAGAAAGGTGTTAAACAAGCCTTAAGTGAAAACCAGGCTGGAACCTTTTTTTTAAATAAATTATTCTTTACCTCTAAAATGATTATCTACCTCTATTTCCAAGGACTTTCATTTGCAGTGTCTGGTTTCTTACATATTCAGCTGATTTCCATTATACATGAACTTACCATAGAAGCTTTGCTTGACTCAAATCAGCGAAATCGGGGCAACTTTCAGGATACTTCTTAAATACTTATTCTACCATATATTTAGTATTTCTTATCCACTCCTGCAACAAATCCATCGAAGCGATTCGGTATCTACTCTTGTGATTTAGTAATTGCAAAACACCCATCTTCAAAAAAAGATATTTATCTTTTTTGTTTTAAAACGCTGTTATATTTTTTATCGGTTATACTAATATACAGGTACATATTCGTAGAGATGTAAACAGAAAGATCTTTGAATTAATGTTTAGAAATTAAACTCAAAGCGAGTAATGAAAGATTAGAGCAAATATAAGAACTCTGCTATTTAAGTAGTATTTTCTCAGATGATTCTGCTATTTAGGTAGTATGTTCTCAGATGATTCTGCAATTTAGGTAAGATTATCTCAGCCGTACATACATAGGGTAACAATGTATGATAGAATACGTAATGAAGTGATTAGGGGCGAATTTGAACTTACAGTTTATGTGTTGAATATGATGAAGAAGAACACTCGGCGATGGTAGAACGAATGAATGAAGATAGACTGACAAAACCAATATACAGTGCAAATGTGAGTGGAAGGCATGATAGAGGAAGATTAAAGAAAGTGTTGTTGGATCAAGTGTAATATTTTAAAAAATTAAATGTAAAAAGTCAGAAAAATTGTAGAAGTTGTATGAGAAGGTATATGGATATAGAAGATGTGAAAGATCATCATCGGAAAATCTGGCACTCTCTCTTCTCTACCTACTCCGAGAGGAAAACGACGTGATATATTTATGTATGTACATCCTCGTATAAAACGCGAATTATGATCAATATACATCCGAATATGAAATGCAGAGTCAGCAACTAGAAAAATCCGTGGAACATTTTAGATTAATGAGCACCATTGGGAATATAGGGGGTGGCAGACAGGGGAGGATGCCAGGAGGAGTGAGCAAGAGGCAGCCAAGATATGAACTTATAAGAAAACGAAATATTTGTTTAAAAATAAACACATTGACTAAGAACTGACGTAATAACTTGGATGAACAAAACGGCTCTGAAATGGAATAATCTAACACGATTAGTACTGACACACTAATGTGATTTGTAATTTTTGAAGATTTTTTAATACTTTAAATTTGCCAAATTGACTATCATATAATGTCTTATATGACCTAGTTGGTAAGACACTTGATTTCTTCCAACTTGAAGGTTTTAGTTCAGTTATCGATGGTTAAAAAAGGATTCCAGTATGAAAAATTAGTTCGTTTGGTACCAATACTCGTGTGCTTTGTTCGAGTGTTGTTGCCTCTTTACGTATGGTAGTATTTTAAATAATACGAGTTGAAAATATTGAGGAAAACTATATAAATAAATAAATAAAGAACTATCCTGTGATAATTTTTTGTAATCAAACAAATCTATATTGACGATGACGGTGAAATGTTTAAGGGCAGCGTACAAATGAATGAATAAAGAACTATCCTATGACAATTTTATCTAATCAAACCAATCTATATTAACGGTGATGCTAAAATGTTGAAGGACAGTGTACAAAATAATAAATAAAAAACTATCCTATGACAATTTTACCTAATGAAACAAATATATATTGATGATGACGGTGAAATGTTAAAAGGCAGCGTACGAATGAATGAATAAAGAACTATCCTGTGACAATTTTATGTAATCAAACAAATCTATATTGACGATGACGGTTAAATGTTGAAGAGCAGTGTACGAAAGAATGAATAAAGAACTATTCTATGACAATTTTATCTAATCAAACAAATATATATTGATGATGATGGTGAAATGTTTAAGGGCAGCGTACGAATAAATTAATAAAGAACTATCCTATGACAATGTTATCGAAGCAAACAAATGTATATTGACGACGACGGTAAAACGTTGAAGGACAGCGTATGAATGAATGAATAAAGAACTATCATATGACAATTTTATCTAATCAAACAAATATATACTAACGATGACGGTGTAATGTTGAAAAACAGTGTACGAATGAAAGAATTAAGAACTATCCCATGATAATTTTCACTGATCAAAATAAATCGATAGTGACGGTGGCGGTGAAATGTTGAGGAACACCATACGAATGAATAAATGAAGAACTATACCATGACAATTTTAACTGATCAAAGAAATCCATGTTGACCGTAAAGTGATACAAGGATAAACAAAGCATTTTGTAGCATGACTCATTAAAACAGTTTATTCAATATAAACCGTACATATGAATTGAAAAGGGGGATTCGTTGAAGATCGTGGTCGGGAGACAAAAATGGGTTTCTGGTTTTGAACCAATAGAGTATGTACATAATTGGTAATTAGTTGTTGTATTGGCAATATTACCATACACATACATTACGTTGTAAATGTGTTGAAATAAATTTCATTGATCTTCATTATTTTCTTAAATAATTTTAGTGATTTTTGTTTTGGAGTCCATCAACTTCAATTTAAAACTTTATCGATGCAAACAGGAACAAAAATAATTATGAAATTTAAGTATTGTAAAACACTGACACTAACGTTAAATAACTTGCTTGTAATTTATTGTAAGTCACAGTTTAAATTATTCTACTCCATATTGATCTCCACGACACGTGTTTCAACCTCTTTTCTCGAGGTTCTCTTCAGGCGGAATGATCCTGTTTTGTTAGAAGAAAGTAAATAAATATAAATGACAGAGAAACATTGGCACTAGAATACAAAAACACAAACGCTTTACATTCAATAAAAACTATTCAGATTTTGCAAAACCCTATTACAGAAATAAATAAAAAATTCAATCACAGTAGAGTTGAAATTTATCAAACGTGTTAAAAAGGATAGAATAAAATGAATTAAGAAACATTAAAAACCCAGAAACAGACAAAAATGTTCACCCCCTGATTAAATGCTTTCATTTGGGTCAAAAGACCGTACCACTTACAATGGAACATGACACCAGTTGGACCCATAAGCATTGCTCTCGTAATAAATCGGGTCATTTCCGCCCACAGAAAGATTTGAGAAAGGAGGTAAAAAATTAATGTACTCATTGAAATAAAGTAACTTAACATTAAATATTCAATAATAATAAAACTTAAAACTTTTGAAAAACTTGATCTTAAATTATAAAAATTACTTACCAGAAGATTATACTATACAACCAAATAAAAAACAAAATACACAATTATAAACGAAGTGCTGATGATAAAAGAAACTCGACATAAATTAAAAATAAACATCAAAAGCGAAACGATCTTGCCAATACTAAATAAACGATCATTACTGCTGCATCGTCTTGCATTCAAATGCAGTCCACCTGACAAAGCATTTTTTCATAACTGCACTCCAACAGGCGAAGAGTCATTAAACCCAATAGAATGAATACCAAATGTTGCATATTTCTATCTTGTAACTGGCTCAATTATTCGGCCGAGTCCACTTGAGAGACTCAAGTGGAAATTGAATGTTTCCGCACAGTAACGAGTACGAGTATTATTCAAATTCAAATAATCTAGTTAATTTATGAATGAACTATGTTATTGCTTACTTAAAATATTCATTTATTCGTATAAGTAACCTTTCAACATATCTGAACGGAGTATTCGACTTTTAAAAACTCAAGGTTTTCAAAACCATCCCCATTGGAACTTTTATACAGCGTCATATATTATTCTTGCTTTATGTTGACACGTCAGAGGGAGGATTGCTTAAGTCGATGTTCTGATAAATAATATACTTCTAGTTCATTATTTATTTATTTATTTATTTTTATCGGCCGTCTTTAAAAAAATATATTATAAAAATATACAAAAAAAATCAAATGAAAACAGCAATCAAACAAACCTTCAAAAATATAAAAGCTTGTACACATAAATCAAAAAACGAAAAATATATGTACATACTAGTATAAATAAAACGGGAAAGAAAAATTATTGCACAAGTACATCGAAAATTAAAATTACTGTTAAGATTTCAAATAAACAGCTTTAATTTCAGAAAGATTTATTTTAAATTAAAATAAAGATAGTAAACTAAAATAAATAAAAAAAATGCTATTCTGGAAGTATGTTCTCAAGGAGAAATAAAAAAAATATCTTTATTTTTTTATCAACCCTCGTACATATAATACAAATATTAAATTTAAATATGCATACTTATACAAAATTATTTCAAACAATTACTTTGTAGTTATTACTACAGTTTTTGTATAGACATGTTAGTTTAAGATGTTTCGTATTTTTGTTAATAATTTTAAATATTTGTATTAACTTGTCACATGTCCATGTATTTGTAAAATATACTTGTGTCGTAAATAAAATAAATAAATAAACAGATAAATATTCAAAGAAATCTTTGGTGTATGAGAGTAAAAAGTGGGCGTGGAAAATAAATGGAAGAAGCCACATTAGAAATTTTAAATATTCTTAATTTCAGTTCATCTACGAGTACAGCAACTGAACATGTCCACGTCCATTTTTTCTCCGATATATAGTATCGTATACATTCGCGCAAGGAGCGAGGAAAATCCATAATTTGTAGTATGGATCCCGTTCCTGAAGACCCTTTTTAAACGAAACAACATATCGAGAACATTTCAAATGTTAAAAGACAATGTTAAATTTAGAATTTTTTTTATGAGTTCTTCAAAGATGATCTGATTTTTCAGATAAATAATCAACATCACTGTCGGAAACAATGACCTAAAGAGATCACTAGAGCTATAAAATGGCGGTTAAAGGTCAAAGTGGTCACCTGGATTATTGGGATCAAGGAACTTCAGAAAAAAGAAAAAATAAAATGAAAAAGACCGACATAGAAACGTTATTCGTAACGTAGTCGGCGTTGCTGGGCCTAAGAGTCGAGGATCCCACCGCCATTCCAATATTTATTCAGTTGTAAAGCAAAGCTCTGCAGTTTGTTTTTTTAAGTGAGTGAAGTGTTGCACACAAGCAAACTCGGCGGCCACACCGCTGTACAGGATCCAATGACACACCTAACGTAAGACGGTCGGAATACACCGGCATGTTTTCCCCCCTTTTTTAAGAATAGATATGACCGACGTAATATATATTCTTATCCCCCCGAACACTAGGTGGAAAAAATACCTGTATCATTCGAGAGGTGTAGCACAGCGCAGAGTTCGAACCGGCAACCTTCTGCACGGAAGTCCAGTGAGTTACCGCGCGGCTATGCACCTTGTGTATTCGTATTCGTAACACTAACAAGAACAAGCATGTACGAGATGTTTGGTCGGGAATAACAGATAAATCTTTTGAAAATCTTTGATGAATTATGGAGTGTAATTAAAATTGAATTATTGCCAATTACCTGACAGACGAAATTTAACAGATCTACAGTCCTAATAAATTTCATTTAGAGCAATTTCAATAAATTATCTGACGGTATTTAAAACTAAATTAAGTCGGAAAACAACTAATAATTCATAATTAGTCAGCGTCAATACAAAAACTTTCTATAATATTTTTTTTTATTATTTCATTATAGTATCCTCACAAAAAAATAAAGACAATAAATACACATGTGCTTTGCTGATGGGTATTTTCTAGTCCAGACAGCCTTGAAGGTTTTTTCAGAGTGTAAAATGTTTCAAATATTAGTTGAGTGAAATGAAGAAGCGCATTCTGAGGTGGTTTGGGCATGTATAAAGAATGCCAACAAAACAAATACTCGAATATAGTGCAAATGTGAGTAGAAGGCGTGGTAGAGGAAGACTAAGGAAAGTATGATCGGATCAAGAAATAGTTTTTAAAAAAGAATCATAGAAAATCTTAGAAATCGTAGGAGTTGTATAAGAAGGTATATGGATGTAAATAAATTCACCGTTTTCTACACTGTACATACATATATATCAGCACGCCGTTTCCCTTGCGGGATAGACACGGAGAGCATATTTCTAAAGTTTTCAATCGAGGCACACAATTATTGCCTCCTACACATGTATACATCTCGTTATACGCAATTTTGTATTATTCGTACTTGTCACTTCATTTTGACTTAAAATCGGGTGCATTTGATTCAGTCATTTTTTCCCCGGTCTGCATCTTACACACCCTGCACTTCCTGACTTGTAAAGGGTCTTTCAAATTGAGCGGTTTTTTTTCATCTCATTTTTTAAATTCTTAAATAAAACACACAATTTGCTTTGATTTCAAAAAACTTTTTATTCGTAATTGAAGTAAAACTTTTTATTGGTAATTGTATGACATTTAAACACAAAAAACAATATCCGCCAAATGTCCACCTCTTGTAGGTCCACAGATGTCCACTCTTTAATCAAAAATTTTCGACGACATTTTGACATAAGTGCGGTTCTAACTCACCAATAACGAGAATAATTTCGTCGTTCAGCTCAGGAATTGATTGGGGTGCATTTTTATAAACCTGGCTTTTCACGTAACCCCAGAGAAAATAGTTCAACGGTGTCAGATCACATGATCTTGATGGCCAATTAACATCACCGTTTCCGGAGATTACAATACATAAAATATTTCAACAATTGGAACGCGTTGTTGTATCGTACATGACTACATTTTTATAGATATCATACATTACACTTCTCAAATGTCACAAGATCCAGGCAAGTTCGTGACACCATCTGTGTTTTATCCAAGAATTAAAAAAAACCGCTCAATTTGAAATACTCTTTATATTCCCTAATTCAGCGTTCATTCTCTCTGTATATCCAAACCACCTTAAAGCTCCTTCCTTTGCCTTTCTTAAAATATACGAGTACAAATAAATATTATATAAAGAAATAAAATCTTTTTTTAAATAATTCTGATAAGTTGGAAGAGATTGGCATTAAGCCCGCCAGGTTGTACTGAATACAACTAAAATGTTATACAATATAATAATTTCAAAACGTCTTGTCTAAAATGTGTTTTTACTAGGTTTTCAAAGCACTGTAGTTGAAGCAGATTTCCAGTTCACTTGACTTCAGAATAAATTCCCCGTAGTTCTTCCCTCTCAAGCTGTCCGGGGGCGCGCTCTCCGGCCCCCTTACGTCACTGTGACGTCGCCGTAGCGTCACGTGACGTCAGCCGACGCTGCGCAAACCTGACGCCATTAGTATTTTTCACACGGTTAAACAGATAATACGTCACACACACACAAAAGTATACATATCTCGCGTAACTTTCCCCTTTCGGGATTTGTGGTAAGCTGCTGGTACGTGTATCCTATTATATCGCTGATATTATATAATGGTGTAACATGGCTATTTATTATTTTTTCATATATTTTTAAACCTTTGAAAAAACGGACCAAGAGGCCAAAGCGCCACATTTTCTTATCTCGACATATATCCTTTGCCTTTTTACATCCATACACCAACTCTTAAAACTTCGCTGACTTGCATTTCCTTCTTTCAAAATATCAACAACTTGTCACAAAATATTTGTCTAAGATTTATTTTTAACCTAAGAAAGTACAATCATATTACTTCATACCAGAAGGCGCTGAATTGGTTGAACGTGAGAAATAAACGCCAAATTCACAAACTGTCTCTATTGTATAATATCATTAACTGTCCCGCCGCCCCCTCTTATCTCGACTGGCACTACGCTTAGACGGAGATTGTTTATTAACCTTCCCAGTTCACCGCTCTTTTTGTTTACGTTGTCCTTAACTGTCCATGCAGTGAGACTCTGGAACCAGGTCCTTGGCATGCTTTAAGAAGTGACTTAATTTTTTTCTTAATTTCTAGTCAATAATACAACGTGTTTCATTCGCGATTTTTCTTTCCTCTCCACCGTCCCTTCATTTTCATTTAATTTATATCTCACTTTTCCTTGAATAGGCATATCATTTCCATAAATTTCATAAATATGAATAGTCATTTGAATATTTTTTTTCACCATGTAAATTGTTTTATACACTTTTGTCTGGGTGGTTGGAAGAGATTGCCGCCTGGCAATAAGCCCACCAGATTGTATTTGCAATGAAGTGTTAAATAAAATAAATAATTTGATTCAACCATACTTTGCAGTCTTTCTCTACCACTCGGTTAGTATTTATTTCTCCATTCATTCTCCACGCTCAATCAGACTGATTTTCAACCTTACTGAACGCATCAGCCTTAAGTTCACGTTAATCACTTAATTCTTCATTCCGTATTCTGTCATACAGAGACACCCCGTGTATTATTCTCAGTGCACGAATTTAAACAGCATTTACACGACTCTTTTAGATATATAGTATATTTTCACGTCTACGTTTCACTCCCATACAACAAATCTTATAGACGTATTTTGAAGCACCGCGATCGAATTTTTTCAACATTTCTTTGGAACAATCGACACGAGCCTTTTTTTGAGCGGTTGTCAAATTATGCGGTATCCAACGCGAACAAATCTTTTTGACGGCCAAATGTTCATCCAATATTGAATATATGCGGTGGAACTTATGTTCAAACATGCCTCAATCTCACGATAAGTCACATGACGAACTTGCAATATCAGTTCACGCACAGCATCGATGTTTTCTGGCACAACAACCGATTTGGACGACCTTCACGAAATTCGTCCTGAAGCGAACTACGACCACGATTGAATTCGGAAAACCAGCAAAACACAGTGGCCCGGGATGGTGCATCACCAAAAGCGAGTTGATCGAAGCGAGTTGATCGGCCCCCTGTTGTTGAATTAGTCCACGTCGAAAATCATAAAAAAATCATCGCACGAAAATGTTCACGATTTGATTCCATTTTTGGCCGAAATGAATTTTTCAAGCCACTATAAACAACACAAATAGCACTCGTATGACAAAACTTTATAAGCGCGTATAGCATTAAAAACGTCAAACTTTACGATGCTGATGTCAGATTTGACGTATCTACACTGGTGTTGCCATATCTCAAAACTTAAGTAGCAACCCTCGTATTAACTTTTCCTCTCACACTTTTCTATCACCATGATTTGAAATATGCACCCTGAGCATTTCACACTTTTCTTTTTAGTATTTCTTGTCCTTCTCGACATCTGAACTATCTATATACTACCTTGATCAAAAAGTTTAAGGACTTTATTCATAAAATCGAAAATACACGTTTATTCGTCAAAATCGATATGGTCCGCTTCAAAGTACTCCCCATTGACTGCAACGCATTTACGCCAGCGCTTGATCCAATCGTCAAAACACCGCTGGTACTCAATTTTCGGCATGTCCATCAGAGCCGTCTTCGATTTTTTCATGACATCCTCTCGGGTGCTGTAACGCGTTCCGCGAAGCGGTTTAAGTCGGTTGAACAGGAAAAGTCGCAGGGAGCCAGATCAGGTGAATTCGAAGGCTGCTGGATAATAATCGTGTTGTTTTTAGTCAAAAACTCATGGAAATCATCTCTTTCGCGATTTCAACGCGGTCCTTTTATTGCATGAAATTGAGGTCTTTCGGCACCAGTTTTGCAGCGACACGTCTGAGGCCCAAGTCACTAACCAAAATGTCTTGAGCGGATCCATAAGCGATGTTCAAGTTCTCTGCCAGCTCTCTAATGGTCAATTTGCGGTTTTCGGCCAACATTTCTTTGATTTTATCGATCTTTTCATCGGTTTTCGACTGCCACTGCGTTCGTCATCCTCGACCGACTCACGACCACTTCTGAAGCGTTCGTGCCACCGAAAAACACTTATCCAACATTTCCAAGGTCTGCGGACCGTTAAATCCGTTTTCACACAAAATTTAATGCAAACTCATTGATGCACAGTTGATGTCATTTTCAAACTTGTAAAAAATCGAAAACGCACACAAAGGTAGATGTACTCAGTACAGCGTAACTTTTACAAATGTCAAACTATGCCGCTGAAATTTGGAGGGAAGTGTCAATGTTAGATGTAACCTAAGAAAAAATAAAAAGATTTGCAATCGGGTGACTGACAGCGCCACACGGTGGCCGGTCCAAAAACTTTTTGATCAAGGTAGTATGTATTTGAACCTAAAACATAGTAATAATAAATATTTTGTTTATAGTTAAGGCCTTAAAATTGTGGAGGTTTCAAGACATTGTAATTTATTTTTATCAAACACTGTTTATTCCACTCTTTTGTGATGGTATAACCCTTCCGGTTTCAAGACTTTCACCTCATCTTCAGGGGAGCGTCTTGTTTGCGCTCCCCTGAAGATGAGGTGAAAGCCTTGAAACCGGTAGGGTTATACCGTCACAAAAAAAGTGGAATAAACAGTGTTTGATAAAAATAAATTACAATAATAAATATTTTTTACCGCATCATTAAGTATTTTGAAATTTAATTTAACACTAAAAATCATACACGCGCAAAGTTACATATACGATATTTTGGTGAACAAAGTAATATTTGAAAAGCGCTGAAGAATGTGATAAGCAACACATTCTTGCTATAAATCGTAAATGATGTATCTCAAATAATAATTATCCACATAATTCCCCTATAAATAGAATGCATCTGTAGGGAAATCAATTCGCTGAGATTGTTAATACATTTTCCAGTCGAATAAGTTAACATATTACATAAAATTTATGAAATGTTAAATTCGTTGCGAATGGAGTATTTTAGATTTTTAATATTTTTTTTCCAATGGCTTGAACATACACATAGCGTGAAAGTTTCTGATTTTTTATGAATATGTTGAATTTTTTTTATCATAATTTTGTTTGCATGCAACTATTCTTATCTTTCCACGTGGTCCAATTTCGGTTACCCACCCTGACCCTTGAATCGATCTTGTATTGTATTAATAACTATGTACATACGAGTATATTGTAAAGTTTTATATTTTTGAGCGACTTTGGACGTGTGTCCTTGCAAACGTACGAGTATGTATTGTTTAACCTCTTCAGATCTGAATTAATTTTATTGTATTATACTTTCGTTGTATATAGTACAACCTGGCGGGCTTATCGCCCTTTGGCAAACTCTTACAACCAACCACAACGAAGCCTTAAGTGTAAACCAGACTGGAACCCTTATTAAAAAAATCTGGGTTCCAGGGGGGTTTAAACCCGCAACCGCCTGCTTGGGAGACAGGCGTTTTACCAACTAGGCCACGGAGTTCGTTCATTCTTAGATTTTAAAAATATATTTTTGCTTGCGAGTGTATTATTTACACTAAATGCAACATTCTGTCGTATTAGTTTAAATTAGATAGATGGCGTCCAAAACGTTCGAAGTCGATAATACAGTATCCTACACTTCATTTGTTATCATCATTTGGAACAAAAATGTACCATAAATTTGTTTACAAAACGCATATGAACTCCATGTCACTTACAATGGACGCCAGGCCTGAAGACGTTAAATTGCTTTATTGTGATGTATATTTTTATTTGGTTTAAATAAAACGTGTTTTATTTTATTAAATATGTATGTTTTGTAATTAATGAGACAATCACTACTGACATTTTTTAAATATTATTATAAGGTACAATGAACCGTTAATTATTGAAATAATACAGTGCTTATTGGGATGTATGTTTTCTGATGACAGAAAGGTGGAAAGAAATATTGAACGGCGTGTTGCGTTAGAAAACAAAGATAATTAACTAATTCATTCATTCGTATAACATATTGAAGGACTCGTCCTAGAGACAACGGTCTATCCGACCCCATTAATCGAACCTTTGAGTTATGAACAGCAGCACATATCTACCGCTTGTGACTTACATATTGTTACCTGACCTTACACTTTTTTTATCATTCATTTTTTGTCGAGCATTGAACTCAAACCTCCGATTGTAAATCAAGCGTCTTGTCAAACCTCCGAGTGTAAATCAAGCGTCTTGTCAATTAGGTCACGGAAATCTTCATGTCAAGTCCCCTGTAAGGAACTAAAATGTTCGCACTCTGCTTGACGATATCTGGCACGGACTCATTTTCAACGACTTTTTGTTATCTTTTTTATATTTTGCATTATTAAAATGATCCTTTTATTTCAAATTTAGACTAAACCCATGTGTTAGTTCGTGAGACGCAACCTGAATTCATAATAAAACAAAAGGATTTTTTCATATAAATTTAACTAAGAAAATTAAGGTTTATGGCTAAATAAAAAAAGTCGTTAATTTTAATTGGCATTGCCTTTACAATGAAACAACTTACCTTCGAAAATTCACTTGAAACTAATAATGACAGCACGCGATTTCTGAAAACAAAAAAAATTATTTATGTAAATGTTTAAATTTCATCAGTGAAAAGCTTTTGTAATAGAAGAGAATGCATGAAAATGTGAATAGTCATGGCAGAGGTGAAATATGTATGCCAAGATCGAATAAAGTGGAGATCAGTTCTCACTGCCTACCTCGATATAGACATGGTGGTGATAAATATGTTTATATATCTATACAACATAAACGGGCTACATTAGCCTCTTCACTAGACTCATTGACTGTTCTAAAAGAGTTGACTTATACCACCGAAATTTACAAATAAAGACACATAAACAATCCAAAAAAGAAGGAAAAAACTGAAGGAGATGATGTGGAAGAGAAGGAAAATTTCGTAATAGTGAAGTCTAGCCGGTTATCCTCTTTGCCAACTACAACAGGAAATGAAAAAAAGGGAACCATAATTTTATTCTTTAAGGGTTTTTAGTTTTGTAACATGTATAATATTGGGTGTTAACATAAGTTGTGTCCGTTTTTTTTCCAAATGAAGAGAACAAGAGGACACAACAAATTAGTCAATAATGTATTCTCCTTCATTATTTACAACTTCTTGCTAACGTTCTACAAGTTTTTCAATGTCTGTGCGATAAAAACCATCCGGTCTTGACTCGAGGAATTCGTCCAACCATGTTCGCAATTCAGCGTCATTTTTTAAGGAAACGCCGCGCAAGTTGTTCGAAAGCGACCGGAAAAGGATGAAATACGACGGCGCGAGGTCTGGAGAATATGGAGGGTGCGGCAGGACTTCCCAAACAAGCGTTTGAATGGCATTTGTCGTAATGTTGGCGATATTAGGGCGGGCGTTAACGTGTTGCAGAATAATATTGCCGATCCAGCCTTTTTTGTTGAATTGCAGTGTTGAGCCGCTGCATTTGCAGAATGTATAGCTCCACGTTGACTGTCTGATTGCGTTCAAATAGCTCGTAATGAATGACGACTTGCCAATCCCACCAGATGCAAATCATCGTCTTGCGCGAATGCAAACCTTGTTTCGCTCTGGGCGTTGCTTGTTGACCATAACTCACCCATTCTTTCCGTTTCTTCATATCCACATAAAGGCACCATTTTTCATCACCAGTAAGGATGCAATAAAGGAACCTTTGCTTGTGGCCATGTGTAGCTCGATGACGCGCGAGCAAACCAGCAGAAATTGTCGGACGTTGATATTTGTTGTTTTCACTCAAAACACGTGGAACCCAAGCGCCGAACTTCTGGACTTTTCCCATTGATTTAAGATGGCGGTATACAGTCATGTGACTACAATTCATCTGCTCAGCCAATTCTAAGGTAGTTTGAAAGGGGTCTTCATGAATAATATAGTTTAAGCGGTCCTCATCGAAGTCCACTGGTCGTCCGGAACGCTCCATGCCTTTCAGGTCAAAACTACCGTCTTTGAAACGCAAAAACCATCGACGAGCTGTCCTTTCATTCATAGCATCTTCACCGTACACTTCGCAAATATCGCGAGCAGCTTTGGCAGCCTAATTACACTTCCATTGTATACAATAGTCTGGCAGGTTTATTGCCATGTGAGAATCTCTTCCCACCAATCAGAAAGGTGTTTAAGAGGCCTTAAGTGAAAAAGAGAATAATTGAACACTTTGAATAAATCTGGGGACCAATGGGAATCTAACACGAAAAACCCTTGTTGGGAGGCGGGCGTCCTATCAACCACGGATGTCTCACACTTACACTAAACAAATTAGGACATACTTTAGGCGAACGTGGATTACCAATTCGGGGGTTTTAGTCATTTCCTGATGCGAGTTAAAAATAAAAGGGTTCCAGTTTGATTTAAAAAAAAGCCTTTTTACATACACATATTCTAGTTCATTTGAAAAAAAATCTGCATAACAGTAACTCTACCGAGATATACTGTAACAACGAAAGTGTAAATATTTCAGATGAAATTATATAATAACACCAGTTGAAAGTATACATATTGTTATTCTCATCCAAAAAAAAATTACATTCCATTTGATTTTTTTACAAATTAATAAGAAAAGTCACTCTAAAAATAATAAACAATAATTATTACAACGATTATAATCGTACACAGATGGATACCGTTGTGAAAAATATATAGAATGAACAGAAGTTTCCCCTGTGGGGGAAAGTGGAAAGTTTTACCAGAACAATATTCGCGTGCTCAGCAGTTTCATTCTGTTTTCCTTCCATAGATGGCTTTTTCATGATTTTACGGAAAAGTTAAAACAGAGAACCTGTATAGAAAAACAAGATACTGGTTCATAGATGGCAGTAAGTGTAACCGGCAAAGTAGAAAACTAAGGCTTGGCATTTATATTCCAAAGTGAGTATTTGAATTTATAAAAAAAAATGGGAATTTCATTTAAAAAAGCTAAAATAAAAGATAAACTGGCCATCGAACTGAAAGGGAGTGCGTGATACGAGGATAATAAATTCGTATTTTGCATAGAATATTGGGATTAAAAAGTTTATTAATCAGGAATGATTGGTAAATCAGGAGTAGGCAACCGGTGGTCCGCGGGCCGAATGTGGCCCACACGTGCATTTTTTGCGATCCATAAATGACTGACCATACTTACATAGCATGCAGCTTGTATGTTGAATTATTTGAATAATAAATTAATTACGTTAATACTATTGAAGATTTACAAACAAATTACAAGAATCCATAAGATTCTCATTAAAAAACAGCGAAATATGAATGTCTTTGAATCCTTTTAATTTCGACATTAATGATATTTCAAATCAAGTATGGAAATTTTTATATTACAACGTAAAAAACAATACAACAAGAATACATTTACGTTTGAAAATATCCAACAATTTTATACCAAAAACATAAGGAAATAATCAGTTTCGCGAAGAAGATGATAATCACATTTGGAAGCGTGGATACAAAAGCGTGAAAATCTGTCCTCTCTGCCTATCCCAAAAAGAGTATGGTTTAATGCATGTTAAAGAAAAAAAACATATCAAGTGAAACATCATAACCAACTTTAAAACGATTAAAGAGAAGAATACACTAAATAAAGTTATTAAAATTATAATCATCAGAAGAAAAGAAAAAATGCGAATCATTTCATGTATTTTTCATTTTATGCAAATCGCATCCTAGATGAGACTACCAAAAATCGTTTTTTTTTTTGTTAAATAACTAATTCATATTTCTGAGATATTAATAAGTTTCGAATATAAATCGTCACGATCCAGCTCTTGGCCGAAATATTATACAAACGAAATATAGTAAGATTGTAAGGCCAAAATTCAAGTAAAAAAAAAAACATAGAACGTTTTTTTTTCAAATATTTTGTATTATGGAAATTTTATAATTCATTTCCTATCTTAAAGTTAATTTTAATGGTAGTTTCATAATAAGAAACGTAATTTGTCATGTAAATTTCCTTAATTTTATATGTATTTCTAAAACTTCATTATTTAAAAACAGCAATTTGTGGCAGTCTTCCATAAAGGATGTAATATGTTAGTTTTCTTGATTTTAATTTAAATATGGGGGAAGGTGTCATACGCAGAGACCATCTCCAGATAACAGAAATTGGGGTAAACAGCTATCATTGTGGATCGAGAACTATCAACTGTCGTGGCTGAGACTCGTGCTGAGGTTGCTGGAGGAACGTTCCTTGATTATACCGAGTAACAGACGATGTCTGGATTGAACACGTTATACCATGCGTTATTATCTATTAGTATGGTTCCCTTCCATCCATACTATCGTGTAACTCATGACAGGATCGTGACTATCATGATACCCTCCGACGACTCTTTTCCATCCATCCCTGCATCTCCGACTCGAAGGGCAGTTGTTAAGGGTGGTCCAGTTGCGCCTCTCACTTGGTCAGTCGAACGCATTGGGAATCTTCATCTTGTGCGTCGTCCTTCCACGCATCCAGTAACCACAAACCTTCCACGCATCTAGTATCCACACTCCAAACTGTATCCTTGGCCACGAGCAATGTACCCAAAGAATCGGAGGACTCGTAAAGGACATATTGTCTACTATATATCGGTGACTCTCAGTTCTTCGAGAACGGAGGCGTTACTTCGCCTTGCTGGCCATGGAATTTGTGACATTCTTCTCCAGCACCACATTTCAAATGCATGGTTCCCTTCAAGACATCCGAATTGGTCATTCGAACATATTGAAGACCGTGACCGGCAAACAACATTGTCTTCGGCGCTATTGGTCAAGCCCGAGGGTTTAGAATATGTTAGTAGGCACAGAATGTAGTAGAATATGATTTCACATGTTGTTAATATTACTGAAGTAAGGCAACATTAGCACACATAGAGTGCTTGTGAGTATTGCTACCAGACGAACTCTTTTACTACACTGGGACCTTTTTTTTTTCGGGTAAAATCGTGAAATCCAAAGGCCCCAAGTGGAAGTCAAGCGTCTTTACAATAAGGCTACGGAGATAAACTGAACCATGTGTGAGAAAACAGGTTGAGAGTTCACTGGGAGGCAATGTCAAGCAGAAATATGACCGAAAAAAGTTAACAATAAAGTAGTTTCGTATTCCTCGGATAGATGACGTTAGAGCAAAATTCTCGTTGCGAACTACATGCTAAATTAGCTGAATTTATATTATTATAAAAGGTAATAGTTTAACACATTTTTCGGCCTCTTTTCACCCAAATCGCTTGAGCGGTTCTTATTTAGAATGTTGAAGAAAGAACAAATAAGTGATTTTTTTTGTGCTTGATGCATTTATACTTCCGTAAAGGGAAAAATGTGCAACGAAAAAATGTAAATTGCATGGCGACGATACAGTAAGCGACCATGTGTGTCAACTGTGGTTTAAAAATAATAATTATGCTGATTCGATACTTGAAGGTGATATTAAAGCAGATTATCACTGATCACGATCAAATCAAGGCTTAAATCGAGAATAACCAGCGTTCTATCACACGAAAGATTGCTGAGATACTGAAATATCTAAAATAGATTTACAAAACAAAGTTACATCTAAATATAAAAATGTTGCGTATCGATTTGACCTAAAATACAAAATAACTTTCCCGATAACCTATTAGAAACCTGGATGTTCATAGAACAAGGCGCTGTAGATAATGAAGATGATTAAAAATTTATAAAATATACATCGCGTGAAGAAAAAAATGGGTTTGAATCGCTCAGTTTGGAAATTCGCCGCCACGAACGTGAATACTGACGCTGCAAGTCTATAATTATTAGAAAAAATTATTTAAATTGAGGGTTTTTCCAAATTGACAAGGAAAATAAGACATGATTATTATTTTATTTATTAAATATTCTGTGAAAATGACAAACGAATTTAACATAAATAATAATTTTCTATTCCATAATAGAAATATTTCATACGAACAGAGCTTTTAGACAAAAATAGATATAATATTGCAGACTTTACGTGAAACATTTCTGCCTTAAAAAATCTAAATTATACCAATGCAAGTATAAATCTACATATCATATATATCCCATCAAGTTGAGTCTCTATTGTTGTCCATAGCACTACATGGAGTGATAACATAGATGATGAGTAGAAAGGAACCAAATATGATACGAGCCTTCGAAATGTGGTGTTGGAGGCGCATGCTACGTATCCCATGGACCGCAAGGCGCACCAACGTACCCATCATCCAACAATTGGAGATTACTGAAAGACTTTTGACAACATGTAGAAAAAGGCATGTTGCTAGAAAGAATAATGAAAGTATGGATAGAATGGTGATCGCGGGGACAGTTGAGGGAAAACGAGCAAGAGGAAAGTTCACTATGAGATAGACGGATCAAATAAATGAGTTGGCAAGATTCCTTTCAAACGCTGCATTCAACATGGCCGAGGACCGAGATGTATGGAGACAGGTGATGTGCCGAGTTCGAGAAAGGGCCATCTTTATCTATGACAACTCTCATACTTTCTTCCTCTTCTCTACAAAGCATTTTCTTCATTTTGTCATACTTTTCTTCTTTCAAAATTGTATTCACTTAATCCAGCCATACTTATCATGGTCTTCCTATACCATGACTCCCACTCACGTTTGCGTTGTAGATTTTTTATGACAGTCTTTCACACCCTTTCATTCTTTATGCCCTAACCACCTCTAAATGCTCTCTTTTACTCCACTTAACACATCTGTCTTCAACTCACATTCATCATTAACAACATATTTATTTCTTATTTTGTCACAACACATTTATTTTTAACGCATTTACTTAGCTCCTTTGATTCATTTTCCGCGTCCACGTTTCAATTCCATACATCAATATTGTGTTACACTTTCGTTATTTACAATACAAACTGGCGTGTTTATTGCCATATAACATTCTCTTCTAACCAACAAGAAATATATTAAAGAGGCCTTAAAAGAAAACCAGACTGAAACCAATTTTAGAAAAGGGCACCAATGGGAATCGAAGCCGCAACAGCCAAGTTGAGAAACAAGCGGCTTACCAATCAGGCCACTGAATACGTCAATATTGGCGAATTCAATTTAAAAATCTAAAATCAAATAAAAAAACGTTAAATATAAATAAAAATCTAAAATCAAACGACGTTAAATAAAATCAAATCAAAAGACGTTAAATAAAAAAGTGCTCAGTTCAGCGCCAAATTTCGTAACAAAATTGAATCTCACCTGTTCCTTTACAAAAAAAAACTAAAGCCAAAGTGTGTTTGCAAAATAAATTAATCTTGAAAGCTACCCAGAATGTTTGAACAGTTCCGTAATTTATTTTTCGCAATAAGCTCTGCCCAATCGGAATAATAAAATAAAGATTCTCTCAACTGACTCCGTGACTCACCGTGTCTCCTTTCTTCGGCTTCACCTCAGATAGGCCTTTCACGCCGGCTTTACAAATGGAGTGCCGAGGCCTATGGGTAGGTGGACCCTTCAGGAAGGAGGCGGAAAGGTGGGGAGATTATAGGCTCCATAAATCTGCTTGTTGCTAATGGATTAAAATGCGCCGCTATATCCCGGTACGCTGTTTAAACATAAATAAAGGGTGATTTTTCACCAGCCGTGATTTAACTTTCTTCATCGATATGATTTGACTTCAGAGATTATTTTTTTTTATTACTTTTTTTGAAATTTGTGCTTTTGTGTAGACACTTACGTCGATTTTTAATATTGCAGAGGCGCCGTTTGTTTTCACACTGAATTGTGTAATTTTTGAAGCAGGATTTTTTTGGTGCGATGGGCAAGGATTTTTTCAATTTTCGTGAAGAGGATGTTTTTCCGCCGAGAGGGCTTGCCGCCATTCGACAGAAAGAAATAAACTCTCCTAGTTGGAGAAACATACAAACCTGGCAATAAGGATTATATTTCCATGCCATAAATTGTTAATAAAAAAAAACAATGTACGAATTGGCAGGTTTCATACCATAAAAAAATCTTTTTTAACAAACCAGAAAATTGTTTTACAATTTCTGTCAAGTATTGGGTGAAATATAAACATTACAATTTTATAATCGTACAAATAAAACAAAATTATAAAAGACAGAATCGAAAGATAGAAAAGAACAGGCATCATTTGATAATTTAAACATAAAAAATATAACAGAAAAAAACGTAGATTTTGGGAAGAGTAATAGGGGAACCGGGAAACAGGCAACGTCACTGAAGAGAAATATAATGTTTTTTGTGTCATTGTTTGAAAAACACCAACAACGAAGTGACAGCTGGTTCCAGTCTAAGACCATGAGCAGTAAAAAAACGACGTAAAGAATTAACAGTGGTAAACTGGAGAAGTTAATATACTTAACACTTAATAAAAGAAGACAACATCATCGTGTGATATATTTTTTAACACAGCTACCCACCGCATTATAGCAAAATATTAACTTTCAATTAAACTTGGTGACCGTAGGACGTGTCAGGGGAAGAATGAATAATCGACCGACTGATCCAATTCCAACAAACTATTCACCCATGCCCGGCCCTTGGGAGAGGCCGCAGAGCCCGGTGATATTTGCCGATCACGCAAGTCGTGCCAAACGTTAACGATGAAAGGAATTGCCGCAGGTGGAATACAAATACATCACGGAAGATAGCAATCACTACATTCTGTTTTTTTTCTGTTTCTTTATAATAAATCACGAATTACTATTGCATCTACATACACGTATCCATATGTAAAGAAGATGAAGAGTGATTCAGTGATACGGTCAAAAAATGAAGATGCTCAAACAATATTGGTTGAAAAAGGATTTGCAAAGTGATTAGAAAAAGATTTGGACTAAATTTAAATAAATAAAAAATCGTGTATATGGAAGAGGGTTATTTTATGAGTATTTGAAATACTATATATGGATGAACAACGAAAGATTTGAAGTTGAGAAGTAAGTTGAGTATTTACACTATGTGGAAAGCAAATTTTTGAGATGGTAAGATAGTAAAATATGATAAAAAGAGTGTTGCTGCGGGAAAAAAGGGCAACATCGCACTTAATTATATTTATGCCAAGAAATAATAATTAAAACACGGTACTGGCCAGATACGAGTATATTGACATAAAGTGTTAATAATAAAAAAATAAGTTGTATTACACTTGTATACAGTACGACCTAGCGGGTTTATTGCTATGTGACAATCTCTTTCAACCAACCAAAAATATGTTAAAGAAGCGTTCAGTGAAAACCAGAGTGGAACTCTTTTAAAAAAAATTTGTACCATAGGAATCCAAACCGTAACCCCCAGGTTGGAATAAAAGCATCTTACCAACTAGACCATGTCAATTGCAGTCATCAAAAATAAATGTGCTCAGTGGTATGCTGATACTTAAACCTATATGAAAGTGCAGCCGGAACATAAAGAGCAGCACAGAAAACATTTTGATAATCAAAAATCGATATCTCAATCATTAAAAAGAATGATTAAACTTTGAAACAAACACAAAAACGGTGATATTTTTCAGCAGTACCGGTATATAAATATCAAAAAATTATATCCGATTTCGCAAGAAAGCGTGAACGCGAGCGACAGAGCGAGACGCATTTATAAAAAGCTGCATTGATTGAAAATTGAATGCGAAATAAAAACGAATCGGCTCAAAAGTTTAGGGTTTCAAGTGATCGGTTGTCAGTATTAATATTCAATTTCCTTAATTGTATGCGATATTGTACGATATTGACGACGCAGTAAATAACGGAATTATGCGTTAGGAATGTGCCTTTTGGAAGACATCTCAATGAGGTCATATTAGTGTTAACCGACTCGTTGAAATGAATCGAGCGTACAAACCGAGTTAGCTGGATCAGTCTTTCGTATTGGCTGACTATATATAGTAGGTAGCATGAAATACTGTATGAAAATAACGTGTTATAAAAATCTATACGAGTATACCATATACAAACGGACAAATTGAGTCATACTATGAAATTGGAACTTGGAAAAGGACAGGTGGCCTCTGCAATATCTGGAAGTCTCGAATATAGTACATATCTGGAAAAGTAAGTATACATGTCAACAAAAATTAAACAGAGAATTTATAAAATATGTATTTGACCTGTAATGACATATTATGCCAATGAGCCTAGAGCTAATACCATACCAACGAATGAAGTCCTTGGAACACCAGAAATGAAGATTTGCGATGTATAACAGGTAACGCTCCAAATATAAAGTATACAAATAAGAAGAATGTGTAAAACCGATAATATCAGAAGATGAGGAAAACTGAAAGACGTTATTAGCGGGATCCGTTCAAAGAACGAATGATACCCGGATTCCCTGTATAGTTTCTCATGACAATTTCATAGGAAGTCGACCCTCAGAGAAGTGGAGGGATAGCTGGCAGATCACATCTCAGGAATAATACAAAATAATCAAATCTAATACAAAATGAAGAGTCTGATTTTTGGGTCTTGCCTAATAGTATTAATCTTTGTTTGTATTTTAATAAATGTGTTGCATCGATTGTTTCTTCGTTTTATCTACAATAGAATTGAATAGATTTTGCAAATATACGTTTCACATTGACTGTGGTTTTTTAAATGAAACTTGTGATGTATTTTATCGAATACAACAAAATAAAATCGTAAATTATGTAGAGCCGTTAATATGACAAATCAATACGTTAATGTTTAAACATTACCATCATTACCAATAACAGGTGGTCAGAGTCTTCTTCAGATTGATATTTACCCGGTGCAGCCATTCTCCACACCATGAAGTGCATGGCCGCGCGATAGCTCATTGGACTTCCGTGCGGAAGGTCGCCGGTTCGAGCTATACGCTGTGCTACTCCCCTCGAATGACATAGTCATTTTTTCCGCTTAGTATTCGGGGGTATAATAAGGATATCTATGATTTTGTTCATGCATAGTCTTTAAAAAAAGAGAAGAAATAAAAACATGCCGGTGTATCAGATTCAGTACAGCGATGTGGCCAGTGAGTTTGCTGGTGTGCAGCGGCTCACTCACTTGAAAGGAAAAAAAAATAATAAAAGGACGTAAACACCAAGGCACAACTTCGTTTCCCAACATTGACGTAGGTATGGCGAGGGGATCGTCGACTACGAGGCCCAGCAACGACGACGGAGCTACTCTCCAATAACTTGCTCCTAAGTTATAACAATCTGCAGTAACTCCATTAAGCCAACGCGGTCTCATTTTTAAACAATATTTAAGTGGGAGTGATGATGTTATTCTGTTACGACCATAAACCATTTAGATAATACTGAATATCTATAAACATTGCAGGTCAAGTTACTTGGGGTCCCAAGCTCACAGTCGTTACGCAACCATGTCTCGGGGAATACAATAATGGCTCTAGTCAAGCGTATGTTGCGGAAAGACCTTCGTTTGCCTCGATGGTCACACCATGTACCGCTTCATCGGTCACTAATAAATTGTAATACAAATGTAATAATTATTTATTCATTATTGTTCAGCGAATTACCAATGCTTAGCTACCCATCAGCGCTCCAACTTAGGATGAACGTTGGCTGCCTACGATTTTGTCTCTCTGTGGAATGACTGTTCCAGTTTGTTATCCCATGTATATCACTTGATCCAACCATACTTTCCTTGATCTTTTTCTATACGGCTTCCACTCACCATTACACTACATATCTGTTTTGTTAGTATTTCTTCATTCATTTGATCCACATGCCCAAACCATCTCAGCGTGCTCTTCTTCATCTTACTTAACACATAAGTTCACATTGATCCTTTATCACTTCATTCCGTATTTGGCATACATTGTCACTCCATGTATTATTCTCAATGCACGCATTTATTCGGCTCCTCTCAGTTTTTGTCTACGTTTCACTCCCATACATCAAAATTGGCACCAAAATACTATTGTGGACTGTCATCTTAGCAGATTTTGATACTGTCCGGTTCGAGTTTACTCGTATATGTTTTAGTACCCCATTGACTCTGTTTCCTATCGCTACAAGCTGTTCGATATCTTTCTTAACTTTTCCATCATTTGAGAAAATATTACCCAAATAGCAAACAGAATTCCTCAACTTGAACTTCCTCAAACAAACCTTCATTATTCCCCGATATGTCGCATTTACTTTACTTTCACACTTTTCTATCATCATTACTTTGACATGAGTGCATTACTGTTTTTTGTATTGTATTTAATAAAATAACAACTGAAATTATCTGGCCTATGACAACAACGAGTTTTCCGAGTACTTGAAGCAATATAAGACCACTCTCACAACATAGAAGTCTCAATCAACAATGGAATAGGACAGGTGCGGTGCATTGTATTCATAACAACGCTACATGTTGCGGTGCTATGCTGTCTGTTCTATAAAATCTGCACTGCTCAAATGTTAGCCCGTAAAGGTTAATTATTTCGTGTGGTACCCCTTAACAATCATAAATAAATTATGTAAAAAATAATTTCTTATGTCTTAATTCCATCTTTTTTCATACACTGAGACTCTACAAATATTTCTTACTGCAAAAACCACCCATTATACATTTAAAGTTCAAATAAAAGTTTTAACTGAATTTTGGATCTTCTTCTTGGTCGTGTTGCTCATGTCTAAGCGTCGTAGTTCTCTGGTGGTCTAGAATTATGCGGATAATTCGCATACACTTCTCCCGGTCCGGAGCCGTCGTGTGTGCGACACTCAATCGAGAACTAGTCATCTGTTTCATTTGGTCTATCAACTTTGCCGGAAACCGTCCTCTTACTCGCCATACCTCAACACTTCCAGGCATTACAAGTTTCTCCATAATGCATCCATATATTTAATGATATGTCTGTATTTTCTTTCTGCAAGTCGTTGACAGTATTCCTTTAATATGTTTATCATAGAGGATGGAATATTTGAGATTTTTGGATAAATTTAAAAATGGATTGAAATTGCTGAATATATCACTGTCAAATACAAGTTGAATTGAAAGGTTGTTGGATAAATTAAAGCAATAAAAAGTGTACGTATTTTCTCAAAGCGAAAATGAATCGATAACGTTTAAAAACTATAAAGATCACATTGATTTGGTACAGACTCTTAAAATAATGTAAATTGGAACACCACACAAGAAGTTTTAGAATCCCTAGAGTATATACGTCCTACATTGAGCACAAAGCATCCGTGAGATTGTCCGGTACCCGCCGACAACTCTATTGAAACACAGATGACAAGTCTATCGTCCTCTCGTGTACGGCAGACTTGCGTGTTGCAGTCCCGCTTCATAGAACCGAACCATTGTTCCCATAAATCCAAAATCAAATAACCAGGGTGTTGACGCCTGTGAATAAAAAGTGATAAAACCACCCCTAGTCCAAAAGCATCTAATACGAAAACGTAGCGATATCTGCCAACCAACCAAAATTAGTTCGAAAGGCCTTAAGTGTAAACTAGACAGAAATTCTTTTTAATTGAAAAAATGGGTTTCAACGGGAAACGAACTGAAAGACAGCACACATTGCACTTATAGTAGCGCAAGCCTTGGCAAAGGTTATTTAGATTTAACACTCGCAAGGATTTGTAAACCCTAAAGAGTAACACCCCAAATGAATAAAAATGACTTTTGAACGTTTTTTATAGTGCTATTGAGCGAATTACATCATCTAAAGAACGTTTACACTCTACTTAGGCTATATCCAGCTGTGCCCAGTTTATTATAAGTCAATCATTTTTTTTTACATTATAGTTAAACTAGAATTATCGAGCTTAAAAAAGCGCTCTTTTATAATCTTATTAATTTTAAAGCGTATAATCTACTTCAGAACGTTATCAAATAAATTAATATGAATGGAAAAATATTTAAAGTACAAAGAAAACGCTCACGAAATTCTTTTCAAACACTTATAAAGTTATTTGATTTTTTTATTCAGTTTTCAATTCCGAAGTCTGCGTTTCATATTCTTGCGTTATTGAAGATGAAAAAACATAAGCTGATATTATCAAACGAGCTAATTCTATCGTGCAAAATTGGCCTAAAACCAACCAACGCAGAAAATACTAAGAAAAAGAAAACAACTTTTCCTTCTTTATTTAAAACAATTAGATTTGCTGGTAATGTAATACACGTTGTAAACTTCAGAACAATTAGATTTGCTGGTAATGTAATACACGTTGTAAACTTCAGAACAATTTAGTTGACTGACAATACAATGCGCCCAAGTCATTAGTGGGAATGGGTTATAAAACTATGCTACACAAGGTTAGGAGACAAGGAGAACCTTGATGTGGTCGGCATTCAATCAACCAAAAAGTGCGAAAAAAATACCTTATTTTTATCTCAGATGAGTTTAGCCTCACGAACGATTTTTCGATTTGTTCGCAACTAATATGACAATATTTATGACTACCGTATACTCAGTTTTCTTCCCCTCTCAGTATAAGATTCTAATAAATAATCTTACAATAATCCAGACAAGATACAACCAATTCAAGAATTCGAGTTTTTATTTCCTATGTTGGAAGACACCTCAGTGTAAGATCCTAATTTATAGAATTACAATAATCTAGACGCGATACAACAAATAAATGAATCACTGTTTTTATTTCCTATGTTGGGACATCTCAAGGTAAGATCCTAATTTATATAATTACAATAATCTAGACGCGATACAACAAATTAATGAATCAGAGTTTTTATTTCCTACGTTGGAAGACATCTCAATGTAAGATCCTAATTTATATAATTACAATTATCTAAACGCGACACAACAAATTAATGAATATGAGTTTTTATTTCCTATGTTGGAAGACACCTCAGTGTAAGATCCTAATTTATAGAATTACAATAATCTAGACGCGATACAACAAATTAATGAATCACTGTTTTTATTTCCTAAGTTGGAAGACATCTCAGTGTAAGATCCTAATTTATATAATTACAATAATCTAGACGCGATACAACAAATTAATGAATCACAGTTCTTATTTCTAATGTTGGAAGACACCTCATTTAAGATCCTAATTAATAAAATTACAATAATCCAAACGCGATACAATAAATGAATTATTAAGAGTTATTATTTCCTTAGATAGAAAATCCAGCTTCACATCTGTCAAGTAGCCTTCAACAGTGTTGCTGAGCTTGCATACTCGTAAGTTTGTTGGACATGTCAACTGAGGCTTAGAATAGAAGGTCTATCCATGCCAGCCTTCGAGACCTTATGTCGCTAGTAATTGACAAACATTGAGAAAATACGGAGTTTAGTATGAAAAATACTCGAAATTGAAAAAGGCATATTGTGCGTTCGTGGATTATAAAAGAAAGATCTCAAAACGTGTAAAATCATAAGTCATGGTGATAGAAAAGCCTGAAAAGAAAAAGTAAATGTGATATATGAATGAAAAATTGGGGCAAATTGAGAATTTTCGTTTTCAGGTAGTATTTCCTCAGAAGATGGAAGAGTTGCGAGAGATATCGCACGGCGTGAAGCGGTTTGACAAAAAGTAAATGGGGCCCTAAAACATTTATACTCGAACTGGACAGTTCCAAAATCCGCTAAGATGATACGTATGACAGAATACGGAACGAAGTGATATAGGACGAATGTGAACTTAAGGGATGTGTTCAGTAAGACAAAGAAGAACATTCTGAGATGGTTTGGACGTGTAGAACGAATGAAATGAAGTAAAATTAAGAAAAGTAATATATAATAAATATGTGAGTGGAGAACGTGGTAGATACCGACCAAGAAAAGTATGATTAGATTAAGTGAATGATATTTTGAAACAAGGAAACGTAAAAAATCATAGAAATCACAAAAAAAAGTATGGATGTAGAAGAGGCGAAGGATGTGTGTTGAAATAATATTACACTTTGTATTGCACTTTCGTTGAATACAGTAAAACCTGGAGGGTATATTACCATATCGCAATCTCTTCCAACCGACCAGAAAGATGCCAGAGGCCTAATATGAAAATCAGACTAGATTCATTAAAAAAAATCTTGAATCCAGCGGGATTTGAACCCGCAACCTCCGGATCGGTAAACAGGCGTCTTACCAACTAGGCCACGGAGGTCGTCTCTCTACATACTCCGATAGCGTATGTGGAGAGACGACCTCCGTGGCCGAGAAATAGCGTGATGTTATGAATGTATAAATTTTAAAAATAAAACTGAATATGAATGAATGTATGAAATTTTCGTGAAAAATTTTATACTCTTACATCTAAGCCTGCATGATTGTTTATGATAACCCGGATTCATAAAAAAAAACAAATAACGCAATATATCAAACCATCACCCTCCAGACTACTTCCTCTCTCCAAATACATCTTATCCGAAGGAAGCCAGAGGAAGCAGAGCCGTCGTGGGGTTACATACTATTGAAGATGGTGTCTTTCAAATAAATTGTGATAAAACTTCAAATGAGCTTGGAAAAATAATCCGGCACATATGTTACATACCAACCATTTATTCATTTATTTTCTCAATACAGACTTAGCCCAATTACAGGCTAAGTCCACATACATACACATACACACATATTATATACATACACACACATGTATTCAAAATCACTTAAATACGTTGAGTGCTTTCTAACGCCCCCAATCTTAGAAGAAAATTTTCTTTTGGTAATGTGATATGAAATATGTCAATATCCCGTTCAAAAGAGTTAAGGCCCTTCCAACAGGCATAGCAACTGGAAGACCCGTCCTTGCATATATGACCATCATGTTGTTTTCCTGTCGGGGTAAGCAGAGATTACAGAGTACCAAACTTTCCTATCGTGACACACATATTTCGTATCTTCTACATCAATACGATTTATCATTAAACTTCTGAGATTTCTCTGACTTTTTATATTTCCTTCTTTCAAAGGATAATCCACTTGATCCAACCATACTTTCCTTGATATTTCTCTACCACACTTTTTACTTAGATTTGCACTGTTTATTTGTTTTTTTTTTAGTCTTTTTTCAGTTTTTTGTTCCACATGACTAAACCATGTTACTTAATATATCAGCCTTAATTCCGTATTCCTATTTGTTGCCACCCCATATATTTTCTTGAGTGTACGCATTTCTACAGAATTCGTCTCGATTCGGTCTACGTTTCACTTCCATACATCAAAGTTGGTACTAGAATAATGTTGTGGACTATCATCTTTTGATAATTTCTTGTTCAAGTATATATCTTTAAGTACACCATTGACTTTGTTTCCTTTAATTAAAAGCCGATCGATATACTTCGTAACATTTCCATCATTTGAGAAACTACTAAATCAATAGCAGAAACAGGACACAATCTTATATGTTTCTTTGAGACTTTATATCATAAAGTACAACAATTCGCGGGTTTACAGCCAAACAATAATTTCTTCCAACCAACCAAGTACAGGGATAAAACTATACCTGGTTGCCACAAGATCAGAGTAAGCAGTCGTGCTGAAGGTTTTTCGGCCTATAGTTGCACGAGGTTTATTAGGCCCTATTTTAAGAGATTCTACGAGTACTTTCATCCAAGTCTCATCAAATACCATTGAATCACAGGATATGCAATCTCAAGAACTTGTTTAACTTTTTGCATTATTTTACTGCTCCAGTATTTTCTCCTATAACCGCAGATGACGTTTAAGGGCTAATTAGGGTGGACATTTTTTTTCAAAAAAGATGCTAGTCTATTTAAGGTATTCATAAGATCTCTCTGGTTGGTTATAAAACGTTGCCACATGGTATTGAGCCTGTCAGATTGTACTGTATACAAGGAAAGCGTAATATAATCAGAAAAAATATTACATTCATTTATTTATTTTATAAAACTTACATATACAGGTTAAATCCAATTACATACACAGATTCAAGAGAAATAATTACAGAAAAAATAAATGAAAGTTAACAGATAAGGATTAATTGTCAAGCTGAAAGAACTAACTCCCATTACTTAGAAAACTGAAAATGGTTCCAATCAAAACATTTTCTGAAATACATTATTTATAGTTAAGGCATTAACGTTGTGGAGGTTTAAAGACATTGTAATTTGTTTTATCAAACACTGTTTATTCCACTTTTTTGTAACGGAATAACCCTACCGGTTTCAAGGCTTTCACCTCATCATCAGGGGAGCAAAAACAAGTATCCCTTTTTGTTTGTGCTCTCCTGATGATGATGTAAAAGCCTTGAAACTGGTAGGGTTATACCCTTACAAAAAAGTGGAATAAACAGTGTTTGATAAAACCAATTACGATTTTTTGAAATGTTTAAGACGTCAATATCTGACACCTTATTCAAAAGAAACAGCCCGTGAAACAAACGATGAGCACTTGAAAAGTTAGTTCTACTAATTGCCAGTCGAAATAGATCATAAAATGTATGTACCTCGGAAAAATGTCAGAAACATAAAACTACATGTGATGGACGTACTAAGTTCGACCCTACTGTTTCATTCAAACCACAAACGACTCCGTTAGTCTCAGACATTATATAAGTGGACAGCTTCATTCTGTTACAATAGCCAACATTTATTAAGTCTAACAAGAGTTTGAAAACAACATGTTCATTGATTCAAACAATGGGAAATATATGCACCGAGTTTCGTAATAAATACACGTAAAACTTTACCAATGTATTTAAAAAAAGGTTAAAAATAAAGATTATGCGTAAATACATAATACTTACCCAGAAAAATACCTCTACTTATCACAAACGAATTAAACTTAGAAAAAAATATTTTGTTATTCGACTAAATACATTAATCCCCGCGACACGTGTTTCTCCTATTTCGGAGGCTCTGTTTCAAGTGGAATGTTCCGGATTTGTTAAGAGAGCAATGATTAAGTCTCACTGGTATCGTATTTAATTGAAAAGATATGTGAGCTATTGACGCAAAGAAAAAAAATAATGAGATGATTTTTTTTGTAATTATTCCTGTTTTATTTTTATTTTATCCGATGTATCTTAATTCATTGTTTTGTATAACTTTTGCGACGAAGGTAAAATTTTAACTGTAATTTCCTTGAAATTATGGTTTGTCCCTATAATAATATTGTGTAGCGAATTCCGAAAAATTGCTATCGAATAAACAACGATTATACTCGTAATTGTGTCTCACAACTTAACATTTTAAGTTTATGAGAATTTTTGATAAAGTAATTAATTAATGTTCAATAATCCATAACAAGTATCATGTTTATATGGCATCAATAAAATATGGGGAAAAGCCTAGTTCACTGAGGTCAAGACAAATGACAGACCACTCAGATCCATATATTTTTTGAGTATTCACTTTAAATTGTATTGTTTTTCTCTGTCTTTGTTTCATCATATTATTGTACTTATTTTTCGTAGTACACATTACATGAGGTGCATGGCTGCGTGGCAACACACTGGACTTCCGTACTGAAGGTCGCCGGTCCGAACCCCGCGCTGTACTCTCGAATCACAGGCATTTTTTTCCGCCTAGTATTCGGGGGTATAAGGATATCTATGACTTAGGTCATATCTATCTGATCGTGTCACTTCGGTGTTCCATCGAATCCAGTACAGCGGTGTGTCCGATGAGGTTTATGGAGTGCAACAGCCCACTCACTTGAAAAAAGAGAGAAAAGGAAGAAAACTAAACTACACGGTACGGCTTCGCTTTTTTTTACACATGACAATAAATATACATAATTTTCGAAAAAACAACAGGTAATTTAATTTGGACACACAATTGTAATGAATCTGGGTTTTTTGCCTTTCATTTGTCGTGTCCCCAGTAAATTAGGGTTTCGCCTATATCTCAGTGAGGATAACTGAATTGATGTCAGAATAGCGAAGGGGATCCTCGACTACGGGGCCCAGCAACGACGACGAGGATACATTAAAACTTATTATTTAACTAATATTATAATCCGTTACCCATCAAATTGTGTGCAATATTAATACATGTTTGCACACACACAATCAGTTGAAAAATATTATCATTAAAAACAATAAAAAATGATAAACAGTAAAAAGACAAGGAATAAAAAGTGAACGTCAAAGGTAGACGAAATATGGAAAGTGTGACACGAGACGATATCTTAATTTCTAAAACTGTTATTCAAAGAGTAAAGGTTATTAGTTCATGTCCAATTCGTCTCATATATTTTTCATTAATCTATTTTTTTATAGAAATATATTTATGAATAAGAAATGAATAAAATAAATATATATGTAGTATGTCCTCATACATGACGCAGGACGTTGAATCTTTTAGGGCTTAAAAAGTTTAGAAAAAAATCGAGGTCATTTTACTACTTCCGCCACGATTAGCTACAAAATGATTCGCAATCGACTGTTCGCTGATTCCTGCACTCCTTTTTATGAATATAAATAAAATCACGTCCAGGATAGCCGACCCCACGAAGCGTGATAGTGTCATGGAACGCGCGAGCCGGTGCAAGTATATTGCTGGGGCAACCGACTCCCATTATCCTATCAGCGTATCACCCGGCGGCCGGCTCATGGGAGAGCGTCCCAACTATCAATTACACGACTCCACTGTCATACATAATACTGCTACTTCATACTACAAACACCAGACTCCACGTGTGCGAGTTTTTACTATACGCGGTCAAAATTATTTTGTTTGATAGTCCTTCGGGTGGATGACACCTGTGCATATTTTTTTATGGTTTTAATTTTATAAATTTTATACAGCTTTTAGGCCGAATAACGTTCAAAATATTGCAACAAATTTTCGGCAATGGCACTTATTACTGCAAACAAAATATAACAATTTATCAAATTGAAATTAAAACATAGCCTATAAAAAAACAACTATACCACAACAAACATCTAATCGTTACCATGGAGGCTTACAAGAGTAAGTCCGACCCACCTACCTAAAATAGATTGGAGTTAAGAAATTTCCAGATCAGGCAGACCAGAATAAATAAAATTACCATAATCCAGAAGCGAAATTACAAATGAGTTTATAAGAATTTTTATATAATATATTTTGTTGGAAGACATGCACGTACAAATCTTAAGTTTCCGTGATTATACTCGTACCATAAAGCTCAAATAAACTATTTTTGCATATCAAAAAATAGTTTATTATCAAAATAAATCAAAGAATTTGATGGTATGTTTTGGAAAAATGTGGGTTACACAATGTATTTCATCGACCGGAGCAAATCAAGAGAATTAAAACTAGCTGCTCGAAATGAAATATTGGTTCCAACATTACAATATGCACGCGAAACTTGGACGTGGCAAAAAAGTGACAAAAGTCAGATAAATGCGGTAGAACTGAAAGAGAATAGCATGGCGTTATGGAGATGATGAGATGTCTCTAAGACCAAGGGTTTTTATTCACTTTCTCTAGCGGCCTTTGTCATTTTAAATGTTTTATTTAATATTGTCTACGCTTGGTTGATACTCGTAAAACTTTTAAAACCCAAAACATGCTAATGTGTTAAAATTTTAAAACCCAAAACATGCTAAACAGTGCTAATCGAGTGCCAGCATTTTTTTGTCGACTTATATTTCATTAGTTAACTGCATACAAATAAAATATGACAAGTATGTTTTGAAAAAATGTACATTTTCGCCAACACTTTTTTGCTATCGTAGCTTTACAGGCTTTGAAATAAGACACCTGCGATGGTTGGATCATGCCAGACGTATGGTAGACTAGCGGTTACCTAATGATTTGCTATTTGATCAACTGCAACTCGACAAGGTCTGACGGTAGTCAGTGAGTGCAGTACAAGTATTTTTAAGAAAGAAAATTGAAGTAATTCCAAGTGGATGTTGACTGGTGGATGGAGGATGCCATGGACAGATTTGTGGAAATGCTTCAACAGATCGGTCCATAAGCCATAGTTTGAATAGGTTATACTGTAAACGATTTAGAAGGTAGTAGGGCGGTCCAATCACTTACTCGACGTGTTGTAGCGGTAGTTACGACATATTTATCGGGATGAACTCAAAAAGCAACAAACAATATATTCCATGCAGGACGGTCAACCACTCCGTAAGCCTAATCAAGATGGCTTGTCCAGTTTTTTACTGATTTGCCTACCCAAGCGGCTTCACGTTATAAGAGCAAGACGATCTTAATGCACAACACCACAATTGATGATTAGGTTTTCAAAGAAGGTAATTTTCGTCATTGGCTAATAATAATGATTTGGTGTTGGAGGCTGTTTTTGAGTATTTTATGGATAGCCAAAAGAACCAATCGATTAATTATTGAACTCAGAGTTGAGAGGCTCCTCCTTGTGATATATACTAGATGGATCCTAAAATACTTTGGACACATCAAACGAGGAGAGAGCGACAATCTTAAACGGTCAATTCTACCTAGTAGTATAACTAGTAGAAGAAGCAAATGGCAGGTCGTCTTCGTGATTATTGTTGGACCTCGCTGCTCTCGATTTTACGAGTACAACATCAGTTTTAAGCTGCTCTTCCGTGCTTGTTAATGCATATTTTGTGAGATAACAGCGCGATTCCAAATGCGCACTTCCTTCCCCAGATGTCACGCATGTGGGTCTCGCTATGCTGTCCGGTCATGCTAACGTATGTTGGTAATACGGTGACTGTTTCTTATACGTCTGCCCGAAAGGTCAGGTATCTGTCAGATGAAGTGATCACGTGAAGAGGTCATTTGGGTATTCATTTTAAGAGGCCCTGAATAAGAGAATATATTGCATGATAGATACAGGAGAGAAACGGTTAACGACACGGTGATCACGATCATCCGTATTAAGGAAACGACCAAGAAGAAAAATACCACGGATTTTGAATATCGATAAACAAAGCGCACATTCAAAACATCCCATCTCAAGATATAAATTCACAATGAATCATCTGGTTGAGTCACAAGGCCAAGCCGCCTCCGTGACTCCCAAACAGGTTCTTGCGGTACTGGGATTAATGAACATACTCGTACAGTCTGCACATACACTATTGTGCCGCTGTAAGCGAAAAAGCAGTAACTACGCAAAACATCAAAATTTAGTTATAATTTTAACTTTCGTTATTTCTGAACCCACAATTTAATAAATACTAACAATTTCAAATGAGCTGTTAAAAGGAAAAATTAAAACATCTTACGGGAGAAATCATACCCAGTGTTGCTAGGATATGGTGGGAATATGATACTGCTGTGGACACGGCATATCCAGTGTTGTTGGGTTATGGTGGGAATATGATAGTGCTGTGGACGCGGCATATCCAGTGTTGCTAAGATATGGTGAGATTACGATAGTGCTGTGGACACGGCATATCCAATGTTGCTGGGATATGGTGGGAATATGATAGTGCTGTGGACACGGCATATCCAGTGTTGCTGGGATATGGTGGGAATACGATAGTGCTGTGGATACGGCATATCCAGTATTGCTGGGATATGGTGAGAATACGATAGTGCTGTGGATACGGCATATCCAGTATTGCTGGGATATGGTGAGAATACGATAGTGCTGTGGCCACCGCATATCCAGTGTTGCTGAGATATGGTGGGAATACGATAGTGCTGTGGACACAGCATATCCAGTGTTGCTGAGATATCGTGGGAATACGATAGTGCTGTGGACACAGCATATCCAGTGTTACTGAGATATGGTGGGAATACGATAGTGCTGTGGACACGTCATCGATTGGATTCGTTCATGTTTTTAGTTCATTATTTTTTATATTAAATTATAATTCATTTTATTTTGTTTCACAAATATATATTTTTCTTGTATGGAGTCAAATGTTTCCATTCTCGTAATTGTTTACTTTTTGGACTCAAATTGTTCTAAGAATTGTTTACTTATTTGTGTAAGTATATATTTTCTTTCCTTATTCGTGTTATTTTGTGTTCGTTTTATGACATTTGTTTTTATTACTTGGAATTATTTAATATTCATAATTAACATCGTTCCAACAGTAGACAACATATTTTCAGAACAGATATTTTTTATGTTTAAAAGAATTCTTCAGCAAAAATCTCATTATTTTGTTTTCTTTTACATGAATAAATTTATCATTCTTATTCGTAATACTGTTTTTTCATGGTATATTTGTCACATATTTTTTTTATTTTTTTTTCATTATATTTTATTACATTTCCATATGTAATATTTAAGTAGGTAATTTTAATATATGATACAAAAATCACATAAAAATTGTGTAGTAATAGAAATGTAGTCATCAATGATAGGCCTGTTGAGCAAGTGATGCAATTCAAATACTTGGGTATCGACTACTCCATCCAAAATGATCTCTACGACGAAGAAGAAGAACAAACCAATAAGCTACAATATCTGGTCGTCTAAAAGATGTGAAACAAAAACATGGAAATTGATAGCTAAGTTTGAATATATAAGGCCTGTGTTAGGCTGATCATGACTTATGTGGAAACCAGAGCCGACACAACTAGAACAAAAGCCATCTACTGACATTCAAAATGAGACTATTACGAACCGTCGTAGAAAAATCTCTGAAATAGGGTCAGAAACTTTCACATTCTACAGACCTGCAACACGGAGGATGTCGTCAGATGGATCAAGAAGAGAATGCGGCAACAGAGAGTTCATGTTGATAGGATATGCAGACACATAATCGCATACATACGAGATCCCTGCAGGACACCGCACGCTAGGGAGACACCTAAAAGATGGAGAGATAGCTCGTGCTAACCCACCCAATTATGATATTTGCAATAAAACATCCAAGATGTACATCGAGAAACATATAATAAATTAATTGAGTGTTAAATATTTTGAACTTTTATTTAATTCAATTAACGTTTTATTTTTGTTTAAAGTTGTTAGTACTTTTTTTACTTACAACGACAGTATATTATACCGTTTACACCAGGCATGGCCAGCCCGTGGTCCGCTAGGGTGTTTTATGCGATCCGCAAACTGGTTTTTTTAATAGCATTCATGAAGGAAATAATAAAACATAGTGACACTCTAATTTCCGACCCAAATAATAAGATTTACAAGTCTATCAAAATATAAAAATCTTATTTAAATGTGACCCAAAATTAAAGTAATATAATAACATTTATAGACAAAATGAAAGTAATATACTCGTAATAACATATATAGACAAAATTAAAGTAATATAATAACATATGTTATATATGGTAGACTAAAGTATAGTAATATAATAACATATATAGACAAAATGAAAGTAATATAATAACATATATAGACAAAATTAAAGTAATATAATAACATATGTTAAATATGGTAGACTAAATTAAAGTAATATGATAACATATATAGACAAAATTAAAGTAATATAATAACATATGTTAAATATGGTAGACTAAATTAAAGTAATATGATAACATATATAGACAAAATTAAAGTAATATAATAACATATGTTAAATATGGTAGACTAAATTAAAGTAATATGATAACATATATAGACAAAATTAAAGTAATATAATAACATATGTTATATATGGTAGACTAAAGTATAGTAATATAATAACATATATAGACAAAATGAAAGTAATATAATAACATATATAGACAAAATTAAAGTAATATAATAACATATGTTAAATATGGTAGACTAAATGAAAGTAATATGATAACATATATAGACAAAATTAAAGTAATATAATAACATATGTTAAATATGGTAGACTAAATTAAAGTAATATGATAACATATATAGACAAAATTAAAGTAATATAATAACATATGTTAAATATGGTAGACTAAATTAAAGTAACATGATAACATATATAGACAAAATTAAAGTAATATAATAACATATGTTAAATATGGTAGACTAAATTAAAGTAATATGATAACATATATAGACAAAATTAAAGTAATATAATAACATATGTTAAATATGGTAGACTAAATTAAAGTAATATGATAACATATATAGACAAAATTAAAGTAATATAATAACATATGTTAAATATGGTAGACTAAATTAAAGTAATATGATAACATATATAGACAAAATTAAAGTAATATAATAACATATGTTAAATATGGTAGACTAAATTAAAGTAATATAATAACATATATAGACAAAATTAAAGTAATATAACAACATACTCGTATATAGACAAAATTAAAGTAATATAACAACATACTCGTATATAGACAAAATTAAAGTAATAATATTGTTTATAATAACACTTATAATACTACTTATATTACTTATAATACTTATAATAACCTATATTATAATAACATAAATAGACAAAATAAAAGTAATATAATAACATATATAGGTATAGACATAAATTAAAAAGAAAACAAAATATAGATACGCACTGATTTTTTTATGTGTAATACGAGTAGGTATCCCACATCCTCGCTTGGACCACATCCTTGGACCGTGAAGTTCTATAAAAGCCAACACAATCACAGCAATCCCTTAGTCGCTGCTCTGGGGGCTTACAAGAGTAAATCCGACCTACCCTTCCGTTATAAGCACAAGCTCCCGAAGCATTATCTGTTGCCTGACTAGTCCACCTACAGTATTAGCTGGGACGACCAAGGTCTGAGTGAATGTGATGGAATACAAGTAGCCTGAACGAGTGGACTTGTTTTTGCTAAATAATTAGTGTAAGAATTGTTATCTAGTTATAAGTAGTATGTAGATGTTAATTATTTCTAAGAAATTATATATTAAGATTGAAAAAAATAAAATAAAATCAGTAGGAAAATAAGATTAAGTAAGTTCATAAATTATAACATATAATTAAGATTAGTTAAGTAATTAATTTGTATATGGGTATAGCCTTGACAAATGTTTTTACAATAATTTACTTTGTTTAATAAAAAAAAACGAGTAGGTATCCAAAATAACAAATTATTTATTTAGGTTTTAATTTAATATGGTAATCATGTAATGCGAATTGTATTTTTTAAATAAAAAAAACCAAGAATTCGTCGACCCTCACGGTTCAGTGGTTAAGTCATTTTGCCACGAACCAAGGACCCTGAGTTCGATTCACCGGAGGTGAAACATTTTTTTCCATTGTGATTCCGGGCTGATAAAATCGAGTATATTTAAATAATACTTAGTTGGCGCTTTGTAGCAGCCTATTAGCAAGCCTATGGTATACGTGGCACCGTGCTTTTGACATGATAGTGATATTGTCACGAAAAAAATACAAAACAGCGCTATATAAATCAAGACAAATTGAAGCACGTTACCTCATTTTCAGGCATTCAAATTTTGATATGAGTCATGATGCAATACCCGTTCAAGAAAACGGGTGTAAAAATCCACTCTGCACATAATTTAATCAAAACTATGTATTGTTTTACTGTGTTTCTGTTAAAATTTACTAGACTGACATTATGTATTGTTTCTAAAGGCATTAATCAAAAAATATACTACGCTAACATTTCATTTAAAATTGAAGTAGTTATTGGTAATTTACTCACAACCGAAAAAGTCTTCCAGAGCGGGGTTTGTAACATATGTTATCTTAGCGACTCAAAAGCAATTAATTTTAAAAAGTCAAGTGCGACCCGCGAGCGTTTACCCAATACCAAATTTGACTCAAAAAGGTTGGTTACCCCTGGTTTATACTACAAGATCTGCAAGACGATAAATGCGAGTAGAATACTTATATTTTTACTGTAGTTACTGTAAGTAAACAGCGAAGTTAACCACATTTAGATGTTACACGCCGCAAAGAACCGGTGGACTTTACATAAAGCACCACAGCTAATTATGAAGACATTGTACGCCAACAGCTTTAAGTAGGTACTAGCCAGGCCAACCACAATGTTATCTTTCCAACGTTTACATTTGAAATGTAATAGAATTTGAATGAGACTTGTTATTGATCAACAAACATAACTATTGAGATTATTCCAACTCGCACGTGGCATGACTTGATGAAATACATATATTTATTTATATATAAGCTTTCACATTAAAGTTAAACACACAAAGTTTAAGATAATTATATACAGCAACAACAAATAAAAATTAACAAATAAGAAATAATTGTTAAGTTAAACAATTAACTCCTATTACTAAGAAAGCTCTAAATACTTTCCTTTACAACATTTTCTGAAATGTTGAAGATCTCAATATCCAAGGCCCTTTCAAAAGAGATGAGGGGTAACAGAAACTGCATGGATGTTTGAATATGTGTATTTATTTTTACGATTATATTGCTTTGTTTCTGGTTTTTCATTATGCATTAAGCATAATCGGAAAATTGATGCATGTATTCACTTTTCATTAGTTTGTTTCTTGTTTAGTTTTAATGATTTCAGCTTTTAAAATGGCAATGTGCATAACTATGTACGAGTATATATTTAAGTACGAATAAATTTTATCTTTTATATTTCTAAATTATTTATTGATATTTTATTCTGAATTAAGGGTTTGATTCCAATGATTTTGTCTTTCTGGGTATATTAAGTGGATGGATTATGTTTTTTTATTATTTGTCCAAAACTTATTTTTATGTGAATATTGTTACTTTTTTAGATTTCTTCCATGCCCGGGATACAACCTTGGCTAACTGTGAGCATGTCTATATAGTAGTATGTGGCCCATGTGGGTATATCTTTTAATTATAGTTTTGTATGAATCATGTTAATATTTTAATGTACTATGCGTATCCAGAAAGTAAGTGTACTGAGGCTCTCACGACCGGATGGATTTTATTTTCGACATGTTGGCTACACTTCCGTGTAGCCTGACTCTTCCCCTCCACAACGAGGCCGGTTCGAGGTCAGTACGTTGAGAAGGGTCGACGCGACAACACGTTTCGTGAAAAATGTCAATCCAATCTTCCGCCAAGTGCGAAATACGCGGCGTCATCCGTTATCTCGTTTGGAAAGGAAAACCTCCGGTTGAGGTTTATAATGAGGTGAAAACTGCATATGGTGATAAAGCTATGAATCGTACGAGTGTGTACAAGTGGTGTCGCGAGTTTAAAAACGGTCACGTCACACCTCTTCACCCTCCGTCAAAAAGTTCAAAACCACAATTTCAGCCAAGAAAATCATAGCATCCGTGTTTTGGGACTGTCAAGGCATAATTTTAATTGAATATATGCCTCAAGGGGAGACCATCAACTCTGCAAGATACTGTGAGACCCTAAAAAATTTGCGGAGGGCGATTCAGAACAAGAGGAGAGGCGTGCTGACAAAGGGAGTCTGCCTGCTGCACGACAATGCCAGACCACACACGGCCAACGCCACGAAGGAACTGCTCGCCTCGTTTAAATGGGATGTCCTGAACCATCCCGCGCATTCCCCTGACCTAGCACCTTCAGATTACTATCTCTTTACCTCCCTGAAGCTGCACATGGGTGGAAAAAGGTTTTCAACCGACGAGGAGGTAAAGGAGGAGGTGGAGAAGTGGACGGAGGGGTTGGCGGGAAACTACTTCGAGGAAGGCATCAAAAAGTTGATATCCCGCTTCACCACCTGCATTGATAGGAATGGCGACTATGTCGAAAAATAGCTTACATATGTACTACGGTAACCACGTAATTTTTTGTTTAAATAAAAAAAATTGTAATCTACAAAAATTCAGTACACTTACTTTCTGGGTATGCCTCTTATATACTTTGTAACATCTATATGATGTGTTAATGCACACTCTTAATTCATTATTTTCATTTATCTTTGTATTAAATTAATAGTCGAAATCGACCTACATTATTAGAAAATAAAATAAAAATATATAATGTTTACATAATATACGAAAAAATTATCATTTCCAGTGCACACTAATATTATATCGATCAAAGTTTTGGCTGTTATTTGTCGTGACCCGAACAAACTATACGAGTATCTTATTGATGACATTATTATTATTATTATTATTATTATTACACATGACAAGAAATATACACAATTTGAGAAAAAACAACAGGTAATTTGATTTGGACGTATAATTTTAATGGATCTGGCTTTGTTGCCTTTCATTTGTCGTATCCCCAGTAAACTAGGCTTTTGCCTGTATCTCACTGAGGATATTTAGCATGAAAAAATAAATCGATACTTCTTTCCGATTTTTGATAACACAAAAAAACCCCGTTGCACGCTCTCATCAACCTGACAAACAGTGACACTCAACTACAACTGGAAACATCTTGCGAAACTCAACTCCTCACACATTATCACTCCAGAAAGACCAAAAATATTCATCCCACAATATACCGCACACAATCATAAGAATAAAAATCAAAACAAATTCAAAACAAAAAAAAAAAGAAGAAAAAAAGAAAAACACACAGAAACACAAATACAAAAACATCCAAAATTAAAACAACAAGAAGAGACCCACACTCACGAGCTCACATAAATCCTTTCTACTCGTCATTCATCCTGAAAGCCCAAGTACTCAAAATCCTGTCGCAATAACAACCACGCTCCGATCGACTGTCTAAATGGTTTTCCTACCTTTACATTTATTGAAGTCGGCACGCCATTGTATGTAATGGGAGCCAAATAAGCATATTGCCTTTGGGCAAAAGAGGTTTTAACTCTAGGGATGGTGAACATTTCATTAGTTGCCATGCGTGTCATGTGTGTCTGCTGAGTTTGCATCTTCCCCTCCTCTCGATGGTAGTGCCAGAGAATGGATTTGAGATGTAAATTGGCTATGCCAATTTACATTTCAAATTCAATTTTTCATTGCTCTGTAGTTTTGCCCAGACATTTTTTTATACATTTTTAGACAATATGATAAACAATCATGAAACCTTTTTTATAATTGAAACAATAAAAATGAACATAATTTTTTAATTGCAATAAAACAAAACGATTTATAAAAGAAAACAATAAGAATAATATGGATTATTGATAATATTGTAATAAAAAAAATTGAGAAAAGTTCTCATTCATTTGATCTTGTACTACCAATCTTACTTTACGTCAGATAAAATTTCTCCAACTATATCTAACCATTCGTTCCTCGGTCCACCTCATCCCGACTATCCATTCATTTTACACTTATGCACATTATTGTTTTTTCATGTCTTTTGCAACTCATTTTCTAAATGTGGCCAATTCTTCCTCTTTTTTTAGAATAAAACCGTGCTTTTATTAATTTTCTATTAAATTTTTCTTTCTTTTTCTCTTGACATTTCTTGTTTTATTTTTTAATCCTCACACTTATATTTTTCTCTCCATTTTCTGTAAAATAAAACTCTTTACATAGTTCTCTTATTATTTTGCTTTACATATAAATATTTATTTAGTGTTATTTTACATCCAGCACTATTTGAACAACTATTTTATTTTTGGTTGAAAGAGTTGAATGCAAAGAGAAAGTGTGATCAAACTAATTGAATATCACTTCTAATTCGCTTCGCTTCACGTAAAAAAAACTACAATACAGTATAAACTTAAGTGGGGCTTGTAGCGCAATCTGTGTTCTCTGCTCTTTTGTAAGTTGAATTCCTAAGCAACCTATACATAACATGACTGATGTCTGAAATATACGAGTATTTTAACACACAGTGAAAATATTGTTGAACGATGCTCAAGTGCTGCATTCTGGTCAACGATAAATAAATGAAAATCGGAAGTTTGACAAATCGGTAGATAGAAAGATAACAGATCAGGATTTGATAAAATGTCTTGAACTATCGCGGCCTCGCATTTTATCTCGCAGAGTCTTTCCGATCATGGACTTGAGTTAAACTCAAGAAATTTGTATTTTGACTTTCCTAGTTCACTGCTCTTCTATTTTTACGTCGTCTTTTACTATCCATGCAGTGAGACTATGGATCCAGTAACTAACTAAAGGTGAATTCGCTCCGTCAATGGTGTGTTTAAAGGCGATTAAAAACCGTTAATTTCAAATCCGTAATGTTACATATTTCATTCCTGATTTGTTTTTCCTCTTCACATTTCCTTCCGTTTTCGATTAACTGATATCACACTGGTATTATTGTTAGTTATAATGCTTTTAAATTTTGTACAAATCAACCAATATTTTAATGTTTTTTGAGACTATGTAACTTCCTATATTTACTTTTGTCTAGTTGGTTGGAAAAGACTCATACCTAGCAATAAGCCCTCCAAATTGTTATGCAATTAGTAAATAAAATGTTATATTAATAAATAAAATAAGAATGATGAAACATATTTTTTTCTAGCGAATGTTCTGAAGTTGAGAACAACGCAGCTTCCCAAGGAGTTTGATGAATACTTAATATCGTACGTTGAAGATACGTATTTTTTTGCAGAGAGCATTGACCAAAAATGAGGTCTTAGTGTGGTGACGCCATGCCAAGGTGTGTCAGTTACTGCGATAGAGATCGGACATATAAGTCAACTGATGAAAATGATCTTTAAACTTTAAGAATATATTTGACTTAAAAAAGAAATGTTACAAACTCGTATAAACTGAAGGTTTAGAAAAACAAGTGTATTTCTCAATATTTAACACATTGACCGAATGTATACAAAAATATGAAGCTTGCTATCTCGACCGTTATTCTCGACCCCTATCTTGTAGAACAGACTTGCTTTAGGAAGTCGGAAGTTTAATGATACAGAAGATATTGAAATGTTCATTTTTAGATGCGTTACATGATAAGGAAAACACTCCTGAAGCGATTTCGGCCACTTGTTGACAACATCGCTGGATAGAAAAAGAAAGATTATCCTGACTCACGTTAATGTAAGGTTACACAAACTCTTTGTTACTGTAGGTACGAGAATACATATGTTCTAAATTTTACAGTAAAGGAATATACGAGGGTTGATAAAAAATCGACGGGAATTTTTAAGCCCATCTTTTTTCACGTTGGCAACACTGTATGTGATGTACATTTTGATTTTCAGCCATATTGGATGGACAGTTTGTGTTTAAAGTAGCATTTTGACACTGCGATTTTTTCATTTTAAAAATGATTGGAGAAAGATTTTTTTGATGTTTTACGTCGTTTGCATGAGGTTATTTGAAGAAAATCAGAATAGTGAGCAAAAAACTCCTAGATTTTGCACCACAATAATGCACCGGCTCAAGTTTCTCAAATTTTTGCCAAAACCAACACTGTCGTGTTACCGCAGCCACCGTATTCACCAGATATGCCTCCCTGCGAAATTTTCTTGTTCTTAAAGATGAAGAGAACATTGAAAGTGAAACGTTTTGCGTACATAGATACGATAAAGGCCAAATCGCTGGGTGAGCTAAAGGCTATTTTAAAAAATGCGTTCCACAAATGTTTTACGGATTGGAAAAAAACGTTGACAAAAGTGTAATTTATCCTATGAGGACTGGAAGGGATGGTATAAATGTTAATGTATAAACAATACTTTTTGATAAAAATGATAATTCTCGTTTTACCGAACCTCGTACATTAGGACGAAGTACACAGCCACCAAGCATACCACAATTTGTGCTTATGTTTTACCGAACCTCGTACATTAGGACGAAGTACACAGCCACCAAGCATACCACAAGTTGTGCCTATGTTTTACCGAACCTCGTACATTAGGACGAAATACACAGCCACCAAACATACCACAAGTTGTGCCTATGTTTTACCGAACCTCGTACATTAGGACGAAGTACACAGCCATCAAGCATACCACAAGTTGTGCCTATGTTTTTCTAAAAATAAATTATATTACAGAATTTATAAATGCCCATTATCTATGACAATTATAAAAGAAGACACAATACAAAGTGAGAGAGCAGGATACTTGACGTTGGTGTCACCAGAGATGACTATGTAAGTCACATTATGATAGGCATGGGCTGTTGCATATAGGGCAAAGAGCTTCAATAATTGCAGCTTGTCTACATTTTCTTTCTTTATCGGATCCCTAATTTCTAGCTTTGATGACTGAAAATTAAGAAAATAATAATAAAAATACAATTTATATATCACAGTTTATAAATCAGACTTTCCTCAAGAACGTTCTAAGTCGGAATATGAACCCACTATTATTGACAGATCAAAAATATTACAAAAAAATGTGTTCGTTAGATAGGTTACTTGAACGCATATGCACATGTTTGGTAAGAAAACCGCAAAATATTTACCAAAAGATGACGAACTATGTTATAAAGAAAAACTTGTAGACTTTTTGATATGTGATAGTTACACATTCAGCTTTAGATGAAGTGTAATTTATGTGTGTAATATTCATAGATTATCATAAATTTTGATTAGACTTCCCAAAAAGAGTTGTCTTGAAATGCTTCCTAAAGCTGCACATGTCACCCATAACTCGAACAGTTTGAAGCAGACAACGATCGATTCAATTGAAATATTACTCGAGAAAACTTCGTTAACCTAACATAAAGATAATTAGTTTATTAAATCTTGCACAATAAAAACACGACTGTTGAAAAAACAAAATTAACACATTTTATGACGTAAATACACTGTCATCGTTAAAAAATAAACACATTATATGACGTAAATACACTGTCATCGTTAAAAAATAATCGAGAAATATACTATAATATAAACATAACGAAATATTGTACACAGCTTCAGGAATACCCAAATAGCCAAAAATTTAATCAATCATAATTTACTTGAAAAATTCAAACAGAAAAGAAAAAAATCACGTCTCACAGCAACAGTAGCGCCCGAGCGTGAGAATTACGTGACATAAGACACATTTACTTTTAATTTTATTTTATTACAAAATTTCACATAAAAAGTACTATTTGATATAGAAAACATATTGGTAAGTCGCTTTTCTTCAAACTAAGAGGATACGAGATCAATTCTTGTTGAGACCCATTTAAAAAAGAACTCATGTCTAGTTGTCATTTAACCCCTTTTACATCTTTCTGGTAGGTTGAAAAAGATTGCCACATGACAATGAACCAGACAGGTTGCACTGTAACATATGCAACGAAAGTTTAATAGAATTAAATAAAATAATATGCTGTTAAGAGCTATAAATATTTAGCTACACTGACTGAAAGCGTATCAACTAAATGAACAACACAGAGTGTCGTGGCCAACAAGCGTAACGGAGATGTGGTAGAACAAGATAGTGAAATCGAAAGTAACATTTTTAGAGCATCTAATAAATAATTATTTCGCAATGTGTGTTGTAAGTGAAAAAATAATTATTCTGCAATGTGTGTTATTTGCTAGAAAATGTGTGATATTCCAAGATATGTATTGTGTATTATTCAAAGACAGTGCAAGTTTTTTTCCCAGATGAACCTATGCCGAATGAGGAAAGGGTAAAAAAAATAAAATATCATGGATAGATGTGGCAGAAACTTAATGATGATGGAATGAATGATTCTTCTAGCTTACAGAATAGAAAAATTGAGACTTGGTGATGAAGACAGTGCATACTTTTAAAACAGATAAGTGTTATTCGGTATGGCGTGAGCTGTTGATAAATAGTTTATAGTACTCTGATCTGATGTAAGCTACTTGGACATTGGACCATTGTTGACGTGATTTAAAAATATGACTTTTCCATTAGTGTCATGTCACGTTTTCTCTGGTTTTCCACCATCCTTTTTTCCAATATCCCTTTCTTTCTCCTGGTCACCAATTACCTTATTAAATTTATATATTTCTTTATTTTGTCGATGTTTTTTTATTATTATTTTGGCAGTGTATGTTTTTTCTCGGCATGACAATGCTAATTTTCCACCTTTTACTCAAAACTTTGTAAAATAATTGTTTAATTGGTTGGAATAAATTTCCATGTTGTCATACTTGAGGTTTTCTTGACCATATTTTAGTTAGTACAGTAAAAATCTAAAAAGAGTTCTGAAAAAGTGTATTGTACTGGGAAGCGTGTCGGGAAGAAGACGAAGGGATACTCACCAAGGAGGTAGAATGACCTCATCAAGGAGTCCACCGGTACAAATATGACAACAGTATCAAGGACGGCAGAAGATGAACAACAACGGAAGAAAATTGTTTCCATATAGTAAACCAAAGCGATTGTGATCTTCACTCATGAAGAAAACGATAAAGAAGAAACTTTGAAACGTTAAGAGCAAATCAGAAATAGTGTGACCTTTTCGGAAATAGTGTATTTTCTACGATCGGTGTATTTAAATGGTTGATTTTCTACGAATGTTTTTGCTTTAAATTATTTTGTAATTGGTAAAGAGATTGTGTGTAATTTACAAAAAGTATGTTAGTTATCCCGAAATGATGTGCGTTTTTTAGTATCCACAATAGATCACTTTAATGAAAAGGCAAACCATCGAGTACAAGTACATAAAAATGCCATTTCGTAGATATAGAGAACCACTTCACTGGACAAATTGTTTTTTTAATAGTGGTCTCATTCACAAACATAATTTATTTGTCCTAAATATTAAAGCAGAAACATTCACATTATTAATTTGCATTTTTTCCCATACTTAAATTCCATGCTATCACATTCATAATTCGAATCGTATCATAATCTCAACAACCACAAAGTCTAGTCCAACAACTCTTTATCACACACACAACATTCAGTCACACATTTATAGAGACCTTCAAAAGCTCCCAATTCTTCGCTATTCCCATGTTAAAGAGCCACCTCGTTACATTTTACTTTGAAATTTAAAGACACGACATTATAAAAATAACCATTGTCTTTATAAATAATGTATGAACTACAAGTATATGGAAACGATGTACGTATGTTAGTCGGGATAAATGTACGTCATTTAGCTGCTACTCGAAAACTTGGCTCTACTTGTAAACGGTATTTAGTGTGTGGGCCAATTAGCAATCAACCGGGCAGCTTTGCAATTACTCGGAACAGCTCGCAGCTCGGCTGCAGCACATCTCTGCAAGCTGGTAATCAATTGGCACATGAAAGGAACTCCACGATACCATACATGATAAAATACGAAAAGACCTCGCTGACTGCGGCTTCAGAAACACGTGTTTTTATTAATATTATACTTATATATCGATAAAAATTATGATAATACGCACTAAATCTACCAGGGTCGTTTATGTTCCCCGGTTCCATGACTTGGTTAGCAAAACAATGTGGATTGTTTAATTTAGTTTCGGTTAGTTCCAGCACCACGAGTTCGTACATTATTTGAAAGAATGAAAATGCAGTTCCTTGGTTTTTTTATAAATTCCTTTGTCAAGAGTTGACAACTCATTCCTGAGGGGAGGGGGTAATTTCTATAAAGCCTCGCATTCAAATTTAAAAACGAAACTAATCGAGAACTTAGGAGCTTTTGGAGGTCTCCACGTGGATAAGTTAGTTATGACTGATGCGAATGTAGAGTAAATTATGATGAGTTGTTGAACATGATTGTGATGTGGTTTTTGCGACTATGATGCGAATGTCAATAACACGATTTGACCAATAATTTACGATAAAAAAGTTTTGTACCCTAACAATTTCATAATAAAAAAGAACGATCTAACAATGAAAACAATAAAGAACGATACATTTATAACAATTTTTCCATACAAATATAATGGTCCACCAAACCACCATATTCGTTCTATACCCGAAGTCTCGCTTAGTGGTGCCAATGAACGTGTTCTGATAAGTTTCAAAAGAATTCATAGCACTAAGAGATATGAGAAGAAGAGTATCAACAGATAGAAACGGTGTAAGCCTTTAAAAACCAATTAGTGTGCGGTTGAGAGATATTGCTTAGCAACGGAAGCAACCTTGGAAAAACTTCGAACATTAGACGGCGCTAAAAAGTAGAATTTATGCTTAGTTGATGAAAAATAAAAACTAACTGGTCACATTCTACAGCCGCAAATTATACAAATATGACAGAATTTGAAGCGCAAATGCAAAGTCTGGCAAAAATGTCTTGTTATCTAATCGCAGCAAATACAGGGGCTTCCGGGAAGAATACCCGCTGATTAGGACATCGGACAAGGACAATTTACAGGACAGGATTTTGACATCAGAGCAATGGGATGTAATTTTCAGACAGAGTAATAAATTATAAATTACTCATAGATACAACACATACACCAGAATTCCAAAAGTTGAAAAATATAGTTTTGTTTAATAGTAAAATTTAAAAAAAATAGAAACAATTTCATGTTAAGGTTGGATCTAAATTAATAAAAATATTTTCAAGAACACACAATGCTTTCAATCTCTTATTAAGGTGTATCAAAGGTTTTGACTATATTTTTGTAGAACTCAATAGTACAATATTTAACAATAAATAACTTTGTTATAACCTAAATTAATTCCCGCTAAACGTGCTTTTACTTCTAGCCTGAGGCTGTCTTCAGGTGGAATGATCCCAGTTTATTATAAAAGCAGTTCTTATATTAGATTGGTAACATGTTACTATGGACCACCAAAAAGTGAAAAAATATATATTTGAAAGACACAAAGAAACATACGCACTAGAATATAGGAACAAAATCACTATCTATCTTTCTTCTCCCTGGCTCCATCCCAACTCATTGTCTGCGAAGACTGTTGGGGTCAGCTCTCCTCGTCCTCAGGTTGTATGCTCTTCTCTCCCGGACTACGTCCCCCAGGCCTTGCCTCTGCATCAGGTTATCTTTTTGCACCACCCATGAATTCTTTGAAAATCACTATCTATCTATACACAATTTTTAAGAATTTGCAACTAATAAAAGAGAAAAATCGTAATTTCAAAGATGGTAAAATAAAAGTGTAAAATACGTCACAAAAATATATAAATAATGAACTTAGAAACATGCGAGATACACAAAGCCATAAGCAAAAATAATAATAATAATAAAACAAATAATGCAAACATTTTCATTAGTATTGTCGAATTAATGAGAATTATTTACATAAAATATTTTCATTAATTTATTGAAATTTAAATCTTTCTTGATAGACCGCATACTTAATTAATTAGATTAATATAACTGGATTTAAAAGTAATTTATTGTTAAATAGTCTAGTATCAAGGTGCAAGGTACTTTGAATTGATTATCATCGTTATAACTTATTAATTCAGATAATATAGGGTGACTGAATAGTTTTGAATAAAGAAAGGTGTCAAGCAAGGTTGTGTGATGTCTCAATGGCTCTTCTATATTTATATTAACTCGTGTGTAAACAAAATAAAAAGTGAAACGAGAGGCTTAAAAATGTCAGATTTTTCAATGAATGTTTTGATGTTAGCATAGTGATGAAAAATGAGAACCATTTGGTAATAAAGATTGAAATGACAAATTAAACATGTTTAAAACAAGATTTGAGAATGAACGTTAAGTCATAGTTCTTGAAAGGGATGACTCTATTAGATAACTGTGATGTAGGTATGGGTGTACAATGAAATATTAAAACAAGTTGATCGTTGTTTAGAGAGCTAGCAAGATCAAAATATTAAGAATCGTGTTACTGCTGGGTCGTGTTACCTAACTACTGTTGTTTTCATCAATAAATCAATCGAAAAATAATTGTGTACAATGGTATGCTAGTGCATGCCTTGAGCGAAACATGGGAATTGAAAGAGACTGAAACAAGCAGATAAATACAGTATAAATGTATGTCTAGCGTAAAATATCGTGCATAACAATTTATGACAGAATAAAGCATTGCCGGAAAAAGGGAAAAAGATGCACGTATTGTTATGAAGGAAACCTTGCGACCGTTTAGCCACATTGTGAGGATGAATTGCGAAAGACTTACGAAACAAATATGTATAAGTTTAAAATTAATAATCAGCGAGAAATAGTAAGAATAAATTGATTAAAATAATATTTAACTGAAACCCTTGAAAGAGGTGAAAGACACTGTATATAAAAAAGTAAGCCACGTCTGTACTCGTAAAAGTAACCAAAGTGTAGCAGCCCTGGGACTGTGCGACAGGGTCTGCTAACCTCGAGGATTCTCATCCTTGTTGGGTTTGTTTATCACGCTCCTGGCACTCATATAAGGGTGTGCCTCAAACTGTCTCGTACAGTGCAAGGGGTAGTCAACGTTGTTTTTAATTATTCATGCTTTTTTTTTTTTTTTTTCATATTTTCATTTTAAATTAACTATGACATTTATGATATAGAACAGAAGGTCCATTTCAAATATGCACACCATAATCAGGGTAATTATCGTTATTACTAACGCACACCATAAGTGAACTTTATATGATGTGATATTATTAATATTATATTATTATAACTGCGATATTATTAATGCACACCATAAGCGAAAAGTTTGATGTAATATTATTAATATTATATTATTATAACTCCGATATCATTAATGCACACCATAAGTCAACTTAAGACTCATATGATATTATTAATATTATATTATTATAACTCCGATATCATTAATGCACACCATAAGTCAACTTAAGACTCATATGATATCATTGATATTATATTACGAGTATTATAACTGCGATATTATTAATGCACATCATAAGTTAACTTAAGTCTGATCTGATATGAATATTATTATAACTGCGATATCATTAATGCACACCATAAGTCAACTTAAGACTCATATGATATTATTAATATTATATTATTATAACTGCGATATTATTAATGCACATCATAAGTTAACTTAAGTCTGATCTGAAATGAATATTATTATAACTGCGATATCATTAATGCACACCATAAGTCAACTTAAGACTCATATTATATTATTATAGCTGCGATTTTTTTTATTAATAGGCAATCCACCCAAACTAGGATGATTTGCGCCATCAAATTCAAGTCATTATGCAAGAATATGAGTCTTCTTCTTCTTCTTCTTAAACTTTCTGTAGACTCTCAAGAGTCTGTTACTGCAGGATTGTCCTGTGATGCTGAGCTCCAGCTATCTCTCCATCGTTTCGGGGGTCTCCCTGGTGGACGCCGTCCATCCGGCACCCCATGCAGAGCTATGTATGGAATTCTTGTGGAATTCATTCTCTGTACATGTTGGTACCAGTATCGTCGACGCTGTCGTCCCCATCTGACCACATCTTGGACCTCACAGACCTCTCGGATTGTGGTGTTCCTTACACGATCACGCAAAGTCTTCCCAGCAATAGCACGCAGAGTTCTCATTTCCGTTGTCCTTAGCATACTTTTTGTCCTGACAGTGTCCGCCCTCGCTTCGATGCCATATGTGAGGATAGGTCGCACACAGGTCTTATAAATGCGAGTCAATATAATAGAATATGAGTCAATATAATAAAATGATGTTTTTAATGAATATTCTAGACAAGTTTCAGCTGATTAACCCTAAAAAAGTTAACAATCGATCTATAAGTAGGAAAGTTCCACGAAGAAAGGAGAAACGCAACATTCATTGGACGTGGCAAAGATACGGCTTTTAGTAAATCAAATCTGTCTCGCTGCGATATTATTAATGTAAACTATAACTGAACTTAAGTCTGATATATTATTAATATAATGATATTATTATAACTGCGATATTATTAATGCACACCATAAGCGAACTTGAGCCTGATGTGCTGAGTAAGATGAAGAAGAGCTTCGTAAGATGTTTTGGACACGTGGAACGAATGAATGAAAAAAGACTAACAAAATAAATATATGATACAGTGCAAATGAGAGTGGAAAGAAAGTATGGATAGATCAAATTAATGATATTTTGAACAAATTAAAAGAAAAAGTCTGCGAAATTGTAGGAGTTGTGTTAGAAGACGAATAGATGTGATATAGGTGAGGGATGTGTGCCGAGATAGAAAAGTGTGTCGTTCTTTCGTTACTGTCTACTCCAACAGTGAAACGGCGTGATGGTGTGTATGTAAGAATACTTAGAAAGAAGGAAATGTAAGAAGTAACAGAAATTGTAGATGTATGAGATAACATATGTGGGTTATGATAGGTAAGCCTGGCGCTCTATTATGTTTGCCTATCCTGACATGGAAATGGCGCGATGGTATGTATGTAAGACAATGTTGTTTGCCAGTCACGATCTTCAATATGTCCCCATCGTCGATTCGGATATTGAGGGGTACCATAAGAATGAATGCATGTTTTATTGAGATTAAGCAGTTATTATTTACACTGAAGATTTCAAAACATTGTTATTTACTCGTATTTATTCAAAAACTATGTATTCTACTTAACATAACAGTATAACCTTACCGGTTTCAATGTTTTCATCTCATCATCAGGGGAGTCTTGTTTGTGCTCTCCTGATGATGATGTGAAAATCTTGAAACAAGTAGGAGTATACTTTTATACTATGTGAAATAAACAGTTTTTTACTAAACAAATTACAAAGATTTAACAAAATTAACAAAACTTCACCCAAGTTAAAAACCCCTGAATGAGAGTCAAGTGTGTAGTTAGACAGTCAAGAAGTGTCTTCGCAGGCTGCTCCCGGGAGGCCAGGGTGGCTCATGGAGGTGGCGGAAGAGCGCCGAGTATCTTGCAGACTGCGAACATAAGACTCCACTATTCCATTCGGCAGGACTAATCAAAAACCGAGTATTTACAGTAACAATATTTCAGTAATTAATCATGTGCGTGTAATTAATGATTAATCATGTGCGTGTTTATATTATTTACAATTACTATATCACAGCTTATTTATAATCATTTATGTGTGATAAAGTTTTTTTTTTCAAAGGTGTGGGCTGAACAACATTTGTCGTGGCCGCGCTCGCCCTCTTAATAATGGGGGTGTATGCCAGCTAGGTGGACTTTATGAAATGAGCTCAAACATTTTGATAGCTTATCTTTTCTTTTTATTGCCTTATACATACGAGTATTATTTTAATTATTTTAATTTTATATATCAGCCATATCACAGGGCGCATTAACTGCTCTGCGGCAGATAACTTACACCCACGAAATTTACTTATAAAACACACATAAATAGTTCAACAGATCCGAGCTGCAGCTATGTTATTATACGAGCCCCAGCAAAACATGGTCGTCTAGTTTATTTTATATATCAGCCATATCACAGGGCGCATTAACTGCTCTGCGGCAGATAACTTACACCCACGAAATTTATTTATAAAACACACATACATAGTTCAACAGATCCGAGCTGCAGCTATGTTATTATACGAGTCCCAGCAAAACATGGTCGTCTAGTTTATTTTATATATCAGCCATATCACAGGGCGCATTAACTGCTCTGCGGCAGATAACTTACACCCACGAAATTTATTTATAAAACACACATACATAGTTCAACAGATCCGAGCTGCAGCTATGTTATTATACGAGTCCCAGCAAAACATGGTCGTCTAGTTTATTTTATATATCAGCCATATCACAGGGCGCATTAACTGCTCTGCGGCAGATAACTTACACCCACGAAATTTACTTATAAAACACACATAAATAGTTCAACAGATCCGAGCTGCAGCTATGTTATTATACGAGCCCCATCAAAACATGGTCGTCTAGTTTATTTTATATATCAGCCATATCACAGGGCGCATTAACTGCTCTGCGGCAGATAACTTACACCCACGAAATTTACTTATAAAACACACATAAATAGTTCAACAGATCCGAGCTGCAGCTATGTTATTATACGAGTCCCAGCAAAACATGGTCGTCTAGTTTATTTTATATATCAGCCATATCACAGGGCGCATTAACTGCTCTGCGGCAGATAACTTACACCCACGAAATTTATTTATAAAACACACATACATAGTTCAACAGATCCGAGCTGCAGCTATGTTATTATACGAGTCCCAGCAAAACATGGTCGTCTAGTTTATTTTATATATCAGCCATATCACAGGGCGCATTAACTGCTCTGCGGCAGATAACTTACACCCACGAAATTTACTTATAAAACACACATAAATAGTTCAACAGATCCGAGCTGCAGCTATGTTATTATAAGAGTCCCAGCAAAACATGGTCGTCTAGTTTATTTCACTGTTTTTTCAAAATTTGGATACTTATTTCTGTACCCTAGAGGATAACCCACGGGAGTCACATTTTACCCCAGAGTATAAACGACGTTGCATCATACAATTCATGTATGACGCATATGACGTTTATCCGCTAGGGTGCAAAGTGACTTCCGTAGTTTATCCTCTAGGGTACAGATTTAAATTTCTCTTTTTATATTGACAGTGAATCTTGTGTTGTGTCTGGAGAGTGTGTGCGTTTATGTTGTAAACAATGTTCGTACATATTTATTCAGATTATAATTGTTTTGATTTCTTGTTTTTTTTGTAATCATTTTCTTTTTTGTACTTGTATTATAATTTACGTATGGGTTGAAAAACATCGGACGTTCTCGTGGCCGTTCTCGCCCTCCTATTGGTCTCGATGTTATGAGATGAGCCCAGACTGTTTGATAGTTTCTCTCTCAAATGTATTTTCTTTTCCAGTGCCTTAACATAAATAACATAAATATTTTCCAGTGCCTTAACAGAATATGTGTACATACTTTGTTAAAATTAATAAATTTTTATTTATTTATTTCATAGAAAAACTTAAAAAAGAATACATGGAGAGATAATGTATGTAGGATAGAATACGGAATAAAGTGATAAGGAATGAATGTGAACTTAAAGTTTGAGGAATGAATGTGAACTTAAATGTGTTGAGTAAGGTGAAGAATGGCACTCTGAGATGGTTTGAGCATGTAGAACGAATGAATGAAGAAAGACTATGAAAACAAACATATAGTGCAAATGTGAGTGAAAGGCATGGTAGAGAAAAACCAAGGAAAGCTGGTTCGGACAAAAATGAGATTTTGTAAGAAGAAAACGAAAAAAATAAGAGACATCATTAGAAATTTATAAGAAGGTGTATGGATATAGACGAGGCGAAATATGTGTGTCGAGTCAGAAAATTCTACGCTCTATCCTATCTGCTTGCCCCACCTGGGAAATGACGTGATGGTATGTATGGTATGTATGCATTTACCAACTTTTTTCCTCGATGAGACTGCTTTGTGACACGTGGAACAAATATGCCGAGGGAGAAATATATCTTGAGCGGTCCGGTCCGCCCAGACTAACCCTGGTCACTCAGATGAAGTGTCCGATCCAGAGTAAAAAGCTGGACAGCCACAGTATCCCAAAAGAAATCTTCTTGTGGTCATCTTTTTTTAATTCTCTGTGTAAATATTAAAGCATTTCCAAAATTTAGGGGGCATCAAACATAGGAGGCAGTATAACGCTGTTTCATTAAACAAGAATAACTGCTGTAACGTGGTAGATTAAAATGGATTTCAAAGAAACAACAATTTACATTATATTACACATTTGTTGTATAAATGTAAAGACAGTAAGAAATCGGCTGTGGCACTATTTATACTTTTTTACAACACCACAATTACACATTCCATGATTTTTATAATTTTAATGAAAAATAGAACTTTCTGATCATGATCAAACAGCGATTGTTTATGTGGCTTTCCCGATTCAATGCTTTTCTTTTTTTACGTCATCCTTTACTGTCCATGCAGTGAGACTTTGAAACTAGCTACAAACTAATACTAGCTGGATAAGGTCCGTTATTATATATTTAAAAAAACGACTGAAAAAAAACTCTTAATTTCAAGTCAGTAATATAACGTGTTTCAATCCTGAATTCTCTTTCATTTCCACCATCCATTAATTTTCCTCTGATTGATCGTATCTCACTTTTATTTTAACTATGATTTAATGTTCGTGAATTATATAAAGGTAAATAATTATTTGATTTTTTTGGGACTATGTAGCTTACTTTATTTACTGCACCACATATCATTAATCTCTTATGCTTATAATTAAAATTTTATCTTGCAGAAATAATCAATAACTTAACATACATGTTAAGGTTATTTTCAATAAAGTTATACGTCAATTCCGGTTCCGTAGTAAGACTGGAAATGTTTTGTAATGTAGAATTTGAATAAAACAAAAATTCAGAACAAACTTCACTTGCTCTTACCACTGATTCGTTGGTCTTCCTCTATCACACATTTCACTGTATATTTGTTTTGTAAGTCTTTCTTCGTTCATTCGTTCCATGTGCCCAAACCATCTAAGAGCACTCTACTTCATCTTACTTAATACATCAGGCTGTTCACATATATCCCTAATCACTTCATTTTGTGTTCTGTCATATCTTGACCCCTCCATGTAATTTTCTCAGTACACGTATATCTTCAGCTTTTATTCGGGTTCTTTCAGTATTTTTTTACGTCCATGTTTCACTCCCATACATCAAAGTTGGTACTTAAATACTGTTGTAAACTATTATGATACTGTCCGGTTCGAATGTACGTTTTAATACCCCATTGACTTTGTTTTATATCACTACACGCTATACGATGTTTCTTGTAACTCTTCCATCATCTGAGAAAATGTTGCACGAGTATAAAAATAACGTCTCTTTATTTATGTAAAATTTAATGATACTGCTTCAAAAATAAATAAATAACGGCGCCCTTTACAGGGACGATTTAATCCCATGGAATGCTACGCAGTAATCTGCTCTAAATCTGATTACGCAACAGAGGTTCCTAAACTGTGTTAAATTTTGGAGTTCCGGAATAAAATAAGTTTTTGAGTTTTAATTAAATATTAATACGTATGAAAAATTTATTAAATCTTCGTATAAAAATAAAATAAACAAGTCAGTTTGATGCCACTCCTGATATAAGTTGTCCACAATTAAAACCAAATATTGAAAGAAAGAAAAAGTTTTTCCTTCACATTAATAATGAGTTTGAATAAATAATATTAGCTTCTCCAGTATTCATCTGTTTTTTCTTGTATCTTCGATTAATTATTTTCTATTCATTGCTTTATTTATACAAACATACCATCATGCCGTATCTCTATCGGTGTATGCAGAGAGCGCTAGACTATCCCATCACGACCTATCTATTTACCATCACATACAAATAATTTCTCGACAATCTTACGATTTATCTTACGACTTTTTAAATTTCCTTCTTTCAAAATATCATTCACTTGATCCATCTACATTTTCGTTGGTCTTCTGCAACTACGCTTTTTACTCAAATTAACATTGCATGATTTTTTTTGTTAGTCTTTCGTCATTCATGCCAAATGGCATGTTAGATATGCCAAAACCATATCAGAGTGCTCTTCTTTATCACATTTAACTTTATCATATCATATTAAAAAAATTGAGAGCCACTGATGTATAATTAAGTGATATTCTCTCAGTCGTTGTGTATACAAGTAGCTACTCGCAAGCTGGATTGGCTGAAAATGATATATGATATATGCCAAGAGGAAACGCTTGGCGCATTCCACACTGTGCTCAGTGATGCTTCTGTATCCAGAAATGATTAAATTATCATAGCATTTGTCCCACATTAGCGGAATATATTTTTTAACTCTTAAAGATTTTTAAATTATTCCTTGGATATCATCGGGAATCAAAAACGAATCCCCCGGGTGGAATTGAAGCATCTAACATGTATTTGCACATTTAGTAATTTATTGAATGCCCGCAGCCTTTGCAATAAACAAATTTTAATTATAAAAAAATATGCAAAAAAAACAAATCCTAAGAAAAACAGCAATAAACAAGGCATCATATAACAAAAAAGAAAAACATCAAAACTTCAACACAATCAAAACGGAAAAACATTTAGGTACATACGAATAAATACAAAACAAAAAAAAATTAAAAGTCCATCAAAATTAAAAATCGTAATTACGCTTTTGAATAAATTATAAACAGCTTGACATTCATAACGCTTAATTGAAAATTAAAATAGTAAACAAAAATAAATTATGGTATTTGAGATATTTGACTAACTATGTATACTCGTATTGCTGTTTTAAGAGTGTTAAATATTTCATAATTTCGTTCCTTCATTCGTTTGGTATGAATTGGCGATACAAACATATTGAAGAGCGTAGCCAAGAAAAAATACTGTCTTCGGGCTTAGTACCAATGAAGTAATCACGGATCTCACAGTTTGTGGTCGCACGTGTTGACGATACTACTGTACGTGATGAGGCAACAACACTCGCACTCATCTAGCGCACAAGTATTCTTATCTGATAAACCCTATTTACCAAACTAAGACCCTTTATTTTTTTGGATACTATCTGAAATCAGACTCGAAAGCACCAAGTGGAAGTCAGGCAAGCTTGCCAAATTGGCCACGAGGATCGCATGTTACGGGTTCCATTCAAGTTGGTAGCAAAAAAAGGAGAGTAAACGTTAACTTTGTAATATGTTGCTCGGAATGGAGTTTCGTATTTCTCGGGTAGATGTCGTAAGAACAAAATTTTCTTTGATACTCGTAAATTTATTCCAAACGTGCTAAATGTATCTTATTATGAAACGTAATATTGTAGTTAGCATACTTTGCAGCCATTGTAAACCCAAATTGCTTGAACATTTTTTGACGTTATTTTAAAGATGAAACGAAATAAGTTGTATTTTTTGGTGCTTGATGCTTTATACTACCGCAAAAGAAAAAATGCGCCATAAACTAAAAAAATACAGTGTATGGCAAAGATACATTGATCGATCGTGTGTGTCAAATGTGGTTTAAAAATTCTGTATTGTTTATACGACACTCGACGATGATATACGCTCTGGAGGGCCAATTACCACTGATGATAACCAAAACAAGACTTTGGTCGAGAATAACCAGCGTTCTATAATAGGAGAGATTGCAGAGATATTGAACATTTTTAAAATCACCGACCACAAGCATTTGGTACATTTTTGTTTGAATTTGACTTTAAAATATTAAATTACTTTACGGACTATCCAATATTCTCAAAGACTAATATGTTTATTACTTAGGTGATGAATTGTAAAGAATGAGACATAAATAGGATAAAATGCGTCAAAAAATATAAAAAAAGTGATCATGTTTGTCAAAAGTGGTTTAAAAAATCCGTTATAATGACAGGACACTCGAATATGGTATCCGCTCTAGAAGGCCGATTTCCATTGATCACGATCGAATAAAGGCTTTGAACAATAATAAACAACAGTATAAGACATAATAGTTACTGAAAATATCGAAAATCACCGTCCCAAGCTTTTAGTTCAATTTCGCATTTGAATTTGACCTAAAATACAAATTTCTTCCCGAACCACCCAATATTATTATAAATTTTGTATAACGCAGAAATGTCACTAATATTTGTGTAAGTTCATGACATTGACAACTTTGTCTGACAGAAGGAAATTAAGAAACTTAGTGGGGCTGGACAAAACTGTCCATTTTTATTATGATTGTCCCGAGCTTGTTCAATTAATCTGGTCGCACACTTCTTCCAGGCCCACGAGACAACATCAATTGTTATATTGTGGTCATCAAGCAACCAACTTTATGCAAAGGAAAGGAAATCAGTATGGACACTTGATAGAGCACTTACAACCCATACAAAATGGTTTTTAGGACAATATTTGTTGATTCTAGTATTTCCACGAATGTATCGTAATAATTAGTCAACGCGTTCAATGTTTTATACCTTATTGTTGTCTTATTTAATATATTTGTCAGCGTTATTTTCTTATATTGTCATTTTAAAGGTCTCACGACCGTTTATACGAATATAAAAAAATGAAATAAGGCGCATGTTTCGCATGGTTTCATATTTTTAGTTAGATGAAAAATCAACTTTTTAAACCCTTTTTTGGGAAACACGTATAATTTCAACAAATGATCCGAATATAATAATAAATTCAGATAAATAGTTCGAATGTAAAACCAATCCGGGAGCCACCAGAGATGAAACCTGAAACGCCTGGGTGCTAAGCAAGCATGCTTATCACTATGCCACAGACTCGCCGTAATATACGCTCGTATAATATTCGATTTCCAATGTATAAATGCAGCTTGGGCAGGCTTATTACAACGTGGTCATTTCTTCCAGCCTACCACATAGATCTTAAGACATATTGTGGAAAATAAGACTTGTTCGGTTGTTCAGAATGAAATTTCGTATTTTTAGGTCAAATTCAATCGTAAAATAACACCTAATGCTCGAGAAAGGTGGTATTCGATATGTTTAGTATCTGAGCAAAATCTCGTGATTTAGAACGCTGGTTATTCTGGAGCAATGCCTCGATTAGGTAGTCATCAATGGTAATCGGCCTTCCAGAGCGGACAGTATCTTGAAGTGTTGTACTGCCGTCATAAGCAAAAAATCAGCTAACGGGAAAAAATCAGAAATTTAACTAAGTATGAGGTAATATTCCATATCAAATTCTGAACCATATTCCATAAAAAAATACAGAAAACCATTTATTTTAATACAAAAATCGACATAATGTGATTTTTAATTTTACAAAATACTAGGTTTTTCTAAGCAAAAAAAAAACAGAAAAATGTGATTCATAAGCAAAAAGACAGCAAGTGCCTATGCGTTTTTGCTTATGAATCACATTTTACTGTTTTTTTGTTTATGAATCACGACATTTTTAAGCAGCAATGCAAAACATGAAAGTACAGTTTTCACAAAACTTAACTTTTACCATTAGCTGCGTTTTTGCTTATGAGGGCAGTGTATCACCATTACGGATTATTTTAAACCACATTTGACACATGTGATCGTAAACAATGGACGGAAAATGTGCTTAACTATTACATTTCATAACAATATACATTCAGAACATTTGAAACGAAGTTAGCAACGGCAATTTTTTTCTACCGACATACTCGTATATCCGAGAAATACGAAACTTTTTTCGGACAACATATTATTTGGCAGTGATTTGAAATCAACCCCCAAACCGCTGGGTATGAGAATAATCGTATGATCATCTCAGCCACAGACGATAATAGATGCATTGCAAGCAAGTCATTCCTGAAATCCCCCTTTTGGAATACATAACCCAATAAAACAACCTTAGCTATGGAGTTTCTAAATATTGACAAGATGGTATTTACGAAGTAAACCAACCCTAAATGATTACATTAAAGGATTAAGTTGTTGATTAACTCAAGCCGACGTACTGCCAGCTGATTATGGTTTAGTGTAAACCTGTTCTGTTAACGCAATCTGTGCGTGCTTAATGTGAACAATACACGAATGACGAAACCGAAACGACAAAACCAAAATTAAGTTAGCTAAGTAACTACGAAACAGTACCTTTATGTACAGTTAATATAATCATGAGGTCGAAACACGTGAAGAGTTACTTTTTACGGAGATCATAAAACGTGTTTCAAAGTCTGACCGAAAAGACTTAGTTTTTTAGTGTTGAAGCCTAAAAAAATAATTTCTATTTTATCAAAAACTTGGATGAATACCTTATTTAAATGTTTACCAGGAAATTACTTTGTTATTCTACTTATGACATTAATCACCACGACACGTGTTTCTACCTCCTATCTCGACTCCCTTCTAGCGAAATGAAAAGAAATTTTAAAAAAACCTAAGTATTTAATCAAATGTAACGTTTTTTTTATTTACAAATGTCTGATGACTTCTATTGCCTAGTTGTTAAGACACCTAACATCCAACTTACAGGTTGCGGTCGATTTCAGATGGTGTTTGTTTTTTTAAATGTCAGTCTGGAAGAGAGTTCACAATATAAACAACATGTATACAATCCCTATAACATATATTACGGTGCGGAAGACAATGGGAAACCACCGCACTATTTTTCCCAAGAAAATCACATGAATATGCTCAACAATTTGTGGGGCACATTCCTCAGCATTGAGGACACTACAAAGATCCCTATAATAAGAATAGAACAATTTATACAACGTCGTTTAGAGAGCAAACTCTCCCCATGGGCACTCGAACTCGGAATTCAAACCCACCATTATCGACAGATTAAAAATATTGCAATAAATATCTAAGTTGAGTTATAAGATAGATAGATAGTTGCTGCGATATGAAAGAGTAAGGAATGATGCCAGTGGGGATTCTGATAAAGTATGTTTAAGAATAAAGTAACATAATAAGACGCAACAGTTATAAGTAACAGGGATTTATATAAATAACAGCATTGAAAGATAGTGATAAAATCAGAATAAATACGAGTACGATAGAATTTGTCATAGAAATGGTTGAAAGAAAGGAATCACATTATTATTATTCTTATTCCCATGTATTTTCAGAGTATCGTATTCTATTATTGTATTAGATTTTCGTTATATATGTTACAATATACATTGTATTGCCATGTGACAATTCTTCCTAACCAACTAGAAAGATGTTAAAGAGGCCTTAAGTGAAAAGTAGATATGAATTATTTTTTTTAAATTTGGATTCCAACGGGAATTGAACCTACAACCACGCGGTTGGAAGATCGTCATCTTACCGACTGGTAACCGAGTTATATACAAAATTATTCATACATTAATTCATAGCGGGTTCTATCACGTAGAGTAGACTTCCTCTAGAAATCCAAAGGCTAATGATATAGAGCATTCTAAAATTTTCATTTATGAGATATGTTTCACGATAAGGGATCTCTACTTGAATTTCAGTAACTTAACTAGACTGGAACCTTTTGTTAAAAAAATGTGGGTGCCAACGTGAATGGAATTAATTTTGACACAGGAACTAAAAGATTTTACAGCAATTATAATAATAAAATGACAATTTATATAGCGCTGTTTAGAGAGCAGACTCTTCTTCGAGGCGCTCGTTGTCCGAATTAAATCCACTATTATCAACAGATTAATAATATTACAAAAAATAAATTGGATGGTAAGGTGGCGGATGCGGCCATTATATTAGATAATTCTTCTCTTAAGTTAAGACCTTCCAAAAAGGGTCGTCTGAAAGTGTTTCCTAAAGCTGTGCACGCCACTTGTTCTTTAACACTAAGATACAGAACATTTTACGCCACAGGATTCCTCTAACTCGGGATTCAAATCCACTTTTATTGACAGATTAAAAATATTGCAACAAAAATTGAGTGTAAGGATAGTAACGTGTTGGATATGGTCATTTTATTTTTTTTATTTATTTTATTTTACATATGACAAGAAATATACATAATTTGAGAAAAAACAACAGGTAATTTAATTTAGATACACAATTTTTATGGGTCTGGGTTTGTTGCCCTACTTTGTCGTGTCCCCAGTAAACTAGGCTTATGCCTATATCTCACTGAGGACATATAGCATGAAAAAATAAATCGATATTATTTCCGATTTTTTTTTATAAATTATAAAACCCCGTTGCACATTTTCATCAACCTAACAAACAGTGACACCCAATTACATATGTATACATCACGTGAATCAACCCCCACATACTTCAGACTCTATAAGATTAGATACTTTTCCTCTTAAGGCAAGACCTCCTAAAAGGACTGTCTTAAAGTGCTTCATGAAGCTGCGCACGCCACCCATATTTTTAACACTAAAAAACAGAACATTCCACGCCAGAGGAACAACAACGGCAAAAGCCATATCATAATACTCCACCCTATTAAATAAATTCAAGTTAAATTGTTTATAGTTAAGGCATTAACGTTGTGGAGGTTTAAAAACATTGTAATTTGTTTTAGCAAACACTTTTTATTCCACTTTTTGTAACGGTATAACCCTACCGGTTTAAAGGCTTTCACCTCATCTTCAGGGCAGCGCAAACAAGACTGAATTCTGTTCGAACTGGTACCGATATACACGCTTCTAACGGTTGGGGACTGAGGGCATAGGGAGGCATGGGACGACCTCGGCGAACAGCGGAGAGATTCTTGGTATATATGTGTTTGTCAGATGTTCGCCTCGATGTACTGACTTAGAAATTACTAGGACCTCCAACCGTTAGAAGCGAGTATATCGGTATCAGTTCGAACAAAATTCAGTCTTGTTTGTCGTGCCCTGAAGATGAGGTGAAAGCCTTGAAACCGGTAGGGTTATACCATTACAAAAAGTGGAATAAACAGTGTTTGATAAAACAAATTACAAATTCAATTTACTCGAATAAGACGAAATCGGCCTTTAAATTCTATAGTAGCAAACATCTAATTTTTGAAAGGAGAATAACTGCAACGCAGTTCTTATTTAGGTGTTATCTAACTGATGATGAATTTCCATAACGGGGTGAACCGTGTTGGACAAAATAAACACATTTGTTATTCTCTATTCTCTATTCTCTATTCTCTATTCCGCAATCCCCTACTGGCACCGGGCCAAGGAGTGCCGTGGCATATTCGGAGGAGGCAGCAGCCACAGTTCGTGGACTAGACAACGCTTGTTTTAGACAAAAACGCTCTACGTTATTTCTTGGTTGAAATGCTGAACTGACAGAAAAATTTAAACTAAAGAAATTACTGCGCAGTCAAAAGCCGCTAAAATGTATAAAAACACATGCAGAAGTCAAAATGTCAAAAGAGATTTGAAAACTTGGTTGTGTGGGTCCTAAATAGAAAGTTAAGAAATTTAAGACTTGATTTGAAATACAAGCATGTGCCTCATGTAGATTTTTTTTTATCTTCATAAATTAACCTATTATACAAACTTTTGCCAAAGGTTATACCTATATACAAATTTATATCTTAACCCATTAGATGCGAGGTGCGGATAAATCCGAATCAACGTGTATGTCTCTCAAGTGCGAGGTTCGGATTTAACCCACGCCCTATAAAAACACTGGTTTTGAGTGCGAGGTGCGGTTATATCCGTATACTATAGAGTGAACCTTTTTTCCCCAACTTCTGACATTCTTTCGTAAAAAAAATGTTCACATGTTTAAATTTTGTCACCGAAAATTAGTCTCGCCCTTGAGATTTGTTTATTTAAGTATAAAAAATATTTTCAATGTTTGACTCGAGATTCTACGTATTTAAATTTTTTTTTAAATATATTTTTTTTAATATTTTGCTAATATTACATTTTTATTTTATCTTAAGATAAACCCCGGAATTTTGTTGTTTTTTTAAGGTGTCTTAACATATTTAACACTGCATTTCATGGCCCATCTATTCGCACTTAAATTTCTATTTATTTACAGTAACATGTCTTAAATTATTACCCAAAACTCCTTTATTATTTAACACTGCATTTCATGGTCCATCTACTCGCACTTAAATATATATTTATTTACAATAACATGTCTTAAATTATTACCCAAAATCCATTAATTATTTAACACTGCAATTGGGTTCCAAATATTTTTTTACATCTCTTCCTTTCCTTGAAATTTTGATTAGACCAAATCGTCCTCATTAAAGATAGAATGCTTAATCAATTTAAAACCAAATTTGCAATATCTGAAATGTTATATTTGATATTCAAACAACAAAAGCATTTGATATATATTATTTTAAAATGTCTTATAAAGTAAAACAGACGGTCCATTTTGTAGGAGAGAATATTACTTACGCTAAATCGATTCTACCCACTCAAAAATATTACACGATGGAATATAATGTGATTATTTAAACATTCAATATTTTTAACACAGTTTCATAGTACTAACCACAAAGATGGTAGAGGGCATAAAGAAAAACTTAACTGAAACAATTTTGAATAAAATCAAGTACCTATAGGAATCGAACCTGTAACTCTCGGGTCGAAACAAATGCTCATTTTCAACTTACTCACGAAAGATACATAAATAATTCCCAAAGATATGCTGAAAGTTTAGAAAAAAGTTAATTCGTAATAAATAATCAAAATACACACATACTTGTATCTGAGACTCCAATATAAATCAAACGCACATTAAAAATTAAACCTTCAAAAGACACGAAGGGTGTATACAGATCAAGAAGGTCGATCCAGTTCACGGATGAAATCTATAAGAGTAAGGAATGCGAGATAAACGGCAATGATGACGAACCACTGTCGGTAATGAAATTTGTGTGATGTATTTATTCTCTTAGATACTTCTGAGTGAATATAAGTTATTTATTACAATGGTATGGGCTGTACTGACAAATTCAAGTTCTAAGCCAGGTCAGAGAGGTCGGATTGTACTTACTGCTCAGATAAGCCATGAAAAATCATCCACTTGACATTAAAATGTCAAGATTTGGAAAAGTTGAAAAAATCAACGAGATTCACGCCGTGGTGCTAGATTTATGTTTCCAATAAACAAAAGCGCTGCTAAGAATTTTTTTTAAATGTATTATAACTGTCTCCAATTATTGTTAAAAATTAAATTTTACATATCGTTATACGTAGATACGCAGGAAATAAGGTTAAGCATAATAACGTTGAATAAATAAAGGAACCCGGCTTAATTGGGATAACAGGAACAACAAGTTTTATAAAATATGCGAATAAATGTCTAGTGAATACATCTGAAAAGGAAAATGAGCCTAAAAAAGAAATAAATTTACGGTTAAATGGCGAAAATTTACATAACCTGCAATAATAAAATGTACCAAATTCAAGTCCAAAAAATTCGTTTAGGAAAAAGTTATTTACACTCGTTCAAGTTTTTTGCATATTAAAGGGAATCATTAATTCAAACGCTTGTAAAACTATTCAATTAATATAGAAAAGCGTCAGTGGGCTGATCAACATACTATAGGACCTATAGTACCAGTAGACCATTCCAGGAATGGAAATCTACCTATAGTATAGGTAGATTACCATTCCGACGTCCCAGATTCGATTCCCGGTAGGACCCTGACATTTTTTTCAGACACGTTTGAAATGAAATTTATTTTTATAAGTTTAAATACAAAATGTTCACAATTTTACTTTATAAGTTTTTGACTAAATGAACGTTTTATACATAATGGTCCATAAGTCACGGTCCAATGCTCATATTCAAGCGTTGTTGTAGATCTTTATGGTCAAATCTTGCACCCATTGAGTTTCACATGAAATAGGTGCAAATCGCTTCTTAAGATTCATTGCAATGCCGTTCGAGAAATGCAAAACGGAACTGAATGTCGCATAGTTGAAATTATTTGATTATCAGCAACACTCTCTTGTACCCTTTGAATATTCTCATTAGTATACATAGTAAACGGTTTTCCGGCTTGAGGAAAGTCAACTATTGATCCCTTTTGTCAAACGGTGCAATCAATCTTATTGATATTTTTAGACTTGAATATAGTCAATTGCTTTCTTGTATTATATTAAATATTTTGATTTATATAATTGGGTTACTTTACAATTGTAAAATAAAATAAAAGATGGAGATGGAACATCATAAATTTTATTAGCGTGATCAAACGATCAACACAATGAGCACGTACTTGGATTGAATATAGACAATCATTGTACAGTAAATATAGGCTAGAAAAGGATAGAATTGTGTTTGACGTACAGAATAAAAAAATCATTAGGTAACGCTATCGTACTTAAATTGACAAGACTGTATTTTTAATAATGTCCATTTAAAAAAAGAAAAATACTTAATAATAATTGATAAGGCAGTATTTTCTTAGATGAAGGAAGAGTTACGAGAGATACCGAACCTCGTATAACGATAGGAAACCAAGTTAATGGGGCACTAAAATATATATACTCCAAACGAACAGTATCAAGATCGGCTTTGACGATAGTCCATAACAGTAGTCTGGTACCAGTTTTGGTGTATGGAAATGAAACGTAGACGAAGAAAAAGACTTAAATTAGAATAATAAATGCTATAGAAATGCATGCACCGAGAAGAATACATGGGGTGAAAATTTGTGACAGAATATGCAATGAACTTATAAGAAATGAATGCGAGTTTAAAGCTGATTTTTTTTTGCTGATGGTGAACCGAGCTGACAGGTGGTATTTGGGGTTTTACTTTTTTTTCTGCCCCACATAAATTTTTTTGTTTTTTTTTTCTTAGCCAATATGTACAAGGGTGTAGGCTGGAGAACACCTGGTGTCCTTGCGGTCGGGCTCGGTCTATATTAGTGGGGTGCATCTCGGCCAGGGCGATGTTGTGGAAAAAGGTCGTGAGCTTCTAAAAGCTTGTCTCTTAAAAGATGCATACACGAGTAAATGTGATTTTGGAATGTATTTAAATATGTACAAACTATGTTGCTATCAATAAACCTATATGTATTTATATATTTTTTGAATAAGTTGAAGAGCACTCTGAGATGGTTTGACATGTAGAACGAATGAATGAAGAAAGACTAAAAAAAAAACAAATATAAAGTGCAAATTTGAGTGAAAGGTGTGGAAGAGGAAGACCAAGGAAAACATGAGAGATCAATGTAGTCAGAGAAATCGCATGAGGTGTAGGTTATACGTGTAGAAGAGGTGAAGGATGTGTTTGGAGACAGGAAAATCTGTCGCTTTTTCCTCTCTACCTTCCCGACAAGGAAGCGACGTGATACTATGAACTCGTATGTCATGACAATAAATAGAACTACATTTTTTAAGACATTTTTAATTTTAATTTATGGTATTCCGTTACTGATAATGTTGTAGTTAGTGCAGTGACTTACTTCTCTAGTATTACTGTATGTTAAAACTGTTAGGAAAGGTAAGAGGATATAACATACAGACGTGACATGGCATAAAACTAAGGAGACGTGCAAATGGCTCAAGAATGTTATGCCTACACTGGTCTTGGCTACCAATATACAACACGTCATCGTTTATCATTAGAACCTAATGAAAACTATTAGTCTACCTTATTGACAAGTCACGCATATTTGTTTTTAAGTTCATACTATTGTATTATTTATAGTTAAGGCATTAACATTGTGGAGGTTTAAAGATATTGTAATTTGTTTGTATCAAACACTGTTTATTCCACTTTTTGTAACGGCATAACCCTACCGGTTTCAAAGTTATCACCTCATCATCAGGGGAGCACGAAAAAGATTGAATTTTGTTCGAACTGGTACCGACAAACACGCTTCTAACGGTAAACATTCTGGTTGGGGACTGTAGTGGAGGGAGGGAGGACACAACCTAAGCGAGCAATGGCGAGATTCTTGGAATATATGTGTTTGCTAGATGTTCACCCTGATGCACTGACTTAGAAATTTATAGGGTCTCTAATCTGTCCAATTTATTTCCCTTACTACTGATATGTAATAATTTGGCATCATCTACAGAAAATGTATGGTTTTCACGGTGACAATGATTAGCCATTTCAGAATAAATTAGAGAATTTTTTAAGGCGGATTTTTGTTCACGATATCTTTTTTCAAAAGATATTCCTGTCTTTCCTATATTTTCGTTAGAAGCGTGTATGTCGGTACCAGTTCGATCAGAATTCAGTCTTGTTTGTGCTCCCCTGATGATGAAGTGAAAGCCTTGAAACCGGTAGGGTTATGCCGTTACAAAAAGTGGAATAAACAGTGTTTGATACAAACAAATTACACGATCAAACTATTGTACTACATTACATAATGTTCATATCATAACACGCTTTCTTCATCTTCCCTCCATCCATATATCTTCTGATACAGTTCATTATGTTTCTCTTACTCTTTATCTTTATTTAATTCATTCAAAATTGTACACATTTGGTCCAGCCGGTATTTTTCTCAACCGTTCCATACCAAATACACATACAACTTGCATAGAAAAAAATGTTTAGTTAGCCTTTCGTTACCCATCCGACATCATTTCAACATCAAAATCACCTCAACGTGACATTTTTCGCCCTACTTCACACATTAGTTTTAAATTCACATTTATCTTAATAACATAATTTCTTACTCACATACATCGACACACCCCATATTCTCAGTGCACGGATTTGCATGAAAATAAAATCAGAATAATTTTAAAACTTTTAATCACTCTTTTAAATTTATTGTGTCATTCATCGACACACCACATATTCTCAGTGCACGCATTTCCATAAAAAAAAATAGAATAATTTTACAAATCTAAATAACTTTTTTAAAGATTTATAAAGCAAATAATTATTCGATGACTGTTTAACGTAGTTTGACTTCAAGTTACATAAGTGTTAAGCTCACATTACATTTCGTTAAAAATGGCTTTATTTTATTGACTCATATAATTTCACTTTAATTTGGTCGCACAAATCATCTAGGTTTGGGAGGATTGCCTATTTAAAGAAAATTACATTTCGTATTTTGTCATTCACCGACACATCACATTTTCTTCTCAGTACGCGGATTTCTAAAAAAAAGAAATAAGTTTTGATAAATTAAACGATTTATCTTTCAATTATAATTCAAATAACACGCTTGCATACGATCACGCCCTTTCCCTCTCAGACTACGCAGAGAGAAGAGAGCGTCAGACTTTCCTGTAACGACACACATCTTTCAACACTCAAAATATAATTCACTTGATAAAACAATACTTTCCTTGGTCTTTCTGTTACACACCATCTACACACATTTGCACCATACATCTGTATTGTTAGTCTTTCTTGAATCATTTGCTCTACATGCCCAATTTATCTCAAAGTGCTCTTTCAATCTTACTAAATACATCAGTCTTAAGTTCACATTCCTCTCTAATCACTTCATTCCGTTTTCTGTCAAACGTTGTCACCCCGTGTATTATTTTGAGTGCACACATTTCTACAGCATTTATTCGGTTTCTTTCAGTATTTTTCCACGTTCACGTTTAACTACTATACATCAAAGTTGGTCGTAGAATACTGTTGTGGGCAGATTTTAATACAATCCGGTTCAAATATATATGTTTTAGTGCGCATTGACTTTGTTCCCTAACGCTGCACGCCATTTGATATCTCATAACTCTCCCATCATCTGTGAAAATACAACCTAAATAGTAGATTCCTTAACGTGCTCTTATATTTTATTGCTCATCTATATATTATTTAAATCATAAAGTTATATTTAAAGTAAAGAAAATATAAAGATGAATTTAATTTAAAATTTATACGAATTAATTGAATAAGATCACTCCAATACTTTCAAAATCATCACATAATTCATTGTATTATTGTATTACACTTTCGTTGTATACGTAACAACCTGGAGGGCTTATTACCATGTGGCAATATATTCCAACCAACCAAAAAGATGTTAAAGAGGCATTTTATTAAAACCAGACTTTTAAAAAATCTGAGTTCCAACGGGAATGGATCCGCAACTTCCGGGTTAGAAGATTTATCGCTTTTTTTTTCGAAAGAAAAATAAATATAAAAATAAAGCGGTGGTTGAAATAGGCTGATGAACAATAAGCAAACAAAATAAACTGATACTAATAAAAATAATCCCGGGAGAAGCGAATTATAGGGGTAAAGGCTCAAATTCCGGCGACTTGTGGATGAACTAAAAAACAAAATGGACCCATAATTTATTACGGTAATTTCGAGAAAAATGAGCTACCGTGAAAGTTTTCGGCGCTATAAAAACATAAGCACTCTTTTACTTCATATTTTAGACTTTGGCAGGCAAGAGCGCGAATAGATATACGACTTTATATACTCGTTGATCAGGGATTGGGAATTTTTCAGGGATCAAGGGATCGGGCAAGCATAATACATAAGAATAACAACTCAGATTTATTAAATTATGAATATATGATAAAACTAAAACTCATTATGAAAACCTATTTAAGATTCTACCATTTGATAAAAATAAAACATTTTAAATTAGAATATTTTACAATAAATTAAATTACTTTACTACCTCCTATCCCAAGGCTCTCAAGAGGTGAAATGATCATCACACACGTGTAGCAGCATTAATGAAATTAGTGGAATAACAAAGTACTACATACATATCATTACGCCATCTCCCTATCGGGGTAGGCATACTTTCCTATCTTGACATACACCTTTAGATTCCACCAAATTCATACACCTTCACTTACAACTTATAAGATTTCTCTGACTTTCAAAGTTTCCTTCTTTTAGAATATAATTCACTTGATACAACCATACTTTCATTTAGTCTTCATCTCACATGCTTTACACTCACATTTGTAATATATATTTAATGTATTGTTAAATACGAGATATGATCAATATAAAACCGGACATAAGTAATGCCACCGGGATAGTGTGAGGTATAGACCTATGCTTCTACATAGTTGTCAGTTGCGTTAAGCCTTATGACTCAGTCTGCCAAAAATCTAAGTTCTGTGTGCATCCATATCTGTTTCGCAAGCAATTTTAACACGTGCGCTTCTGCGATTGCCAATTTGAGCAGCGCACGGTCATCACATTTTATTTAATACTAGGAAATGCAGTGTCTGACACTCTTGCAATGCTTCGCCAGATGATGAAACTATGAGTCGAACCCAATATTATGAATAGTATTCGGATTTTAAAAATGGTCCGCTTTTTGTGACGGCTTTGAAGCATGGCAGAAACACTGTATTCGCTGTATTGATGAAAGAGGAAACTATTTTGAAGGCGATGCGGTTCAAAATATAATTATTCAATAATAAAGGTGTGTTTTAAGCCAGTCCGGTTTTATATTGATCATATCTGGTATTTGATTATGGAGTTCGACAAAATTAAAGCCAAAGCCTTAGATAAAATTAAGATTATTAAAAAAAACTAATTATTGACACATTGCATGGCTACTCGACTAGACTTTCAAGACGAATTATGAAGTTCCTAGAATTAATGGTGGCAGAATGTGTATGGTGACAGAATGCTGAGAGGGTTAATTTTTTCGTCCTTGAAAGGACCGAATAGTGAAATTAGATAATCTTAAACTTGTGAGAACGCGTTTGTTGTTGAAAAAAAACTTCCTTATATGGTTTCGTTAAAAATATCAGGTGATATTCAACATTGGGAGAACCTGACATGACACTGGGAAGAGAGATATGGTTTTAAATTTCAATATTCTTTTGTATTCGAATCACGTTAATTTATTTATATTTTGTGTTTTAAGTTTAGATAAAAAATGTTACATTTTGTTGAAAGAAGCATGAGCCATTGCTGAAAAATTGTTTTACAGTTTGGTAATTGAGCATGGCTGGGGTACAATGTTATCTCCCAGCCACGCTCTCCATTGTATACGTATTACCAATTCGGATATGATGAAAAGCATCATACAAATCAACGAAAAAATTCTCAAATAAAAAATTGAGTTAAAAAATAAACACATTCTATCACTTTAGAACAAGGTCTTTCGGAGTGTTGCACCGGGTGGTTTGGCTTATGATGCCAACGTTTCGAAAACGTAGCAGTTTCCATCTTCGGGGTTTGTTCATAGCCAACTTCGCCAATAAGTGATAAGATACCGCTTGGCCAACAGCAGAATCTCAACCGGAACTTGAACGTGTTTTCGTCCAAGTTCGAGACTGTAAAGTTAGCGCATTGTTCCCTTCTACTAAAGGAGAACGAGCGTGCGGCTTCCACAAAAGTTCAAGTGTGTTGATTTCCATTTAGTTGTCACTTCAATTTGATTATGGGATACTATGTCGTTTTAAGGTGGTCCTGTTTTGAGGAGGAATACGCTTTATTATTGCTGCTTTCCTTAAAAATATCATTCTAATGTAACGAAAAGTAAGAATATTAAACATTATCTCAATGTCAATTTTGAATAATTCAATTCGTAAATATTCAGAGAGATACCGTCGAAAAAAATCGTGACCGACTATAAAATGTATACGATTAATCCGTAGATCCTGACTGTTTTCCGACTCCTGTTCAACATAATAAGGGTCATTCTGTGGAAGAGACCCAACCCTCCGCTAAGTCATATGGTAGGCAGTTCTAGAGCACGGGTATTGTTTGTATTTGTACGAAGACACGAGACTTGATTTATGGATGTGGTTAGCAAATGCCCAATTTCAATTTTCCTCCCTTGGCCGGGGAGTTTTATGGAAATTTATCCAACATATAACGAGGTATTCTGATTACTATCCCAATTATGAATACGTAACTTAAAATATACATAAGGGACTATTTGATATCGTTGGTTTGTTTTGGATTATTATTATCTAAACGTTTTATTTTTTTCATAAATACAATATTATATCTAAGTTACTCTAGGTACATACAGGTAACCCCCGTTGATCGCGGTAAATACGTTCCGGACATGGCCGCGATAAACGAAATTCCGCGATCAACGGGGAATTAAAAAAAAATCGTTTTAAGATTCTAAAAAACGTTTTATTTTTAAAATAAACATTAAATAACAATGTCATATAAAATATAATTCATTATTTTTTTTTCCGCTTTGCAAAAAAGAATCTAGATTTCCTTGTTTGGCCTCTCTACGTTTATTGTGTAAAATTTGTCTATAACCGTCAAATAATCCATTACAACCACGCTTTACAGCATACACTAGCTCATAATCTTCGTCATTTTCTTCTAACAACTGCATGCACTGATTGTGAAGAGAAAGGGCCTTTTCGATTATTTTAACACTTAATATCTTCGACGATATTTTGAATATCATTTTCGTAATTCATTTGATCATCAATTTCTCTGAACAACCTTTTCCAAACGCTCTTCATACAATATTGGGTTACTTAATTCCACGCTTCGTCGATGTTTCTGATAGCTACATATTTCGTCTCACTCGCGCTCGTGAATTTACGTATATATGTACATGTGTATTATGTGAGTGAGCGAAAAAGAAAGATAGCTCGCTCGTGCAACTACACATTATGACGATTCCTGGAATGTGTCGAAGCCGGACATGTGTTGTTTAAAATACCGCGTTTAAACGAATTCGCACTCACCGGGGTCGCGATGAACGGGGGTTACCCGTAATATATATCTTTATTTATTACGCTGGTTTGTTTCTTGCTTGTATAAAGATGTTTGTTTAAAACGTGGTGAGAAGTGGTGAGTAAATTATTTTTATATGATTATTACGCTAGTTTGTTTCTTGCTTGTATAAAGATGTATGTTTAAAACGTGGTGAGAAGTGGTGAGTAAATTATTTTTATATGATTATTGAGATAACGTCGCGGTTGGAATTTTCAATGTGATAACTTGGAATTCAAGTAAGTGATTGCTGAGTGTATGGAAATGTTTCAGACTGGTGATAACATATTTATCGACGACCGTGGTCTAACGTTTAGCATTCGCAAGCGGGCTCCGAGGTTCGATTCCTAGAAGATTCACTTCTGATTTATATTTTTAAACCTTTTACATCTGAATTTATGTTATTTAGTAGCTTATGTGCTGAATATCATAAAATCGTATAGTGCTATTAACAAACACAAAACTAGCGATACACAAAAATGTCCCTATCATTTTGGAAGATTAATCGGAACCTTGCCATCGGAACTTTGGGTTTAATCTGTCAAAAATGTGTGTTTGCTGAAGTAGTATGCCCACAATAAACCAATACACGCACATGCAGCTTTTATCTACAGGATAACTGAGACTCATACTACATCACGAGGGATAGCCTATCGATTTAATATATTTAGGAAAAATATATGAAATGTGTAATAAAGACCACTTCGTCACAGTTCCTGCCTTATAAAGTGGTTCTATAGTATATCTAGAAAGTGGTATTAATATTCGTAAACGTCGTTAAATTTTTGTCACGGTTTGCCCTATTAAGTTTTTTACTTAATGACGCAATAGAAATAGAAGATTGATTGATCGAGTCATTATTATTAGTTTTTTTATCAAAACAAGTTTTAAAAAACACACATGGTAACAACACAACCATGACAGTATAAATATGAAAAATATCACTAGTAGAGCGCTATGGTGTATTTAAAATTTATAAAGTACTGCTTAGGTTGAAGTTAATAAATTCTAGTGAAGTAGGATCTGAAATTTGTAAAAGCCAGGATTTCAAATCGTCTCAACAAATTTATTTTATTTTTATTTATTGGTACATCATTGCTCAAAGGTACAACAGGCGAACCAGTATATACTATATTCTTATCATGTTGTTTATAGTTAAGGCATTAAAGTAGTGGAGGTTTCAAGACATTGTAATTTATTTTTATCAAACACTGTTTATTCCACTTTTTTTTTTTTTTGGTGGAAAAAAGTGGAATAAACAGTGTTTGATAAAAATAAATTACAATATTCTTATCAACCAGGCAAGAGTTACACATGCTGTGTCAATCGCTGGTTGAAAATTGAAAAAGCTTTTCGGATTACACACAAACAGTAAAATACTTTTCGGATTACACACAAACAGTAAAATACTTTTCGGATTACACACAAACAGTAAAAAATCAAAACTAAATTTACAAAGCAATGGTAGAGAATGAAGACATGAAAAAAAAGCTTGGAGAAGGGAGAAATATGAAAGAAAAATAAACATGGCCAATTGATAAGACATGTCTCCCTACACGGGGGGTTGCGGGTTCGATTCCCGTTGGAATCCAGATTTATTTAAAAAAGATTCCAGACGGGTTTTTACTCAAAGCCTTTTTAATATCTATCTGGTTGGTTGAAAGAGATTGACACATGGCAATAAACCCACCAGGTTGTATTGTATACAACGAACGTGGAATACAATACATACATACCATCACACCATTTCACTGGCGGAATAGGTAGAGAGAACACAGCGTCAGACTTTCCTATGACACCATACCCTTTTCTACATCCATACACCTTCTCATATAACTCCTACGATATCTCTGACTTTCTGTTTTTTTCTTTCAAAATATAATTCACATGATTGAACGATAGTTTCTTTGGTCTTCCTCTACCATGCCTTCCACTCACATTTAAAGTGTATATTTATTTCGATAGTCTTTTTTCATTCATTCGCATTCATTCATTAATTTACACATCATCTCACAGTGCTCATCTTCATCTTACTCAACAGCACATTAGTCTTAAGTTCACATTCATCAGTAATCACTTAATTTCGTATAATCATAAATTGTCGTCCAATGTACTTTTCTGAGTGCATGGATTTCTACAGCATTTATTAGGCTTATTTCGTTTTTTTTCCACGTCCATGCTTCACTCCCATACATCAAAGTAGGCACTCACTTAAATATAGCGATGGACTATCATTTTAGCAGATTTTAATACTATTTAATACACGATTATATAAAAGGAAAATACAAGCCATGTAAGAAGATATATTATGATGGTTAAGCTATTTTTTTAGCAAGCCAATAAAGATGCAAGTCACAGCAGCTGGTAGATTATTGATGATTATAAGTTTATCAAGATTATTGCGATCAAATTATAACACAAGACGAAATCAAATCAAATGGGCTAATTTAGTAAACCATGAGACATTTTGTACGAGCCAAAACTTCTGCTTATTGACCGAAACTTCTACTTATTGACCAAATTCATTAATTATTTTAAAGCTTTAAGGCTTTAACTCTTATGAGTTAAGACCATGACAATCATTTAAAATTTCACCTTTCTTTAAAGGCAGAAGAAAACAAAATATAACAAAAAGTTTATTAAATATTATTCCCATAACCATTTAACACATTTGCCGATTTCACATAACGATCATCATCAGAATTATTTTAATCTGCGATTATTCTTGAAATTGCTTCGCTCAACGAGCATCATCAAAATTATTTTATTGTGATTTGTTTTATAAAACACGTTTACTCCACTTTATGAAACGTTATAACCCAACCGGTTTCAAGGTTTTCCCCTCATCTTCAGGGGAGCACAAACAAGAGCCTTGTTTGTGCTCCCCTCCTGATGATGAGGTGAAAGCCTTGAAGCCGGTAGGGTTATACCGTTACGTAAAGTGGAATAAACAGTATTTGATAAAAACAAATTATTTACAATGTGTTTAAACATCCACAATGTTAATGACTTAACTATAAATAATATAAGAATTCACTCAACGAGCATCCCGATAATGATGTCGCTCAACGAAGTTTCTGAGTTTTATCGCTTTAAGATCACCCTGAGAATAATTTAGTTCAACAAACATTCTCAAAATTATTTCGCTGAAGTATTCTCAGAACTTTAAGCACATTTACTCAAAGATACTCGCTGAGCGAATCGGCAAAAAAAATCAGGGAAATAGTAATAAACAAACATTATTTTTTTATTTTTCTGCATTATAAAGCAATAATTTTAAGTCGTGAAACTTCTTAAGTAGAAAAAGTGTTTTTATAAGAATTTCGTATACTGAATTTTAATATCCATAAATCGAATCGAAGTGTAAAACGCGATAAATTAATCATGTTAGATTGTATCACGCACATTGTGAGGGAGCCGAAGCACGTAGTGCAGAACGCGTGTTTGTATTCACTAACATGATGCGGGTGTGGGCACACAAGAGGCACAAAACAGCTAAGACCGTTCTTGTGCGGAGCACTATTCCAGAACGGGAGACGGGATTAGAATATCAATATACTTATTACCAAGTGTCAGTTTTACGAGCACTTCATTTGGTTCCATTGCCTTACATACAAAAACATATATGCATATACAATCACGCCGTCTCGGGGTAGACAGAAAAGAGAGGGCACCAGGGTTACATATCGCGACACACATATTTCGTTTCTTCTATATCCATACACCTAAGCATACAGCTCCTACGATTTCAAAATTCCCTTCTTTCAAAATATCATATACTTGATCCAACCATACTTTCCTTGGTCTTTATCTACCCCTCACATGTTCATTGTACATTTGTTTCATAAGTATTTTTTTATGAATTCGTTCAATGTATCCAAACAGTCTCACGAGTGCTCTTTTTCATCTTGCTCAACATTTCAGTCTTAAGTTAACGATTTTTTAAATAGGATTAACTTGTTTTTGTATGTGATTGAAAAAAGCCGAATAAATGTTGTGGAAATGCGTGTAATTAGAATTATATATGGGGTGATAATTTATCACAGAATACGGAATGAAGTGATTAAAGATGATCTCTACATTTTATTCTGCAGCTCCATTGATCGAGCCTTCAGGGGTTTTGAACCAATAAATTAGACACGGAACCCGCAGATCATCATTGCACACGTTGGCAATAATATTGGGTGTACAAATAAGTCACCGCTGTTTGACAAAAGTTGGCGTCACCAGTAAGTTATGGTTAAAATTGTCAGATGTAAAATGTCATTATCGTAAGGTTGGACATCTGTCAACAACATGACCTTGAAATATTAGTGAATTTTTATCAGTATAACATATTTTTTTGTGTTCGAAAATGTCAAGTTTTGAGCCGAATAAGCGTCATTTGCGGGAACTTTTGATTTACTTCTTCAATTTGAAGAAATCTGCAGCTGAGGCGCATCGATTGCTTGTAGAAGCATATGGTGAGGCTGCCTTAAGTGAGAGAAGTTGTCGTGAGTGGTTTCAAAAGTTTAAGAACGGTGAATTTGACATCGAAGACAAAGAACGTAGCGGAAGGCCGAAAGTGTACGAAGACGCGGAATTGGAAGTATTATTGGATCAAGATTCGTGCCAAACGCAAGAACTTGCACTTACATTAGGAGTGACTCAACAAGCAATTTCACATGGGTTGAAATCATTGGGAATGATTCAAAAACAAAGAAATTGGGATTCATATGAACTGACACGGAGAAACTTTGAATGCCAATTTTCCACATGTGAAATGCTGCTTGCCAGGCATAAACGAAAGGGTTTTCTGCACCATATAGTCACTGGTGATGAAAAATGCATCCATTATGATAATCCAAAAAGGAAGAAATCATGGGGATCCCCTGGTCATGCTTCAACATCTACGGCTAAGCCAAATATTCATGGAAAAAAACTCTTGTTGTGTATTTGGTGGGATCAGCTTGGTGTCGTGTATTATGAGTTGCTCAAACCGAATGAAACCATTGCTGGGGCTGTCTACCGAACATAATTGATGAGATTGAGTCGAGCACTCGAGGAAAAGCGCGCCCACTACTACGCCAGACACGACAAAATTATTCTCCTGCATGATAATGCTAGTCCACATGTTGCGGCAACGGTCAAAACCTATTTGGAAACACTCAATTGAGAAGTTTTACCCCACCCGCTGTATTCACCAGACATTGCTCCTTCTGATTACCACTTGTTTTGATCGATGACGCATGGCCTGTCTGAGCAGCACTTCACATCATATGAAGATATCAAAAATTGAGTCGATTCGTGGATAGCCTCAAAAGATGATGATGATGACTGACGCGGTATTCGTATGCTGACAGAAAGATGGGGAAAAGTAGTGGCAAGCGATGGGTACTACTTCGAATAAAACATGAGGTTCCGTTCTTTCACAATAAATGCCCATTTTTTTTTTATAAAAAACGGCGGAAACTTATTTGTACACCTAATACTAATGTCAGTTATGATTTTGATTTTTATGATACATACACATATATATTTGAAAAAAAAAAGATAAATCTCAATGAAAATGTGTATGGAAGTTAAGGAAAATAAATATTTGAAGACAAATAACGTTTTTTTTTTGGGTTTTGTGTTAAATCTCGATAAGAAATTAGCACATCTGATTGAGTCAGAAAAATGGTTCTAAATTCGAGCCAGATCATCCAGTCGAATTCATATTGACTCAGAAAGATCGTTCCAAATTCGAGCTAGATCGTTAAGTCAAATTCATATTTAGTATGATATAAATAAATAAATAAATAATAGGTTTATTGATAGCAACATAGTATGTACAGATTATATTTAAATAACACTTCTAAAACACATAAATTGCAGATTATACATTAAATACATAAATTGCAGATAATACATTAAAAACAAATTCATATTTAGTATGATATGGCAACTTTTAGATAGAAGTGATCAGAAAAAAAACATATATAAAAAAACTTCTTATCTCAATAGAATATAATATAAATATGGAGCATAACCATTATATTAAATTCTTTTGAAAATCCCAATTTCTACGGCATGTATACAAATACCCCATGAACTGTCCATACATGGCTAAACCTCGTGCATAACTTATGAAATATGATTAGGTATAGAAAAATATTGAAAGGCGTTTTGCATTAGCGAACATGTTTTAAGGTGTCCATAGTCCTATGTTATGTAATTCAATAAATCAATTGCCAAAATGAAAGTACACAGTGGTGTGCTAGAATCTATTTTGGTGTATAAAAGTGGACTGAGGATTAAAGGAGAGTTATGAGAATAAATTACACGCAATATAAATGCGTGCCTCACGAAGAATATTTGAAATTATTGGTATGAAACAGTAACGTAATCTAGTAGAGGTGGAGCAAAAAACATGCAATTTTTCAAACAACATGTACACAATCGATCGTATAAATAATTGCATGATGTTTAGCGGACTTAAGAAACTAACGGGTTGTGTTAGTTAAAAGTTATCAAAAAAAAAATATGGGTTTTAAAGAAGGTTTGGATAAATTGAGAGAATGAGTTGCGAAAGATTTTCAAACTACATATGAATATCTGAAATTAATGGAGAAGAAGGAAGAGATAATGGAAAGACAGTGCGAAAAAAATAACTGAGAAATCATGAAAAGTAACAGAAAATATATTATGAGGAGAGCACTGAATACTAAGTAGGCAGGATTGCTATTGGTGGAAGAACCTTCTCAAATCTAAGATGTGCAGATGACACAACGTTAATTACCACATCAGAAGAAAAAATGGGCACGCTGCTTAAAAAGATGGAACACGATAGATATAGGTCAAAAACTAAGTTTATGATAATAGACCGCAGTAACAAACTGACACAAAAAAAATGTGAATCATGGTCTGAAAGTGGTTACCGACTTTATTTACCTAGGCTCCAGTATTATCAACAATGTAGAATTTGAGGTTGATGTGAAAAGAATAACTGGAATGGCAAAAAATGCGTTGTCAAAGCTGGAAAATATATAACGACGATAATGCATCTAGTTAAGTATCGCGTCTTCGCAATATTCACGTATGGCGCGAAGACTTGGACTCTGAGAGCAAGTCAGAGACGTAGAATATAGTAGATGCATTTGAAATGTGATGTTACGAATTCCGTGAGAGACGCAACTGAAATACCCTTAATAACTGATCTTCGAGCCGCGGAGTGCAGGAATAGATAGACAGGAGTCGTTGACTATCATGGGAGTCACGATGCACAGATATAAGCTACACGGCCGGATGATGATGATTTTTTTCTTATTCATTAACGTTCAATTCCTCCCAGGGTGTTGGCGATCATAACAGCTTTCCTGCCCTTTAAACAGTAGCTCTGAATATATATATATATATATATATATATATATATATATATATATATATATATATATATATATATATATATATATATATATATATATATATATATATATATATATATATATATATATATATATATATATATATATATATATATATATATATATATATATATATATATATATATATATATATATATATATATATATATATATATATATATATATATATATATATATATATATATATATATATATATATATATATATATATATATATATATATATATATATTACTCCAATAAACCACTCCCGTAAGTTCTTCAACCAGGAGATGCGTCTTTTTCTCGCACTTCTTCTGCCATAAATTTTCCCGTGCAATATCGGTTAAAGAATTTCATACATATCTCCTCGCATTACGAGTATATGTCCAAAGTACTCAAAGTTTCTTCTTTTCGTGGTGGATAATACTTATTTACAATTTATATTACCAATCCATCAGATTTCGTTCAGTTTACCGTATCATGTGAACATAAGCACAAAATATATTTAATATAAAAACATACTCGTATATACCACTGCGCAATAAGGAGAAAATTGATTCAAAACAACTTTGTCAATTAGACGGGATCACTCTTACTGAGCATTGTAAATTGTACATAGAACTTATATGTCTAGCAATGTAATCTTAACCGTGGTCAGAAGTCAAAAGATAACCACTGCAACAATCTTATGGTTACTATTTATTTTGGGCATCGTTGCACCCTGACACGGCATGATACGAAGTTATAAAAAAAGATAAAATATTTCTTTAATTTATATTAAAATCAAATGGTTTATGTCAAATGGACCTAGGAAGACTTGTTTCTTTTCTCAAAGAAAAACAGAAAATAACAAGTTTTGAGTGGGATTCGAACCATTTTAAAAAATAAGCGAGCAAGTTAATCACATAAGTGTCACTTTATTTAACTTTTAGACACATTTAATTATTTTTTTTAAATATTATTACGACTATAACAATAATCATTTTGTGGAATTCAATTTGACGGCGATTTATCTAAATCAGAAATCTTTCCTATCGACAACTCACTAGTTATTCCAGGAATGAAATCTCTGCGTTTTCGAAAGGTAGATTAAAAGAAAATTATGAGCCATACTTTATGTAAAACTATTTTATTTGATTTTTTTAGACCGAAGAACATGAATAATAACGAAGTAACACAAAGCAAGATAAATGATTTGCATATAATTCTAAGTCTTAGATTATTATCAAAATTCATAAATTAATTAGAATTGTGAGTTAGAGCGTCCTTCAGCAGAGTTTGATCTCTAAACGGCGCTATATAAATTGTTATTTTATTATTATTTATAAAAGATAATCGTCGATTCTCTGACCCATTAAAAATTATGATAAAGATGGAAATGTATGTCGATTGCTATATGCTGATGACATGGTAGTTTACCGAAGAATAAATATGATTTATTTAATTTGATATGTAAATTGAATGAAAAATGCGAAGCGAAAGATCTGAGGAATAATGTTGCGAAATCAAAAGTTATGCTGAAAGAAAAGTAAACGCCGTCTATGGGTTAGCGATGGAAGATTGGAGCAAGTTGAAGAATCACGCTATTTGGATATATTTTCTCCGACGATGGAAGAATTAAGATGGAAATCAATGAAGCACTCAAATATACACAATCGAATCGAGCAGTATCAAAACCTGCTAACATGATGGTCCACAACAGTATTTTCGTACCAACTTTGATGTATTTTAGTACCAACTTTGATGTATTTTAGTACCAACTTTGATGTATTTTAGTACCAACTTTGATGTATTTTAGTACCAACTTTGATGTATTTTAGTAACAACTTTGATGTATTTTAGTACCAACATTGATGTATTTTAGAACCAACTTTGACGTATTTTAGTACCAACTTTGATGTATTTTAGTACCAAATTTGATGTAACATACATGAACGTAGTAAAATACAGAAATGATTCGAATAAATGCATGCACTAAGAACAATATACGGGGTGATCATTTTGGACAGAATATGAAATTAAGTGATTAGGGTTAAATATGAAATTAAGGCTGATGTACTTAGTTAAATGAAAAAGAGCACTTGTAGATGGTTTGAGTTTAAACACGCGGAACGAATGAATGAAGAAAGTTTAACAAAACAAATATATAGAGCAAAATGTGAGAGGAAGAAGAAGACTAAGAAAAATATGATTATGTCAAGTGAACTAAAGTCTGATACTCTGTCCTCTCTGCCTACCCCGACAGAGAAAATGCGTGATGATATATGTGTATGCATATATGTATGAAGATGCATGAATTAATGAATGAGGGTCTTTAAAATAATTTATAAGGTAAAATATCATTTGGAGAATAATTGAATTATAAACTTACAAAACCAATTTCCAATAAAAGTAACTATGTACAGCGCCATTTTACAAAATAGAGATTAAACTTCCCGAAAAATATGTTAATATGTCATCTGCCATGAATAATTCAGCACTTCTTAAATTATAGAGACTTGCGAAATATATTTTGGTATTTAATTCTGAATTCATCTGAAAGCGTTACAAAAACAACATAAAAAGGTTATTTCATGTTTAATTCAATATATGAGTGGCTCAGTTTCACAACAAACCAAATATTACGGACTTGGAGCGAGTCTTGAAACTAGTTTGGATTTCATCATATAACGTGATCAACGCACTACAAACTGTGAGCAACAACTATAAACACTACACTACACCTGAAGCCGAATGCATTGCTGTCCCATATCGGAAAGTCTACAAATCTGTAGTATTTGTACTCGTAAGTTTTGAGCGGTTTTATTACCAAATATGTTTTTCTTAACATATGAAGGTAAGGGGAAGTACCTTATCAAATTACCATAGCCACTGCCTTCCTATCGTTGTACTGAAATTTGAAATATTTGTTTTGAAATATTTAAATTTGTCAACAATAGTGGGTTGAGTCCCTTTTGTTGGAACGCCCCTGAGGAGAGGCTCCTCTCGAAACAGCATACATACTCGTATTTTATTTTATTTAACATTTTTATTACAAATACAATCTGACGGGATTATTGCCAGGCGGCAATCTCTTCCATCCAACCATACAAAAGAAAATGAAGTTACATGGTCGCATAAATCATTCAAATGACTATCCATCCCCACGAAATCCATGAACACATACGTGATCATATGCCCACAGACCCCACAAAGACGGACATCACCCGAACATTCCTTTTCATATAAAATGAGAATTCATCAATCAAAGAGAAAGGAAAAGATGGTGGAGAGGAAAGGAAAAACAATCAGGAATGAAACAAGTTATATTACTGACTAAAAGTTAAGAGTTTTTTCAGTCGATTCTTAAAGCATGCCAAGGACGAAGCGAGTCTAGCATTGGTTCGTAACTGATCCCAGAGTCTCACTGCATACATACATAAAATATATAAATTAAAACATACCATCACGTTATCTCCATGTCTGGGTAGGCCGAGAGGAGAGACCGCCATAATTTTCTCTCTCGACTTATATCCTTGGCCTCTTCACATCCATATACCTTCTCATACAACATCTTCGATTTTTATGACGTTCTACGTTTCCTTCTTTCAGAATATTACTTTTTTGATCCAATCATACTTTACTTGGTCTTCATCTAACACGCCTTCCACACACATCTGCACTATACATCTGTTTTAAAAGTCTTTCTTCATTCCTTCGTTCCACATCTCCAAACCAATTCAGTGTCCTCTTCTTCATCTTACTTAACACATCAGCCTTGAGTTCGCATTCACCTCTTATCACTTCATTCTGTATTCTATCATACATTTTCTCTCCATATGTTATTCTCAATGCACATATTTCTAAACCATTTATTCGACTCTACTATTTTGCCACGTTCATGTCTCATTCCCATACATTGACATCCACTTCCAACTATCAATCGTATCTAAACGGCGGTACATCTTCGTCTCTAAACGGCGGTAGATCAATCGTCTTTAAACGGCGATACATCAATCGTCTCTAAACGGCGGTAGATCAATCGTCTCTAAACGGCGATACATCAATCGTCTCTAAACGGCGATACATCAATCATCTCTAAACGGCGGTATATCAAGCGTCTCTAAACGGTGGTACATCAATCGACTCAAAAACGGCGGTACATCAATCGTCTCTAAATGGCGGTACATCAATCGTATCCCATACATCAATCGTCCATAAATTGTCCTTCTAATATTATCTCTAATATTATGTATCTTTGATAGCATAACCATGATGATCCAATTCTCTCCAGGTTCCCCATAAGCGATTGCATAACTTTCAAGTTTTCTAAGTCCTTCGTCACGCAATCCCGCAATCGAAGCCTCGACCATCCAATGGATTGATTTTATTATCTATTCGCTGTCCGTCAGTTCAAGTGTCGCAGTCACCTCGACCTGATTACTTTAATCTATTTAATTTTAATTTATTGCAAAAAAAATATATATAATTTTAATAGTCAATAATTTTGCGTTTGTACATCTTAAAAATAAGAAACGTCTCCTAGTTTTATGGAACAGATTTAAAACATGGGTACAAAGAGCATCTTTCATAAAAAAAACGAATAACTTCATGCTGAAATAGCGTACATTAAAAAATCGTTGTTTCGTGGTAATTTTAGAAGTTTTATAGTGTAGAGTAATTTTTTTAATCAATTAAATGCATGTCACTAAATGTGAAAGAAATAAAATGGTTGAATGTATAAAAAAAATTCAACAACAAATTTATTAATTTCACCTAATCCCCTTGCTTAGAAAATTGCATCCATTCTACCCTACATTCACTTTGAGAAAAATAAAAAATTGTATGTGACCCCACTGAAAAGTCAAAACAAACTTTCCAGCTTAAGAAGAAAAAAAATATGAACTAATGAATGCATACATACATATTATCACGCTGTGCCCCTTGCGGGGTAGGCAATGAGAAAACGATTCTCCAAAATTTTCTATCCAGGTACGCAACTTTTATCACCTCCGTATTCATGCATCTCGTCATACACAATCTTCTATTAATCAGAATTCTCACTTTGCCTTCTTTTAAAATCTGGTCCATTTGATCTAGCCAAGTTTCCCTCGGTCTATCTTCACCACGGACACCTTGCACTTCTGACTTGTATATTCAATTATTAATTCATTATTCATTCATTCTTTCTACATGCCCAAACCATCCTAAAGCTCCTTTCTTAATCTTACTTAAAACATCGATTTATCCATGCATTAATTTCTGATGTCTTCATTCCGCCTTCTTTTAAACATTGACACTCCACAAATTTTCCTTAATGCACGCATCTCCATATCATTAATCTTACTCTTTTCTTCACCTTCAAGTCCAAGTTTTACTTCAATGCATCAAAGTGAGCACCAACACACTATCATGTATTATCATTTTTGCTACTGTTGCGTGGTTGTTGTATAGAATATGAAGTGTACGTTCATCTTATCTCCTGTCGCTACCTATCTTTCAATGTCATTTTCAACTCGACCACCACACCTAAACATTTTTGCTATTGTTGCGTGGTTGTTGTATAGAATATGAAGTGTACGTTCATCTTATCTCCTGTCGCTACCTATCTTTCAATGTCATTTTCAACTCGCCCACCACACCCAAACAAACTGTCTAGATAACAGAACTCATCAGCCTGCTGCAGTTTTTCTGAGTTGATCCATACATCGCGCACACTTTTTACCACACTTCTTTCTATAACCATAACGTTTGATTTTACTACATTCATTTTCAAACCTTTTACTAGACATATCTCACATTACTCACTTATCATATATCCGTTAAATCACCTTCATTTTCAGCAAGCATAACCATATACTCATATATCATCTGCATACGAAAATCTACAAACATTTACTTCACTCATTTTTACACCTTTCCAATCATATTTTAGATCGCGTACACATTAATATATTTATAAATTAAACAACCAAGGTGACATCACATATTCTTGTTCTACGCCTTTCATAATTATAAACCACTCAGTGAGTTCTTCATTTACTTTTACACATGGACTTTTACACTGTCTTCATACAGTGAGGCAACTGCACTTAGTAATTTATGAAAAAATGAAAATAAAAATAAAAATAAAAACAAACGAATGAATGTGGAAAAAAAATAAAGAAGTAAAAATAACGAGTCATTAACACTGTACTGAAAACCTCCAGTTAATATCAGCTTAAACAGATTTTTGTTTTCGTAGGTTTTTGTCACAATATTCGTTAAAATAGTATGAATCACACGATGTTCTTCATGTTTTAAACAAAAGTTAAAGTTGTGATTAACATATGTTAGATACGAAGAATGACCTCAGCAGCTTTCAAAAAGTGTGCAATTTAATCATCAAAAAATGTATTTTGCAATATAGATTGCTGATGAGGAATAGATCGGAGAAAATACTGGCGAGGTTATATCGAAGGAATGGAAAGCACAAAAAACTCCTGTTTGATCATTTATGAAAAACTTACATGCAGCCATTCGCTTTCGAAGCACATACTTTGATGCGATAATAAAATATGTCCAAATCGATTGATCGTGATAAGCTAGTAAGAATAAAACGCGAGCGCGTTTTCGTTATCATAGCCAAAACTGAACAAAGCACGCCAAATAATATTTACTGAAATTCCAGCCATAAATACGTCCAAATCGATTATCCGTAATAAGTTAATAAGAATGATAAGCGAGCGCATTTTGTTCATTAAAGTCAAAACTGGAAAAAACACGCCAAATAATGTTTACTGATATTTCAGTCAACGGCGTCTAAATCGACCGTTTTAATAAGCTAGGAAGAATGAAAAGCGTGCACGTATTCGTCATAAGAGCTAAAACTGTAAATAACACGTCAAATAATATTTACTGAAATTCCGGACATAAATACGACCTAATCGATTGTTTGTAATTAGCTTTTAAGAATAAAAAGCATACACGTTTTCGTACTTAGAGCCGAAGCTGGAAAAAAACACGGCAAATAATATTTACTGAAATTTCAGACATATATGTTACATATATATGTACGTCCTAATCGATCGTACGCAATATGTAAGAATGAAAAGCGAGCGCTTCTCGTTTTTAGAGCCAAAACTGGAAAAAAATCCGCCAAACAATATTTACTGAAATCCCAGTCATAAGTACGTCTAAATCGATCGTTCGTAACGAGCTGAAAAGAATGAAAAGCGAGCGCGTTTTCGTCCTTAGAGCCAAAACTGGAAAAAAATAAACGCCATCTTTTTACTGAAATTCCAGTCACAATTTATCAATCAATGTAATGTTAGTGTTTAAATGATAATTAAAATTAAAATAATGAGAAATAAATAAAGTTTTACTTGAAACGACAATGATGATTATTTTTATTCTTAAAACATAAAGAGACATTCGGAGATCACTTAAAGCCACATGCAAAATATATTTTTGATTCAGACTAGTTATCTTGCGTTCGGAAGAAGACCACTTGACAGACTGGGATAGAGCATTTAAGATAATGTACAGCTGAATATTAGGTTAGTGTGATTTCAGGGAGACATAAGAGACGGCGAGTGACCGATTTATTTAGAGAAAACTCGTCAAAGAAGCTTAATATCTACAGGATTTTTTAAAGTCATCTGAGGAGGGGAGGATTAAGAAAAACAAACTAAAAATAGCAACTTGTGGCGAAATATTATTTACTAGTCATTTCCATAACCAGGGTTCCCTAGCATAACTACGTAGGACACAATTACAAAGAAACAGGTCTTAAAGTTCCAGAGTTTACAGTTCATGTTCGCAGGTATGTAAGGAAATGAGGGTTTAAAAATTAGCCCCACAGATGTAAAATTTAATTAATTAAATCTTGCAATCTTAATCCATGATTTCTCAAATATCAAAAGAGGCTAGCAAAAATAAACATATAAAGGCTATATTTCAGAACAAATGTAAACTACTATAAAACATTACAACCGAAATGCATTTTTGTCATTGGTTTAGTTGAGTACACGTGTACCCGAAATATAGACAAACCTTCAACATCGATGATATGTTGGGTGCGTATTATACATACATTCTTGTAAAAATGAGCAATTAACATAAATTCTAGTACATGTAAATTTGGTCTCAAAAAGAAAATATTAGCCTAAACTCAATCCAATAGGGTATTATGATAGAGCTTTTGCCGTTGCTTGTCCTGTGACGGGGAATGGTCTACTTCTTAGTGTTAAAGATGTGGATAGCGTGTATACCTTTAGGAAGCACTTATAAACTGATTATATATGAATACTACACACATACACTACACATCACCTAAAACCGAATGTGTTACTATCACATACTGGCAGATTTACAAAGGTTTCTTTGTTGTTCGTCTTACCTTGGTAAATTGTCTGCGGTTTTCTTGTCAAATATGTTTTTCTGAATTTTTGCAGATGTGGGAGCCTTGTCTAATGGCCGCAGCCGCCAGCTTTCTATCCTTACACTCAACTTGTATATATTTATTTTGTAGTATTTTTAATATATCAATAATAGTAGGTTCGAATCTCGAGTTAGAGTGCCCTTGAGGAGAATTTGCTCTCTAAACGACGCTTTATAAATTATTATTATTATCGAGTGGCCATTGAATAATGCGTATCCGACTTTTTATGAAGCTAAATTACTAATAACACAATGACTACCAATATAGGAATGCTAATTGCGACCATATCTGCCGTAGTTTACAAAATCATTATACTTCCTAATCACATAAAAATATAAAAAATAAACAACACATTCCTTCTGGCAGTGCGTTTTGGCAGCACGAACGCGCTGTGATTGTGTTATATGAACACAAGTAACCAAACTCAACATTTACCAAGAAAAGAAACTACAATATAAACACGGGCACAGTATAAAACGCAATTTATAGATATAGATTTTTCACAATTCAAAGAAAGTAGATTACGTACGCGACAAAAGTAAAGAAGGAACACTAAATATTATGTTCGAGAATATAAGTATGTCAATTTAAATATGTAAACGAAAAACATATTATATTGCACTTTTTTCCTTAACTGCATAAGGTTCTAGGCCTTCTAAGCTCTATCTTATTTGCAGGAGAATTTTTTTACTGGAAATTTTACGAAACATATTAGTGTTCTGATAATCATATATATTGTATTTCTGTATTCACTCGCGCTAAAAAAAATGTTATATTTTGTAAAAAATAAATCAATTATATTTTGTAAAAAATAAATAAATTATATTTTGTAAAAAATAATATTGTTCGAAATCGACCGTAAAGAAATAAAAATGATCGAAAACAATAAACATAGAAATACATAAATTCAGAAGATAAAATAAAAGAGACATAATTAGCCATATAATTTTTAAAAAAACTTCGTCACATTTTTTCCTAATGGATAAACAGGTCCCTTAAACATCTTTCTGGTTAGTTATAATGGATTGCCACGTGATAATACACCCCTACATTATACTAACATATATACAAGGATATAATACAATTCATCATAATCAAACAGAACACGAGATCAAATAAGAATTTTGATGGCATTGTCTCGAGACTACGATTTATTAATAGCTGATAAAGTACACGATAAAATATATCTAATTTAGTTTAAAACAAATCATTACAAATGACACGAACACTTAGCGTGAAGCATGCTTTATTGGCAACCAGGTGTCCTTGGTTGGATGCATGACGAATTAATTTCCGTAATACATCTGAATAAATAGTTGTATAAGCGCTTAGTATCTAATAAAAACACAGCCTTGGAAATATGTTGGAAAGACAAATGAAACCAAAAATACAGCCTTGGAGATCTGTTGGAAAGACAAGTGAAACAAAAATACAGCCTTGGAGATCTGTTGGAAAGACAAATGAAACCAAAAATACAGCCTTGAAGATCTGTTGGAAAGACAAGTGAAACCAAAAATACAGCCTTGGAGATTTGTTGGAAAGACAAATGAAACCAAAAATACAGCCTTGGAGACTTGTTGGAAAGACAAATGAAACCAAAAAACGCAATTAAATTCATTAGGATAGAAAAAATGGCAGATTAAATGCAATTCAAACCAAACCAATATTATTATAAATTTTTCATCTGTTCTATTTTTTTCATAGGCAATCCACCCGAACTAGGATGATTTGTGCCATCAAATTCAAATCATTATACAATTTTATGAGTCAATATAATAAAACTTTTTTATAAATAAAATAACAATTCTTGGCTATTCGAAGTTTCAGCTGAGTAAGCTTAAAAAATTAACGATCGATTTATAAGTGGAAAAGTTCCACGAAGAAACAAAAAACACAACATTCATTGGACGCGGCAAAGATACGGCCTTTAGTAAATCAAATGTGTCTCGCAAAGGACAACCGAAAAATACATGGTCTATAGTTTCATCATCCATACACACTCGCAGCCGGGATTATCCACAATACCCATTATGTAAAGGTGACTAGCCACCACGTAGTGGTCCGTCCGCAAACGACACATGACATTTGTTCTATTGAATGTGTTACGTAAAATCGAGCTCCATTTGGGTTAGGCAGAGAGGACCGAGCGCCAGATATTCCAATCTCGACATATATATTTTGCCTCCTCCACGTCCAAACACCTTCTCATACAGTTCAAAGTACCACTCAATTGATCCAATCATACATTCTTCGGTCTTCCTCGATAACGAAATCTACTCACGTTATATTTGTTTTGTTAGTCTTATATTCGTTTTGTTAGTCTTTGTATATTTGTTTAGTTAGTCTTTCTTCATTCACTCGTTTCACGTGCCGAAACCATGTCAGAGTGCTCTTTTTCATCTTACTCAACGAATCAGCCTTAAATTCACATGCACTAATCACTTCAGTTTGTATTCTGTCCCACATTATCAACCTATATATTCTTCGAAGTACACGCATTTCCACAGAATTTTTTCAGCTTTTCAAGTGCGTGTTTCTCTCCCATCAAAAATGGTACTAAAATACTGTTGTGGACTATCATTTCAACAGATTTTGATACTGTCCGGTTCAAATATATTATATTTGTTTTAATGCCCCATTGACTTTGTTTTTTATCACTACACACCGTTCAATATCCTTCGCTCTTCCATAATCTGAGAAAATACTGCCTAAATAGCAGAAATATTATATCAAATATAATAACTACTAACAGAAAAAGACATACTAAATAATATAAATATGAAATCTTATTTACCTTTTTAAAATATTGCGCCTATCCTGTTTATTTTACGAAGACGAGAGCACTTTAACATCAAAATTAAACTGCAAAGATTATGTAAGTCACACAAAAAGCAAAATCAACACATACACTGCACCTGGTGACAGCGGAATTGATATAATCACTCAGCAAACAACAAACAGTACATTTATCACAGGAGAACTACAAGAAACAGCCTCAAATGTGACAGGTGATACCAAACATAACCTAAAGATGATGAGAAACACACCGACAGCTACACTAATTTAAACATCATTTTAACTGTTTTGATTATTTAAACTTACACTTATTTAAAAAAAAAGACTTAGTGATAACTTTTTAGTAGAGTTTTTAGATTTCAATAACTAAGTTATCCTATACAAGGGGGCGTTCGGATGTCAAAGATAAAAGCAAGTATTGTTTAAATGTTGTCGCGTTAGGCACATAAGAGAGAAGACGCAGGAATGTGATCGAAGCATCCATCACAGATGAATTTAGCCGGCAGCCACGTGAAGATAAGTCAGCTTGAGGAGTTGCTTCACATCAGCTTAGCATGCCGAGAGATGTTTTCTTTCGCTGGGGAGGGCAAGCTGTGACGTTTGCCGCGCACGCGCTTTGGCACCACGCGCATGCGCTTTGTTTCTCAAATGAGGGATACTTTGTTTATAGCGAACCTTCCCAAACTGTTTTTGTATCGTAACAAGTATTTTTATTAACTTTTCTTTTAAAAACGTTGGTATAGCTTAAAATATGTTAATGACTAAAAGTTATTGATATATTATTCAAAATACTTTAAAAATATATTTCACAAAGCAAATTAAGTATTTAAATTGTCTTGCAAGCCCTAACAAATGTTTATTTACTCGTACATTGATCAATTTTATATTTTTTAAATCATATTTTTAGTTCCGAGACCAATTATAAGAGTGAATGTGTAAGTACGGCTTATGTGACTTGTGTAGCCGTGTGTGATGCTCAGCCGTCTACATTGACATGAATTTGTATATACATAACGATATTAAAGAGGGCCTTAAGTGAAAACTACACTGGAATCCTTTTTTTTTAAATCTGGGTTCCAGCGGGATTTGAACCCGCAATATCCGTGTTGCGAGAAGGCGTCTTACCAACTAGGCCACGGAGGTCTTCATTCTAAGCACTATCATTCTAATTTCCGACTCCACACTTCTTTTACATCTACAATTATTTTTTTAACTAACTATACGAGGAAATTGGCGACAAAGTTTCATGCAAAACATTTGATATTTTTAATATCTAACAATAAAAAATATTTATAAGTATCTTTATAAGCTTTGGATGTTATTTTAATAAATGCATTATAGTTAATGTGAAGGTGTGGGCTGAAAAACATCTGTAATGCTCCGGGCACGTGACGGGGTGGGTTATACAATATGATCCCAAACGTTTTGATAAGAACTGATTTAAATTGTTTCTTATGAATCATGCGAAACCTATATTATATTTTCTAGTATTGTTTTGATTTGCTTTCAATTAATAGAATGATATTATTAATTATATGAGAACATCTTATTTATACATATGTACCATCACGTCATTTCCCTGTTGGGGTGGGCAGAGAAAGGACAGAGCGCCTTCTACCACAACATATTTACTTCTCCATATTCATACATCTCGTAATGTTCTTTCTGTTCCTCTTGCACCTTTTCTTCTTTCAAAATGTCATTATTTTGATTCAACAATTCTTTTTCGGTTATTCACTTGGTTCAAACAAACGTCTTATTAGATATCGAAAATGAATTACCAAAGCTTGCTTTGGATGATTAGAAAGCAGGTTACATTAATGTTAGTTATTTACAGTAATATACATTACAAAAATTTAAATTAATCTGTTTTGTGTTACAAATGTAAGCAAATGGTTATATATTTATCACACTCCGTCCTTGCACCTTTGTATTCCAGAACTATTACTGCACTCCTACAGTATTTCGGTGTGTAGTCCAATTCCCAACAATTGTTGAAAAACTGTCCCTGTCACTTAGTCATTCGTGCACCCTCACATACTGTTAGATCTATGCTCACTGCTCACTTCACAGCCATTCGTATTTCTTCTAGACTAATCTAATGTACATTTTTCAAACAATTGTGCCCAGTTAAAACGCACAGAAAAAACGAAACTTACATAAATTTTATATTTTATAGAAATGTTTCACATTTCTTGCAAATCGTTTTGTTGATAAATATTTTTTAATTTCATGAAAAAATTCGGATCTGAAAAAGAGGAGGAGTCAAACATGGTTACGTTATAATATTATTATGATATAACTTTTCAAAAATATTCTAAGTAAATAAAACTTGCCATCAAGTGGATATTGTCGAGTTTCCTTGAATTGGATCAGTCGAATCCATTTATAGTATGTTCGTCGATCTGTGACTGTACTTCCTTCCATACCAGTTTAATCCAGGATGAGAACATACCTGCAAGAAAGAAATATTAAAACTGAATACATGATCAAAGTTTAAAAATTATTAATCTTGTCAAAATATTCCTATAAAACCTACTCGGCAAAATAATATTTCTACTGTAATAAGACATTCCGTGATTACGTATAAAAGTATCATTAAAAATGTATACTTATTCCAAAGTTGTTAAAAATAACTTTTGATTATAATTCGGTAATATTATATGGTTACCCCACTAAGAAGTTCATATTGGGAAAAAAATTAATACAGCGAAAGTTTTTCATGTTTATAAACTTTAAACTGCAGGTCCCAATAACTGAGTTGGATCATGTTTATGAAATATTCATACTGGTGTGAAGATTATATGCGATATGCACATACAGATCATATGCGGCATGGACTGAAGATCATACGTGGTGCGTAATACTAAAAAAGACGTGGTCAAGAGTTTCGTCTCCATTGTCACTGTGTTGGGACCTCCTTGATGTGGATTTTATAAAGGTAGCTTCCTATTGTCATCCTGCACATGATTGATAAAATTTATTTGGACAGGTTTTTTGAAGAACAAATGGATGGTGGGTATATTAACCTAGTTCTTCTCGTAGACATCCCCTTTTCGGCTGCCAGGCAGCTCCCTGGTCTTTCATCAACTTGTAAATAAACGGTTTTTAGCCAGCGATATGCTATCCTAAGTAAATATTAAATATTTTAAGGTGATGAGACGAACTTTTATTTATTTAAATATAATCATCGAATGTTTACAATTGTTCGTAAGAAAACGGTTTTTAGCCAGCGATATGATATTCTGGGTGGCAGTGAAATTGTTTAAAGTGAGATGAGATGGGGTGCTACAGGCGCATGGCCAAATTCTATTGGTCAGATCCGATCCGAAAAGACGAGGTATTGAGCGGGGTTGGAGAAACAAGGCAACTCCTAAATAGAGTTGCCCAACAACGATCCAGTTGGATAGACCATAACATCAGGCACCCAGGCCTGCTCCTTACCATCGTCGAGGGAATGATTGAGGGCAATGACCATAGAGGCCGGCCTAGATATAGCTACATGGACCGGGTGATCCGGGATGTGCGCTGTGGCAGATACCAGGAGATGAAGAGACTGGCGGACGACAGAGATGATTGGAGGGATCGAGTGCTTGGTGCAGACCAATCCTAAGATGGTAACCCAGAGAGAGAGAATTTATGGGGGAGAAACTAACTTTTGCATAATGAAATATAACATGGAATGTATATTATTGTTCGGATTGGCAAAAATTTAATATTATGTAATAAGAAGGTGATATTGACAATGTTAAAGTGGGCTCTTACATTATACGAGTAATGATTAAAAAAAAACAGAAAACATCACAATGCCGGTTGTCGTTGTATATGTTGACAATACGGTACACAGAAAAACATTTTCGATTAAGTAAACCAAATCAAGAACACTTTTTCGGTACAAGTTCGGTAATAAAACATTTCTAAACCGGTTCCATCGGGAATCAGACCCAAAAACATTAATCGGTAGACGTCTTGTAGTCGTCAATGGCTTTAATACAATTTACATAACGGGTGAAATAAATAATTTAACAACTGTAATTAACTGTGTAGGATTTTATTTTTCACACACTCTAAGAAACGCTGATAAACAGAATTTGTAAAGCTTTCCCCTTCACACTTTTAACCATAATAAAAATACGCATTTAGATATGCATCGGTGTTTCTGTAATAAAATGCAACAATTAAATTAATATTTGCACGGTTTTCACTTCACGCTGAAGGCAATCGCCTACTCATATAGGAGCGTTATATTTTAAAAAGCGTTAGTAAATACTTAAATCGTATATTTAGCTACGGTTGGAATATTTTTACAGTTTTTGCACTCACTTGGAACCATCTAATATTGCACAAATAACACACTTTCAAACAATTTAAATAAGATAATGATGAAATTACATTAACAAATATGGAAACCGGTAAGCTCTCCCCTCGGCATATTTCAATTGAATACAAAGTATTTTTGTGGCGGCCTCAGTGGCCTAGTTAAGACGTCTGTCTCCGGGGGTGTCGGGTTAGAGTTGTTTTTAAAGTTCCAGGCTGTTACCAAGTTTTTTTCAAAACGATTACAGTTTGATGTTAACTTAAGGCGTCTAATATTTTAGCTACTTGGAACAATTCGTAACTTCGAAAAAAAAACTGCCAGATTATAATGTAAACAAATGAAAGTAATTTAATATTAAAAATGTGATAGATTAACTGTCAGCGATGACCTGATTGTATCATTATTGATCTCAATAAAAGACCTACTATACATATATTTATAAATTTAAGAAAAAAATGCTTCAAGATAACAACTTTCGCTGAATCCTTTCATTCCCTTTCATACAACTTTTTTTCACTTTCTTAGTCTTTTTCAAACTATTGTTATGAAATAAAATCATTGATTTTTACTATGTACATTTTTATTACTTGTATATAATTAATATTTAAAAAAGCTGTATTATATCTCAAATGAATTAATAAGTAATACGTGGAAACTGGGGAAGCTAAATAAATTTAATTAGAAGGCAAAAACTTGGCTTATGAGAACAAATAAAACTATAATAAATTATAAAAAAATCCATAACATATTGTATTGTATTACTCTTTCGTTGTATACAGTATAACCTGGCGGGATTATTGCCATGTGACAATCTTTTCCAACCGACCAGAAACATGTTGAAGAGGCCTTAAGTGAAAACTTTAAAAAAAAATTAGGTTCCAGCGGGATTTGTATCCGCAACCTTCGGGTTGGGAGATGGGCGTCTTACCAACTAGGCCACGGAGGTCGTCATACTTCTTCTTATCAAAATATTTTGAGTTGGATCAATAGACTATACATTTATAATGAAATGTCTTATTTAACCAAGATTTCTCCGTTGGAATAGTCTCGGGATAGGGCGTAGGCAGATATGTGGCACTTTACAGTGTTATAATAGATTGACAAAGAAATAGCTTACAAAATCTACAAAGATGAAAGTCCACAAGAGATTTCTAGTACCAACTTTGATGTATGCGAGTGAAACGAGGACCTAATAACAGATGAAAATAATTGAATAAATGCTGTACAAATGCGTGCACTGGGACGGATGCATTGGGTAACAATGTTTGATAGAATGTACAATAGAAGAAAGTGGTAACATACGAGTAGATAGGATAGACATTTTTTTGTCGGTATAAGGTATGCACCAATTAATTCAGAAGAACTGAAGCTGGTTGATGAGATATGTTATCGAGGCAGTATGTTTAAGTGGGATAGAACATTTGAAAGAAAGGTAGCGACGGGAACAATGTAAACAGAGCACTTAATGTAATACACAACAACCACGCAGCAATATCAACAATAGCAAAAATGACAATACATAACAGTGTGTTGGTGCCAACCTTAATACATGGAATGAAATTTGGGCTTGACAGAAGAATAATAATAAGATTAGTGGTGTGGAGATGCGTGCACTAAAAAAACTTATGTTGTGTCAATGTTTGAAAGAAGGTAGAATAAAGACATCAGACGTGAATGCATTGATGTTTAATGAAAAAAGGAGCTATAAGATGATTTAGACATGAGGATAGAATGAATGGTGAAAGAAGGACTAAGCGAATACACAAATCAGAAGTGCAAGGTGTGCGTGGAAGACCGATGAAAATCTAGATTTAGATATTGAAAGAAAGTAAAGTGAGAAGAATGATAGAATATTGTCCATGACGAGATGTATGAATGTAGAGGAGGCAAATGTGTGTTTAGGTAGAAAAAAATAAAGATTTGTTCCCTATGCCTGCCCCGCAAGGAACACAGCGTGATGATATGTATGTATGTACTACATCAGAATGTCGATAAAAAGATATTATTTCCAGTTTATAATTGAATTATTAAAGCGCGCGCTTCATTTTATTTGCGAAAATGAATAATGCGACACCTGTTATCAAAAATCAAAACTATTCAAATTATTATTGAAAATTATGTGCTCCTTGTGCGACATCTGTTTTTAGATTTTACATATTTTTTCATTGGCTGCGAATTCAGAGCGTTCCGGATAGATCTGGGATATTGTTATTATATTTCTTCAAAGTGGTTTATCTACAAAAGAGAAAAATAGTGCGACATCTGTTATTACAAATAAGAACTATCTAAAATAGTATCGAAAATGATGTGCTATTTGTGCGACATCTATTTTTAGATTTTATATTTTGTTTTCACTGGGCGAAATTCAGAGCGTTCCGGATAGATATGTGTTATTGTTATAATTCTTCCCCGTCATATAATGTGTTACAGTACGCAATACGCGGCTTAAAACGTTTAAAGCGTTTATTTACGGCATACATAATTTATAAATTATAGCTGTTTTCACCACATTCCGCTTGCAGTATGCAACGGGAGATGCAGTGAAAGTTAATTAAATATAGCACGGATAAAATAAGCCACGCACACGCTTAATACTATGTTAGTTTACCATTAGACACAGTTACCAATAATCACTTATTTATTATTCAACGAACTTTTTTCGCTGTCATAAACGCTTTGGTTTTTTAATTAATTTAAATATACCATTTTGAGACTTTTCATATGATATATGACGACCTCCGTGGTCTAGTTAATAAAATTATTGTCTTCCATCCTGAGGGTTGCGGTTTCGATTTCTGCTGGTACCCGTTTTATTTTTCAAAAGAGTTTTAGTATGGGTATCTCTTTCAATTTATTCCTAGTTGGTTGAAGAGGATTGTCACATGGCAATGAATCTCTTAGTTGTACTGTAATGCAATACAATACGATATAAAACAAAAATAGTAACACATTTTAAACAGTAATACACCCTCGACATGAAGCTATATTCTAAACATTTTTTTAAATTTTTACAGCTATTTCATTGGATGGTTGCTCAAAACTTTTAAGATAATTTTGATATCAGTGCGACCATGAAGGAAAATTCAAATAAGCGTGTGCTATATAAAATATCCACATTATTTAAATAATTGCATACATTTTTTGAATCGTCCCTATCAGTCATTGATAAAGTAGGTAAATAGATAGATGTGACGATACAGTACATTAGTATTGACTCGAACGACCCCCTTGGTCTCGTTGGTAAGGCGCTGGTTTTCCACGTGGAGGTTTCGGGTTCGATTCTACCCAAAAATAAAAAAAGAATAAACAAAAGATCTGGTTAAAGAGTTGATATTCGTAACAATACTCGGACATGCTAGACGTGAGCGAGAGTTATTGAATGTCCACGTACGGTAGTATTTCCAACACATGCAATGGCGAACTATGAGTTACTTGCCTACTTCACTGTTCTTAAACCGAAGGTTCGATTGCCGAGGTCGAAGACAACATTGTCTTACAGTCACGCTCTTCAACATGTCCGCATAATCGATTCAGTTACATTGAGGTCTACCATGCGAGTGAATGAATGAAAAGTATTAATTAATTAACTCTTTCATATAATAAAATTAATAAACTAGTTAATTTTATGCAATTATATATTTTTAAAAATCATTTTGTTTATCCCCTTATTAGTCTTAATCACCGCGACATGTATTTTAGCCTCATATCTCTTTCATTGATTGGTTACGAGAACATAACATAGCTCATAGCCACTGCTCTAGTATCAAACCAAAATAAGTTCGTCTGAGGAGAACCTCGATATATAATGTAGAAACACGTGCCACAGTGGTTAATTATTACTGTTGGATCAACAAATAAATTAAATTTTTAACACAATATTTAGTTAAACAAATTAATTAAATTTTTAGTATTCTGTTAAGAACAAACCTCTATAACACTATAATACATTAAAATACACACTATAATTTTTGCGTAAGTATTTCTAAAAGCGTGAGTGTAATTTTACTATTCATAATTATCTGAAGTGATCTGCCCTACTCAACATAAAATTGAGGTACGGACACGATTCAAGTCTTGATCGATTTGTGAGTGAGAGAGCGTTACGGATCACCTTAATGATTGCTGGGTAATGCAATCACAGAGATACTGATAGCACGATTACCACGACTAGAAAGTTTCCTTAAAAGTCTTCACTCACGATTTAAGATCGTTGACTTCACTGTGAAATATTGCAGAAGGTAATAGATTCTTCTTCATCGTGCGCTCAATACTGTACGTAGTGGTCCAATGCTATGCCTGAAACTTGGTGCACCACCTGTCTCCATCTTTCCCGGTCACGGAACATGTTGAATGCAGCATGTAAAGAGGATACTTTAAAGTTATTATTTGATCCATCCATCTTACAGGATACTTTCTTTTTACTCATTTTCCCTCGACTGTCCCCGTGATCATCAGCTTCTCCAGATGTTCATTTTGTTTTCAGGCAAAATTACCAAAGTACGTTAGAATTTTTTACCTGCATATTGTCGAAATTCTTTCGGTAATCTTTTATTCTTGGATTATAGCGACGTTGGAGCGCCTTGCGGTACATGAGGTACGGAGCATCCGCCTTCATACCATATTTGGAATCTCCATTGTCTTAGTCTAAACCGTATTGGGTTTTTGGAAAAGAACAAGTCAGGTTTTCCAACAAAGATGTATAAATTGACTGTATCCAATTTAAACTGACCTAATACTTCAGAATAAATTGACCTTTACTGAAAGATAACATGCCCGAGCAATAATCAAAGAAAAGGTTAATTTAATATGCTTGACATTTTCATGATAACGTAATTTTAATGTGGTTGAAATCCAAACGAACAAATTGACGCAAATATTTCGAAAGAGTGTTCAATTAATAATTTAATTAAAAAGTCTCTCTAAGACTGTTGCATAAAAAGTTAATAAGATATTATATTCTAGGGAAAAGGGTGCTGAGTGTGATAATTTCTACATAGGTAAGACAGGAAGATCCTTTGAAAAGAGATTTCGTGAACACAAATCCGCCTTAACAAATCCTTTAATTTATTCTGAAATGGCTAATCATTGTCACCGTGAAAACAATACTTTTTCTATCGATGATGGCAAATTCTTACATATCAGTAGTAACGGAAATAAATTGGACAGATTAGAGGCCCTAGAAATGTACACCGGGGCGAACATCTGGTAAACACATATATCCCAAAAATCACTCCGCTGCCGGCCGAAATCGTCCCATGTCTCCCTCAGTCCCCAACCCGAATGCCCCTAACCGTTGAAGCGTGTATATCGGTACCAGTTCGAACATAATTTAGTCTTGTTTGTGCTCCCCTGAAGATCAGGTGAAAGCCTTGAAACCGGTAGGGTTATATCGTTACAAAAAAGTGGAATAAACAGTGTTTGATAAAATAAATTACAATCTCCAAAGTGGGGTGCGCGAGCTTACACTTCAGGGAAAAAAATAAAAAGTGCAACAGGAGTTCTTAAAAAAATCCGCATGTCTGCGAAAATTATATGTTATAATTAATTGGTAAGACACCTGTCTTCCGATTTGGGTGATTCAAGTTTGGTTCCCGTTGGCACACTTTTTTTTTAATGAGTGCAATTTAACGCTTCTTTAACATCTTTCTGGTTGGTTAATTATAAATATATATTAAACTATGTCTAGAGAGTACCTGCATTTTGTTATTTATTTAACACTTTATCGTAAAAACAAATAGGTGGCAATCTCTTCCAACCAACCAGATAAAAGTAAATAAAGGAAGTTACATGGTATTAAAAATATTCAAATGATTATTCATCTTTATGAAATTTATGAACAGTAACGTACATGATACTCGTAGTAAAAGTAAAAGTGAGATATCATTAATCAAAGGAAAAGGAAGAAGTGGTGGACAATAATAAAAATCAGGAATAAAAACGTAATATTACTGGCTATAAATAAAGAGTTTTTTTAGTGGCATCTTAAAGCAGTCAGGGAAAATTATATTGTTAGGGAAGCACTGATTTAATGTAAGAGTATAATCAACATGTTTTTTACCGATATCCCCTTTTTATTCTCATATGTAGTACGTTCTCATATGTAATATTTTAAGTAATAGGTGGTAGCTTAAGAGTACTCATATAATGTACTCTTAAGCTATCACCTATTACTTAAAATATATGTGGTATTTTTTTTATTATTTATCATTGATATACAAGTATACAGTCATAATTACAACGCTAATTACAACACCGCGACACAGAAACCGCAGATTTGGAGAATGCAGATCTAAAAACCGCCAAGGAGGACAATATTCAGTTATTTTTAAATTAGCGGATAGTTCCGCTTTAGGATGATGACGTGGTGCGGGATGAGGCGGGTAGAAGGAGATGGGGAGAAACCTCGAGGAGTTGGGGAGTAGTTGGCAGACTCCATCTTCCAGTTTCCAGCCAAGATCGACTTAATCTGGCACAAAGCCTACTGCATTAACGGTCTGGCGTAAGAAACGAATCCACTCGCAAATGCTGATTAATATAAATTGATGGTAAGAAATTTAATCAATTGTTTCTTTTCTCAAAATACGTTCCATCTTTCTTATTTTTTTATGTCTCGTTTTTCTTTCACCTTTCACTGTTTTTCCTTACAATTGGGATCTGTTTTTCTAGTTTTTAAATTATAGATTATCGAGTTCTCAGCATTAAGATTATCCCTTCTTAACACATGGTTATACAATTTAAAACTTTTTTTTTCATATTTTACGTAATCGGTAACATATATTTTTAAGCTTTGAATCTTATAAAATACGTTTGTTTCACTTTGTGATGTCATAAGATTTTATTTAACACTGAACAATTGAACTATTTTTTTGTCATATGACAATCTATTTTAACCAACCAGAAAAAAGTTAGGTAGATTGATGATTTTGTAATAATAATCGTAAAAAATGACAGTTTTTATAGTGACGTTTAGAAAGCAATCTTTCCTCAAGAGCTAACTGAGGATTCGAATCCACTAAGAAATTTTGATAAAACCTCCTGAAAATAATAGTCTACTAGTTCATCATTAAGCTGCACACGGCCCCATATCTCTGACACTAAAAGACAGGCCATTTCACACTGATCGTAATATAATATATACAACACCCTATTGGATTGATTTGGAACAACCAAATTATTAGATGAAGAAGAAATCGACCTCAAAGTTCTACTTCTCTCCGAAAGAATATCCCTTAGACACATATTCAAAAGATACAATGGAGACATTATATTCAAAGACTTGAATACAAAGAGGCAAAGTTTGAAATCAATCCGTTCACGACACTTAAAAGCCGGTGTAGACTTTAAAGAAGCGAACCAATATGGCAATATTTATAACTACCATATATATTATATATCAGCCTAGCAGCTGCATTCAAAACAGACTAGAGTCCATAAATTCGTAAATCAGACAAACCAGAATAATCCAGACGCAACACAACAAATTAAATAAAACGACTTTTTTTTTCTTTGCAGACATCGACGTACAAATTGTAACACTCTAAAAAGACTATAGAAACCTGAAAGCCCCGTGTAAAAAGTAATGTAGTTTGTTTAAAATTTAATATAGGCATATCTTAGTGTAAAACAATACAATAAGGCATAAGAGCTAAAAAAATCCCAATCGACACTTTACTTGATCTAAGATAATTAAGGATACATTACGCCGCTTTGCATGTGCTAATATCGAATATTTTTTTAAGGCGAAATTAAACTACGAAATACTCATTCAACTAGCTTGGTATTTTTTCAACTAACCCAAAAAATATAATATATTGTTTATAGTTAAGACATTAACACTGTGGAAGTTTAAAGACATTCTAATTCGTTTAGTACAACACTGTTTATTCCACTTGATATAAAGTGAAATAAAGCGTTCGAATAAACAAATTACAACTAAAAATGTAATTAGTAAATTGGTTTGTTTTAGCATACACTCGTATAAGCTCAAAACTATAGATTGAAAATGCGAAAATAAAATAATTTGATGAATTTTCTTTTGTAGTGATGCATAATTGCATACCATCACGTGATTTCCTTGTCGAGGTAGGCAGAAAAAACAGTGATAGACTTTTCAATCTCGACACACATTCTTCGCCAATTATAATATCCATAAACCATCTTATAGACATCCAACGATTTTTCTGACTTTCTACGTTTCCTTCTTTCAAAATACAATTCAATGATTCAACCATATTTTTCACTCATACGCCTTCCACTCACATTTACACTTAATATTTGTTTTGTTAGTCTTTCTTAATTCGTTCGTTCTACATGCCCAAACTAAACTTTCCTTGGTTTTCCTCTACCACGCTTTCTATTCACATTTACACTTTATATTTATTTTATTATACTTTCTTTATTCATTCATTCCACATAGCCAAACCATCTCAAAGTCCTTTTCTTCATTTTACTTAACACATCAGCTTTTATTTCATACTAAAAAAATATACTAAAAAATTAAATCAAGGAAGTGACTTGTAAGATTCATACATACATACCATTACGTTGTTTCTCTGTCGGGGTAGGCCAAGCAGACAGAGCGCCAGATTTTCTTTCCACGACCCACATCTTTCTCTTCTTTTACATTCATACACCCTCTCATACAACTCCCACGATTTCTCTGACTTTTTATATTTTCTTCTTTCAAAATCTCGTACACTCGATCCAAATACACTTTCCTTGGTCTTTTCACTCACATTTACACTTTTGTTTGTTTTTGTTTTTCAAGTATTTCTTCACTCATTCGTTCTACATGTCCAAACCAGCTCAAAGTGCTATTCTTGGTCTTGACACTGTTCGGTTCAATTATATATGTTTAAGTTGACCCATTGACTTTGTTTCCTATCAGTACGCGTCATTCGATATTCCTCTTAACTCTTTCATCGTCTGAGAATATACTATCAGAATAGCTGAATTTTTCAACTAACTCGAATCTTTTATTGCTAACCCATAAATGGCCCTTACTTTCTTTTCATACTTTGACTTATTAGATGTACCTAAAACTTGTACGTGACATTGAATAATAAACTCTGGAGAATGTCGTCATGGGGTGGTACGATGCATGCTCAAGAGGTAATCCGAAGAAGAGCTGACAAAAGGTAATCGAAACGCCCTACGCCCGCCCGTCTATGGTGCGATGCATGTCGAGGTTTTGCATAAAAGGTTATTTAGTTGACCGGGATACTTGCCAAGAGTAGAATTTTCCGGTAAATTCTGATAGAATTCTAAAACCCAACAAAAACCTGAATCTTTTAAGAAATAATAATTTCCATATTTTTATTTCTTCTGAACGCATTGAACATGATTAAAGTCTGAAAGAAGCCGAATAAACGCTGTAAAAATGCGTGCACTGAGAAGAATACATGAGATGACAATGTAAGACACAATACAAAATAAAATGATCAGGGATGAATGTGAACTTAAAGCTGATGTGTTGAGCGGATAAAGAAGAGCACTCTGAGATGGTGCCAATATATACTATAAATCTGAGAAGAAGGCGTGGTAGAATAAGACCGAAGAAAGTACGTTTGAATTAAGTGAATGATATTTTATGAGAAGGTGTAAGAATGTGGAAGAGGCGAAGGTTGTGTGCCAAGAAAGGAAAGTCTGGCGCACTGATATCACTGCATACCCGAACAGGGAAATTGCGCGATTGTACAATATGTATGTATTAACTGAATTAAAAAAATATATATAAAAATATACTGTCCGACTAAAATACTTACATGCATGCCACGTTTTCATATCGGGGTAGGCAGAGAAAAAAGATTGCCAGACTCTCTAATTGCAATACACATCTTTCACCTCGTCTACATCCATAAACCTACTCAAACACTTCCAATGATTTTTCAGACTTTTAACAATCCTTTTTTTTTTCAAATATAATTTACTTGATTCAACCAACTTTCCATGCTTTTCCTCTGCCACACCTTCCACTTAAATTCGCAGTATATATTGGCTTTCTTAGTATTTCTTCATTTATTCGTTTTACATGCTCAAACGATCTCAGAGTTATTAATACTCAATACACATCTCTATTAAGTTCACATTCTTCCCAAAATTTTCATTCCGTATTTTATCATACATTATTGTCAATTCATGTATTGTTCGCAAATAACGCATTTCTACCTTTGCTCTGCGTGAAATTTGCTATTTGGGGTAATGCGTATTCTCAAAAGATAGTAAGAAAGATAACAAGGTCTATGGCGTAGTAAGTGCTGTCTATGGCGTACTAAATGCTGCCATTACCAATGAATCAATGGAAAAATCTTCAAAATTTATTCTGCACAGTGGAGTGCAAGTGTACAACCTTTATGTATGGAAGCGAAGCCTGGGCATTGAAAGGGAATCATAAGAGCTAAATAAATGCGTGCCTTGCGTAGAAAATTCGGTATTACAATATTTGTCGAGTAAGAAACTAATCGCAAAATTGACGACTGTTATAGATGTCAAAAGTGGAATTTAGATAATAATCTTGAGATGTTTTGGCCACATTGAGAAAATGAAGAACGAAACACAAAATAAATATTATATATACAAGTAAATCTCAAATTAATGGAGAGTGAGGAAAAATTACACCGAGAAAAGAGTGGAAGAGATAATGGAAGGAAGTAAGATAAAGGTAAGAAGTATGAGAAATAAAAGAGCATTTATGATGAGATGTATGGATATGGACAAACTGAGAGTTATGCACATGGATAGAAAGACGCGAAGATCTATCACCTAAGCCTACCTCAAAAGAGATATGCCGTGATAATGTGATCCTTCACATTACTATTGTATAAAATTAAACTAAAGTAAAATTGCAAGAAAAACTCTTGCATGAGATAAAACTTAATCTTTGTTGTTCAGACTAGACAAAACATAATAAGATGTTATCATCAAAAGAAGAACACAATCAAAGGTCTGAAACATTATGCTTAATTAAAAAGAATGAAATGAAATGATCGAGATTAAGAAAGGGGATCCCCTGGTGATATAGGACTCTTATCGATGATCCGTGAAAAGAGTGCCCTAGGATAGGAACGGCACTTAAAGTAGTAGATAATTCGTGAATACGAGGCACGGGATATTGGTATATGTATAGGTAGAATCGGACATAAAATATCCAACCAACAATATATGGATTCATCGGACAATGCTCTGAGCTTTTAGGTCTCAAATACTGAGGTACTACGCACAGCTGGTGTAAACGCATTTATTCGACTCTTCTCACTCTTTTTCCACGCCCACGTTTCTCTCCCTCACATTAAAGTTGGCACCAAAATACTCATGAGGACTATCATCTTGGCAGATTGTGATACTGTCCGATTCGAGTATATATGTTTTATTGACCCATTTACGTTTTTTCCTATCGTTACAAGCCGTTCGATAGACCTCTTAACACTTCCATCATAAGATTAGATAGCGCTATATCTTAATATCGCCACTGGATTAATTCCGATGAATTACAATTATTCCAGATGCAAATCTATGGGAATCAAATGTGTGCGAGGATTTGATTATTTCAGATGAGTGTATACTAAATATTATATTTAAGACAAATATATGATTTTTTTTTATTAAGGAATGAAACCATTTTGTCACATGCCTTGCCTAGTGAATTGGTTCCGTATTTCCACAAAATGGACGGTTTTAGCATTTTTATGTTCTTGTACTTTTAAGTTCTCCTTTTCATAGTAATAATTTTTAACTCTAAATATTTGATTGTAGATAGTAAAGTAAATAATTGAAAAATCATGAATTAAATGTATAATATACATCAGACCTCTAATACTAGTATTGCTGTCAATTTTCAGCAAAATATCCAAAGTTTTTTGTCCATTATATTGATGTTTCTAGCCATCCTAAAAAGTGGATCAACATTTTTTGCGTTTATGTGCCCATAGAGGGTACGGTGTAGTGTACATTTAGGGATGGGACAGAGCTAACGAGAAACCTGATATAATACCATTAATTAGAGCTACCAATATGAGTTTATCCATACATCATAGGTTTAGTCTTCTTTTACACTGACAAAGATCTTCGTACCTTGATAAAAATAAACACTTATAAAAGGAATTTACATTTTCTCCTATCTTTTTGGTCACTTACCATAGGCCATTGTTGACGGTTTGTGCTTGAGTATCGATCCGATTAAAGGACACTTGTGAAACGGACTTAGGTTATTTTGGATGGTGGAGAAAACAATGTTATTAGAGAGGAAAGGATAGAATTTTGTACATATATTAATGTTATAAAATACTTATTTGTTACATATTAATATACTTATATTTTTATATATCACACGCGTTTACATATACAGAGAGAAAAGATAGAGATACATAGATATAAATATTTTAAATTATGATATACTACGAAGACGGAAGCCGGGGAATAACGCTGTGATTAATAAGATAAATATTTTAAACAGATAAATATGGGGGATAGATAAATATGTTATATTTGTGCTCTTGGCACAATTTGACACCTACCTTTGCGAATTAGGGAACGGGGGTGGTACGAAGTATTTGTTTCGGCCTGCGGTGATTTACCCTAGGCAAAGTTCTTCAAAATTATGAGCATTGTGTTGACTTCAATACGACTTTGACTACTTCCAAGACTTTACTAAAGAAGTTATTCTTGCAAGAATGAATTAAGTAAATTATATGAGTTTGCTTTTTTAATGCGTTCGGGTCGTTTTTTTGCTGGACATGCTTTTTTTTATTGTGTAACAATGCTTTCGTATCAATATATTTATTCCTTGTTTGTTTTTGTATCAAATATGTTGGAATAAGCTTAATATCTACCTTGACATTAGAGTCATTAATGACGATGACAGCAGTTAAGTGAAACATACGAGAAGACTAATTAGTCATTCTTGGAATTCCGAATTTAAATACGTTTCATAGACATTCCATATGAATTTATTAAGTGTTGCCTTTTATAAATTCACAATCAGCGCTTTTATCATCAGGTGTTGTTACCTTAATAAAAATATTTGATATTGATTGGTAGAAACATACAGCTGGAGAAAAATGCCAAACAGAAAGTTTACCCACATCTTGATAAAATACGAGTACATGCACAAATTTTGTGGAATTGTATTGTTTGAAAGGAACGTGAATCAAAATTTAAAAAATAAATGTTTTAAGTATGAGATCGAACGTTACATGTAAAATTAATAAAAAAATGATTGTGATATTCATGCAGAACGTGTAAATAGCGATAAAAGGTCAGCCAAAAATAGAAAATTAAATTTTTTTAAATCATTCACGATAAATAACGATTAAAGATGTAAAGGAATGTTTGGAACAAGCGATAGAAAGAGGAAGAATGAGTTAAAACGTGTATGAATATTGTAGGTTCCAAAAATATTTGTCAGTAAAAAAAATAAATGTTGTTTTTGCCTATTCAGACAGGGTCTTGGAATGATAAGCTGAAAAATTCAGCAGAAAAAAAGAATGAGTGTAAAGTTGTATAGTTTAAACAGATTCGTGGAATGATGGTTATGATGATAAATTGAAAAATCAAGGGATCCAATATTACACATTCATATCCTATACTTTTGTTACAAGTTTTATTTATCATTAATAGTGGGTTCGAATCCCGAGTTATGGCTCCCTTGAGGAGATTCTGCTCTCTAAACAGCACTATATAAATTTTCCTTATTATTATTATAATTGACTGGTAAAGAGACTGCGTAAGAAGAGATTTCAGCCGAAATGAACGATCGTTCCCGAGATGAACTAAGACCAACTCGCCCAGAGGAGTATTATGGAAGCACTGCAGTCCCAACCCTAATGAAAAAAGGGTAGAGAAATTGACAGACACAAAAAAATTTGCTACATACTTTTGGGTAATGAAGGGAAATACCAATTTGGTTGTATTGGCAACGGAAAGTTTAATATATTTATTTAAATCCATTACGAAAGCAATCTAAAGCATAGAACACTTGTTCCGTGTAAAAGCAATATTGAATAAGGGATGAAGACAGCCCAATTATCCGACCTGCGATAAAAGAGTCCATGAACTGGGGTGTCAGATTTCAGAGGAGGGCGTGTGGGGCTTATTTAATTGAACCAAGGTTTTCAATTTAAGTGAAACAAACCTTTGTTTCAAAAATATAAACCTACGTTTCTCTTCCCTTACACCTTACACAGTCATTTGATAAAAAGTAAAGTCGGCTAGACATGATGCTATATTCCAAATACTTTGTATATTGGACAGCTTCAGTTTTTGTTGCATATGAAAGTTTATTATATAACATATAAAATTTACTCGCCTACAATGAAAAAAATACATGGAATAACAATGTATGACAGAATAAGGAACGAAATAATAAGAGATGCACGTGAACTTAAAGCTAATGTACGAGTATATTAAGCTAGATGAAGAAGGGCACTATGTTTGGGCTTCTAGAACAACTGATGAAAAAAAACACTATACAGTGTAAATGTGAATAACATGTGTGGTAGACGAAGACCAAGGAAAGTATAGTTTGATCAAATAAATCATATTTTGAAAGAAAAAAATTAAAAAGTCTGATAAAAAATTATTTCTTGCCAAGGTATGAGCTAGCGAAGGGTTAAAAAAAACAATAAAGTTTTTTTATGTTATTTCTTTAATGTTGATTGTTGATTTTCGAACCAAATTTTAATATTATCACTTAGTGATATCGCGCATATTTCTTCCAAATATTTCCAAGATAGTCACGCATATTTCCCCCAAATCACTAGATTATCAACCCAAATGTTAATACTAAGTTATATTTCAAGTCATGTGCTGGAGAAAATGTGGTCCAAGTCCAATGAATGGAACACTGATAACCCACTGGAGCGTAAATGATTAACGAGAGCCGTTTTACTTAGAAAGAATAAAGACCAAACTATTCAGTGGAGAGCGGAAACTATTGGAGCTATTGATTTGGTAAGCAATGATCGTGAACACTTGAATGAATAAAGTGGAAAAATATCTGGATACAATCGAATCAAAAAGAGACCAAGAATGATCGATGTAAGAGACGTGGCTGAAATTCAAATAAGTTTTTACCAATGTTTGAATCGAGATTTTTTCAAGCATAGATTCATAAGACTAATCTGTTAAGACTTACTTGGTAACACGCTTGACATTCAACTAGAGATTTCAGGTTCGACTCCCGATGGTACCCAAAATAAAAAAAAATAAGGATCACAGTGTGGTTCGAGTTCGGTTAGTAACATTACTCGCACTCGCCAAATACGTGTTCGTGTATTTCATCTACACGTACCGTAGTGTTGCAAACACGTGCGATGACGAACAGCGAATTCTGTGCGTAATCTAATGGTTCAAAAGCCGAGGCTCGATTAATGAAACCGGCGACAATATTGTCTCTCGGACACGCTCTTCAATATGGTTGAATCACCAATTCTGATATGTTGAAAGGTACCATAAAAAAGAAAAAAATATGAAAATAAAATTGGCAGTTATTCTTAAATTAAAATTAGTTTACACATTATTTGCGTCAAGCTGATGAATTCGATCGCAGAATCGGAGTAACGGGTAGGGTATTAAAAGCTCTCTAGTTTAGTGTTGAGAAAATTTGAGCTTTCATTTGAACTACAGTGCGAGTTTTTGCGTCGGTATAGATATCAATCCAGACCTGCAGAGGTATTAAAATCCTAATTCAATAGATTGAAAAATCCCAGTTGGCTTGCTTGGGACATACGAGTATGTTTATAATTTTAAGTGACCAAAGTGAATAAAACAAGTGATTAAGACAATGCCCATAGAAAGACCTCCAACAGGAAGGACAAGAAGGACGTGGAATTGGAAGATGAAAAGACTTTGCTAGAACATACTGAGAGACCATTCCCGAGAGAGTCTAGGACCAACTTCCCTGGAAGAATACCGGAGCAGTGTTGTAACCCCGACCCTGGTGGATAAGAGTTTGATGAAAAGAAAGATAGATTTCATACGTTTCATTTGTTCGAAGTTGGATGTTCAAGCAAAGCGATCATCCCTCAACTGTCCCTTCTTACATCGTGCAAGCAGAACTATGTTAGCGTGATCCCCGCTATAAATGTCATTTTTATAATATTATACCGTGAAACTTCTGAATGTTTATTTTTAATTTGTATGTTTGACACTGTTTTTTTTTATGTATATATAAAAAAAAACAATGTCAAACATACAAATTAAATCAGATGTAAGCTGTATTGATAAACAGAACGAATTATAGTCAATGACTAAGAGAACACCCTCTCAAACGTTTTAATAACAAGTTTAACGTAAGATGTACTGCAGGAGTTGAAACAAATACTTATGTCTGGTGACAAAGAAATAATAAGTACATCCGTCCCACGTTCTCATTGGATTATAAACAGTTGAGAGGCATACGATTTGCATGGATAGGTTATGCCCATAGAACATACGACCATAAATCAAATAAAGGGCTATTGGAGTCGAATCTGTAGAGAATAAACCCAAAAAGTCTGATCAAATAACGACAGTTGGACATTATAGTTAACGATCTGTTACTACAAGAAGCGCGCAACAAAGATTTTCGATAGTGGAACGGCATCGCCAGATTAAGGTTTTTCAATTGCTTAATTAAGGCCAATAGAATGTAAGTGTCAGAATTAGTGCATTCTAGCGAAACTTCAACTTGGCATAAAAGCAATGAAAGTAAGATAAATTATGTGAAAATAAGAATGTATGTAAAAAAATATGTGAAAATTATAAATTAAGGGAAAGAATGCAGATTTAAAGAAGATACAGTAAAAAAATGCTGGTTCTGTCACGAAGATATAATAAATGATTAAAGATTTACAAAAAATAATATATACGAGTAGTAAAGAATACAGTAAATGTTTGGAAAAAACTTGAATAACGGAGCACGACCAAATGAATGAAATTCTAAACGAAGAAAAAATTAAAAGCCTTTATAAAAGGAGGGTATACCATACATGACAAGATATAAGACAAAAGTGAAGGATGTGTATCAGGTTACGATGAAGTGGAATTTTGTTATCTCTGCTTAACCAATAGGGGCATGGTGTGATGGTGATGATTATACAATAAGATTTGCAGATGTACTTCTTATTGTATAATCATTACCATCACACCATGCCCCTATTGGTTAAGCAGAGATAACAAAACTCCACTTCATCCTATCCTGATACACATCTTTCACTTTTGTCTTATATCTTGTCATGTATGGTATACCCTCCTTTTATAAAGGCTCTTCACTTTTTCCTCTTTTAGAATTTCATTCATTTGGTCGGGTTTTTTTTCATTCTTTCATTTTTATTTGTTTTTTATGTGTTTTTTGCGTGTTTTTTTTTAATTCTTTCATTTTCAGTTTCATTCATTTTTCATTATTTTAGAATTTCATTCATTAAGTACATATGCAAATAAAACATGAGTTTATCAGCTTGATATAGATTTTCGACTTTACATGAACGCAAATATTTTCCATTAGCTTTATTTTGTTATAAACATGTTCAATGAAATATTAAACAATTCAGGTTAGAACAAAGTAGCGACACAATTTATGTTTATTGCCATCTGGTAACCTAATTGCCGAGTCATAAATCTAGATGTGTTGTGTTTAAACTAGAAAACAAAATATCATGTTGTATAGAACACAACAAGACAAAGCGAGCAGAATGAGCACGGACAATGAAGAAGCGATCTGATCTTATCAGCGAAACGACAATGTGTACAGTTTAATTATTTCAACAGGCTTTTAGCGTATACTTCCTAAAATAATCATTGCCTAGATATCTCGTTTGCACAATACTAGACAGTTATTAATTTGATGGTCGCAGGACGGATGTTGTTGTCGAAACTCGTCATGCGATTACCCAACAGTCAAACATGAAGGGTCCTCAATTGCATATAGTTTTTTCGTATCGCTTTGTTAGCACTTACACTCAAATGGATGACTTCGGTGAAATCGCTTAAATTCAATATACGCACTCGGTGAGGAGTCCTCAAATGTTATACAGTTTTTTTTGTATCGATTTGTCAGTACTTGAAATCAAGTGTATAACTTCGGTCAAATAATTTAAATTCAAGATACATACTGAGTGAGATTCTTGTTCATTAATATGAGCATTGATCACATTTTTAAAATTGAGAAGATCAACTGAATCCCGTATATTTGCTAAGCTTCCTGAAACGATTTTCAGATAAAAGAAGAAAATCGATCGCTTTTAAATTTCGCTGTTAATCTGGTATTGCCTATTTTATCTAATACATCCGACTTATAGTAAATTGTTAACATAACGACGACATTATAAGTGACTCTATCGCATCTTCCGAATCTGTGTTGCTTTGGAGAGGAGTAGAACGTTGAGATGAATTTCGTCTTCATCTAACAAATTGATTGTTAAAAATCGATTAATAAGGCGGGGTTTTGTGACAGGTGTTTAGCCGTTGTTGGTTCTGTGGCGTGGAATGGTCAGATTCAAAGTATTAGAGATATAGATGGCGTGGACAACTTTAGAAAGCACTTAAAGACAACCCTTTTTGAAAGGTCTTATAAACATTTGTGATTACTTAATATATGAATACTCCACTCTACCTAAAGCTGAATATGTTACTATTATATATCGAAAGTTCTTCAAAAGTTGCTGGATAGTTTGTCTACCCTTTGAATATTTTCTGCGGTTATTTTTAACAAATATGTGTTTCTAAATATACGTAGATGGGGGGAAATTCCTAATCTAATGGCCACAACCGCCACTTTTATATTTTTATACTTAACTTGTTATTATGTAATAGTTTTAATCAGTCAATAATACTGGGTTCGAATCCTGAGCTAAAACACCCTTGAGGAGAGTCTGCTCTCTAAATAATTCAAATCCATACAAGATGTTGTTTTTTTAAAAGTGAGTAAAAAATATATATGGCTTGCTTAAAAAAAATTACAAACTTCCATCCGATCCGGAAGTTGCAAAACATCTTAAACCTGTGCCTTATTTAACAACCATGGCTAAGAAAACAAACAAGCAATAAAACAACCTGGTTGACTGGAAAAGATTTGTTACGGCAATAAAGCAATGTAAACCGTGCAATAATAAATCTTATTTTATATGTTTTTGAAGAAATATTAATACGTATAGCAAAAAAACAGCTAAAATTTCAATAAAACCTCCATTTAATGTATGTTTTAATAAAAAAATTAATGCCTCTATTCAAATACGTGGTCATTCATTCAAAGAATAGTTTTATGTTGCGTCGTTTAGAGAACAAACTCTTTTCAAGGGCGTTGTAATTCGGAATTCGAAGCCACTAGTATTAACTCTTTGAACTCCAGATTTTTTTTTGTATGACATACCAACAACTCCAGGGTATTTTTTTGAAATTTTACTATAAAATGATAGGTTTTAGAAATAATTTATTTAAAAAAAAATTAATAAGGTTTCATGCAATTTTTTTATTCAAACTATTAGATAAATGTTTAAATGAGTTTATTTTGATAAAAAAAATGGCAATTCAACATTATTTTTTAGTTTTATAATCTTTCAAAGTATGATATCTGAGGAAACAATCCCCTAAATGCATCCTAGGTTTTCCAGGACAGGTGTCGCAAAACTCATATGTTTCATGTCGTTTGCCCATTTTGCCTCTATTTGAGCAGACCACACAGTCCTTCTTCTTTCCCTTCTGCAAAACATGAAGTTTACCATCTAGTCGTACATCAAAAGTAGAAGTTGATGGCCTACTTCGCAGCTCCCGAAAGTCTCCTACCAACTGATCAACTAAATTCTTGACAAATTTCAAATGAGTTAGTGGTTTTTCATTATTTTTCAATTTTATATTCTTGTAGAGGATGTATGCATTGATTGAGCAAATTTCCATTCCCCAGAAAAAAAGTTTTCTCCACCATTTTAATGACTTCCTGAGAAAACAATATGTGGAAGCATACTGGTCGGCACGGTCTACTCCACCCATAGATTTGGTGTAGTTTCGTACTACATTTGGTTTTTCTGTAACTAATTGAACACCTCCCTTCCCTGTTCTGGAAACAGACGACATGCCAGCAGAATCACCAGTACTCAGCATTGTAATTATTCTTTTATCCTTCCATGCCAAAAGCATTGTTTTTCTTTTTCTTACAGCCAAAACTTTTTTATTGCCAAACTTTGGTTTTTTTATGGTGATCGGAATGCCTTTTCTGTTGGTCTGTATCGTCCCAGTTAAATGACATTTCATCTTCAATAGTGCTTCAGCAAGTGGAAGACTTGTGTAGTACCTGTCTGTAAACAAGTGGTATCCTTGTGCATGGGGTACCTTCTCCAAAATTTTTCTGAACAAGTAGATGGGTATTCTCGAACTCACAGGAAAATCTGGGCTTGGTAAATTCTCTGTAGTAATACTACCGTAATAGGGAAGAATACTGTACACATATGATGTTTCAGAATCCGCCAAAACGTAAATGCGTATTCCCCATTTAGTAGGCTTATTTGGATTGTAAGTGATGAAGCATATTCTTCCTTTGAATTTCACTACTGATTCGTCAACACAGATATTTTTGTTGGGTATGAAATAGTCAGCCAATTTTTTATTTATATATTCTAAAAAATTACTGACTTTCTGAATCCGTGTTCTTAAATCACTATGGCCAGTTTCTTGTGTATTCAAGTGTAACATCCAGAATATTTGATGAAATCGAGATCTCGTGAAAATATTTGCAAAGAATGGGACTCTGGAATTATCTCTAGTAGACCAATATTCTTGCATATTGGCAAGTGGCATTGTTCCCATATTTAAAATGACCCCAATGAATGCCCAAAATTCATCTTTTTGTACATCACGCCAATTTTGCCAAATAGAATTTGCAGTTAGAACTTTTGATTGAAGTTTGACTTTTGCATATGCATTTGTTTCCCGTATTATCTCCGTTACAATTTCTTTCGTGAAAAATAATTTGAAAAATTGACTTGGTTCTTTGATTGTTAAAGGAACATTTGGTCCGACATTCTGAGCTCCGATGTCAAAATTTATAATGTCAGGAGAATCCACCGTATTGGATATATCAATCCATTCATCGTCTTGTGAATCTTGAGCGCTTGTAGTACTTGAAGAACTATCTGATGATAGAAGAGGACCAACTCTGCGTTTTTTATGACCAATGTACTCTGATTCATCACTAGAGGTCTGAATATTGATGTTACTATCACAACTTTCATCACTATATACATTTAAAATAAATTCGTCTTCACTTTCACTCAGTTGCGATTTTTCCATTATTTTAGAGGGTAAAAAAAAAAACTTGTGTAATCTCAACGGTGTAAAAGGGTGCGTACTGATTATTTTTCAACCGAAACACGTCTAAACAGTAGAACAGTTGTTGTGAAACTAATGTAACATGTTTATACCTGCTCCTGGGTGTCCCGAGATGTTTGTTTATGTAAACAATACAACCATAAAAAATGGCGACATATAGTCGCCTCTGGAGTTATTAAAATAATTACCATGGCGACTATATGTCGCCTCTGGAGTTATAAGGGTTAAACAAATAACGTCTGGCAGCTATAACAGCACCCAGCAAATCATGTGTGTCACTTTTCAAGAGCGTTGTAATGCGAAATTCGAAGTCACTAGTATTAAACAAATAACGTCTAGCAGCTATAACAGCACCCAGCAAATCATGTATCTCACTTTTCAAGGGCGTTGTAATTCGGAATTCGAAGCCACTAGTACGAGTATTAAACAAATAACGTCTGGCAGCTATAACAGCGCCCAGCAAATCACGCGTGACACTTTCTTAGTCTACATAACATATAGAAAAATGTTAATGGGACTTTAGTGAAAACCATACAGATATTTTTTTTAAACTGGGTTCTAGCGGGAATCGAACCCGTAACGGAAGGTTGTCAAATTTTATTATTGTATAATAAGTTCATTTAATCTACATAAACTAGCCGATTTATTGCCATGTGGCAATCTCTTTCAAACAACCAGAAATATGTTCAAAGAACCGTAAGTGAAAACCAGACAGGAAACCTTTTTAAAAAATTAAGCAACAACGGGAGTTCAAATCGCAACCCCCCAAGTTAGAAGATTTAACCTTCCGGCGGACTTCATCTCGTGGAGGTCTTCATATTTCAGTCACGGCTAGTAGGTCTTCATCATCATTTCGGATATTTAAAAGGGTGCCATTGTATGAATCAGAAAAATAACAAAATGTGTTATATTAATTTCCATTCATTTCATTTAACATATAACTCGTTTCCCTCGGTTTCTCAAGTTCTCTCGATCTCCGACTAACTATTTCGCTTCAACTCAGTTCAGCCTCAGCGTATCTCTTTATACAATAGTTTCATCTATAGCCTCCACTTATGATCAGGACTTTCAGGACGACCTACATGTATTCTTTTTTTTGAGCTTGAAAATTCTGCGAGGAAATGCTTATAACTGATATTCCAACTAATGCAGCCACATTTGATATATCCCAGCTACTGCAACACAGACTTATTCCCAGACCAGGAAGAACGGAATGAATATAAAGTAACTGTTTGGATAAACTTCCATGTCCCTCGAATGGTCCGTAATATCTCAATACACAAAGATGCTCATATGACGAATACTTATAACAGGTTATGAAGATACGTGTCATTGGTCATTCGTCTCCTCATTTACGTTAAGTCCAATGACCTCTTAATCACTATTTGTCCAACGTGTCACTTTTTATGCTTCTCTAAGGACCATTAGAAAAATGAGCACTTAAATGATCGGTTTTTAAAGTATAATATTGTTTACGAAAGTTTGCTGAACAATGCAGGCACCAGCATTATCGGAATAAATTTAAATTTATTCAACAATTGACAATCCCCACCTTCACAGATATTGGAAAATAATTTAGTTCTCATCCAGTATAACTTACACTCAAATATTTATTGAGAAAAGTCAGGCATAGAAATTACACAAAGAGTTCCTTCTTTGCTTATGATACTCCACATTGACAATAAGAAAGACACGCCGCAAACAGAAAGTATTTTGTCAAAGAAGAATTGCTAACAATGTGGATAAGTCATTAAACTTAACAAACCTTAGCTTGAAAGGCGAGAAATATTAGAAATGCAAGTATTATTGTTTGTTAATTGTCAACGCTTGATAAAATACATCTGTAAGAGGAAAAAAAATGCAAAAAGTTATTCTTTGTAGTTAAACACATCTGTATTGCAGTGGTTTTCACATACCTGGGCAGCGTATTCACTAACAAAATAAAGTGAAAATCGATCCAACGTGGGAACAACATAGCAGCAGCACTATACGAGCTACAGAGCTGTACAATACTGTACGGAGAGTTGAGTTTAGATATACAAACCATAGTTCAAGCTGAGTATTCAGTAGGTCATGACATTAAAAATTCAACAAGAAATGAATAATACATAAAATACTTGACCCATATGTTAGAAGGATTGTGGAAATGAAGGCAAAATGAAGAAACTCGAAGATTAATGCGGCATCCATCAATCACCATTGATACCAGTTCGCAAAGGTTGCATGGATAGAGTATGTTAGTAGATTTAAGTTGACACAGTCAACAATGATCGTTATGCAAGCACAACAAGGAAAGTTCTTGGCAGACCAAGACTAAGGTTTTTAGGCAACGTGGAGTATGATCTTAGAAAGCTAGAGATGTACATAAGAGAACTGCGAGTGAAAAGCAAGTGACCGATCGACTTGTAGGAACATCTTCCGAAAGGTTAAAGTATTGCCATAAGTAAATGAGAAATTATAAGACACTCAATCGAAATTACATAAGTTGAAAAACGTTCATGAAATTTGTAACAGGTATTTACGAGTAAGACACTCAAATAAAACCGGTGTGGAAAATGAGGTGTGAAATATTGGTATACTGAGAAATATTTCATAACCAGATTAAATAAAATTACATGATGAGAGGCAGAGAAAGCAAGCGCGGCGAGGAGGCTGGGAGTGCCGAAGATGTTCAGTTCCGGTTGCGGCAGTAAATTATTAAGTTAATGGTGACACACAGGCAGGGCGTCGACCTCGAGGATCAACCCACTGCGTTGGAATCCTGCCTGCGAAGATACCTTTCTGGTTTAGCGAAAGAAAAATGTTTTTGCTTAAAATGCAAAATACCTTATAACATATGTTGATAATGAGATATGAGGACCAAGATGTGACATTAGTGTGAAATAGAAAGTTGTGTCTTATATTTTAATGCCTTTGACACGCTGCAAATATTCTCCACAGTTTTATCTTAGATATAATGACACCATACTCTATACTACAATACTCTCCACGGTTTAATCTTAGATATGATGATGACTCCATGCGTTACACAATATTCTCCACGGTTTAATCTTATATATGAATATGATACCGTAGTCTAGACTACAACATTCTCTACGGTTTAATCTTAGATACGACGATAACACCATACTATATACTACATTATTCTCCACGGTCTTATCTTAGATGTAATGATGACATCATACTCTATACTACTTAATTCTCCAATATCTAATCTTAGATAGGAAGATAACGCTATATTCTATACTACAATATTCTCCACGTTCTAACATTGGATATGATGATGACACCATAATTTATACTACATTATTTCCTACAGTATAATCTTTGATATGCCCATGACACAATGCTCATAGCAGATAATCCAGAAAAAAACGACTGACCTCCTCCACCATGTCAAACGATTGAGCAACCATACGGGCCTCGAAATCAATAAATCCATAACTTAAGAGTTTTTGATTTTATTTAAATCAACCTTCAAGTTGGAACGACTGAAATAGGCATGGTGTTGGTAACACTACCGCACGTGACGTGGCAGAAACACTCGCATACGTGCTAAGCACGTGCATTATTGTTACCAAACGAACTGTTTACCAGACGAGGATTTTTTTGCGCCATCGGAAATCGAACTCAAGACCCCTGGATCTGTCTAAAATCTTTAAAATCTAGACCACGAAAGTCGTCAATATAACCAGTACAAGTAAGGAACAGAAAAATAAGAAAATATGTAGATAATAAGAAGAGTCCTGAAAACGGGTAACTATCATTTATTACTTAACTACTTAAAAAAGCTTCGGAATTGGTAAAGGTGCATCATAAATCTCCAGCAACTTAACCTCTTCAGATATGGCGTCCATTACAATGGACACATAGTTCATATGCACTTTGTAAACAACTTTGTGATATACTGCTGTTCCCAATTATAGTAAATTAAGTGCAGGATATTGTATTATTGACTTTGAACGTTTTAGGTGCAATATATCTAAGCTAATACGACATAATGTTGCATTTAATATTGTATAAATAGTCACAAGTAAGAATATTTTTCCAAACCTTAGAATTAATTCAAGTCTGAAGGGGTTAAAGTAATGATGCACATATAATATAAAAACAGAGCTTATGCAATCAAATGACCTCATAACCAAGACACAAAACTCCTGGTGAATAATACTATTATTGCAATAAAGCAAAAAGTACTTCCGCCGGCCGACAACTTGGAGCCAAGACGGAACTACTGGGCAGGAAGTCACGCTATTGCCAAGACCCGAGACGTGAACTAATCCGAATGAAGTCCAGTCCCGGGGTTTATCTGACCCGAGACTGTTGGAATCACTTCGCTGGTTTCATAACAATGGGTCCATTACTACCACTGAAGCGGAACCGATAAAAACGTCACAATGTTTCCAAACTCTGCGCATCCTCGATTTCTACTCCATTTATGGTAAGTGGTCCTTCAGCATACCTTCCAATATTGTAAGCCATCATCTACGTGGATCTGATGACAGTTGTAACTACCTGCACTGTCATTTTTATATATCTTATATGCCTTAATTTATCTCCTATCTCGATGTGCTTTATATTATTTCTCACCAGCACAAAGATCTCGAAGTTTTTTGTACACCTGCAGAGATCACCTCTGTTTTAGTACGAAATCGATAATCCAGATATAGAATCGAAACTTCAAATATCCACACAACTGCGTAGCAAATTTAATCTTCTAAGTCATGTCTTCTTTTAAGAATAGTTTTTCTGTAGACGATTTCCTTAAATCATTTGTAAATCTATCGGCAGCCGGGGTCTAACGGTTAACATTTCCACTAAGCAAACAGGCGCCCTAGGTTCGATTCCTGGCGGATTTACTTCAAGTCTGGTTCTATTATTAGATAATTTTACATCTCAATGTATGTTTCTTCACAAACACGCATTGCAGATAAACAATGACAAACACGCATTGCAGATAAACCATGACAAACACGCATCCACCACACGTTGTTTAGCTTAACAGTGATAATTTAATGGAAAGTGCATTGCGACGATTGACGGATCGTACCACACTCGTTCTTCAAATCTAAAAAATCTAGAATGTACTCGTACATATAATTTGGCTATTATTTTAGTCGTTTAACCTACTCACGTGGATGCGTAAGCAATTAAGAGATCTCCACACAGCCAATGAGATGTAATGTCCCACCGGCAGGCACTCCGACGGATGTATCCATGTCCACCGGATTTCAGTTCTAGATCTCCAAGAATCAATACGTTCACTATCCTTCGAGGGGGTTGTGGGTGGTCATAAAACTACTGTGAGACCTGAGAGTGTTTGGGCTCACTAATTGTGTTTCTCACTTCATCATCATACACTAATGCCGCGGATGTCTCTGGATCACACCAAGCATGGAGGGGTATCACAGCAAGCATGTAAACCTTTTCAATTGGGGTTGGTCTGAGACATCCAGGTATTGGACGACATGTTTCGTTAAATACAATATCTATCTACTTTGCATGGGTAAACATGCTCCATACATGACAGGAATATTTGCCAATTGAGTAACAAAGAGCCAACCCTGAGGGGGACAAGGAAGGAGTATCCAAGTAAGGTGGTCTAAAATGAATAGAAATGTTTAAACACATGACATCCCTGGAAACAGTTACATAGTAGTTACAGAAATATTTCAGGTATACTGAATAATCCTGTCACTATGACAGACAACAAATAAAAAATGAGATAGGTGTATGCTTTCAGTCACCGATACACAGAAGAAACCCTCAATAAGTGAAATGTGATATATTTGCTGTCTGTGACTGAAGACTGTTACCTCGTCAGATACAGTTCTAAAAAGCATTCACGGTCCGATGGCCTCCACAAGCTGTCCAACATATAACAACATGATACCGGAAGTGCTACGTCATCACAGTACATATAAATCAGGCGACTGATTTGCAGACCCGAGTAACGCATCATTAACTAGAATCAATGGTATTGTGTTAACTGACAATTTAACAAAATTATTTTGGATGAAAATCGCATTATTAATAATTATGTCTGTAAACACACATATATGCACCAACAATTTGAGTTATACAGTAGTCTCTCTTTACCCGTGGTTTCGCTTTCCGTGGTTTCAGATATCCGCGATTTCAGTTATCCGCGGTTCGATTTTGTTTAATAGAAAATTCCAAAGTATCATCAGAAAGGCAATAGTAACCTAACGCTACGTCATTCATCTCACTTCATATATCATCACAATAAGAAACGTGAGTACAATGCAATAAGATGCTTCGAAAGTGAGAGAGAGGGGCCACATTAACATAACTTGTATTATAGAATAATTGTTCTAATTTATTATTAGTTATTGTTATTAATCTCTAATTGTGTCTACTTCATAAGTTGAACTTATCAGGTATGTAAGAATAGAAACAACAAGCATTCGGTGCTATCCGCAGTTTCAGGGGTCTTGGTTATCTGCAGTTTCAAAGGCAGTTTCAGTGCCCACGGATAAGTGGGAACTACTAGATATACTCGTAGAATTGTATTCACTATTTTACTTTCTGAACGATTATATTGATTATTAATGTCTTTAAATAATATGGACTAAACTAGGACATTTTAAAAGGCCTGTAGACCCATGAAGTATCAACAATGTTTATATCAGGTAAATAAATATTGTCACTCTTATAAATTATTTTTTTCTACTGCTGTTAAGATAGCAAAATTAAACCCAGGTAACCTGAGTTTTAATTTAATATTATCAAAAATTGTGTTAGGCATGTAATGACTTATACTATTTGCACTAGAATTGATACCACTTAAACAAAAACACTCCTAAGAATAAAGGTCTTGCGATGTAAAACTGGTAAAACACTCAAAGACAGAATAAAAAATACAGATAAAGAGAGAATATGTGAAACCGACAACATAATTAGAAGTGGACGCAGAGAAATCCGTATGATTTTATCAAATTCCACAAATTGAGTCCTTTTACGATGAAATTAAAGGACAGCTGAACAAATTCTCTGCAATATCTGGATACTTCAAAAATGGTATCCAGATATTGCAGATATACTCGTATATGGAAAAGTAATTAATTTTATTATAAAAGAATTCCAGCCAGGTTTCACTTAAGACTTTCTTTAATGTCTTGCAAGGAGGTTGAAAGAGAACAACCCCTCCAGGTTGTCGTCGTCGTTGCTAGGCCTCGTAGTCGAAGATCCCCTCGCCATTCCAACGTTAATTCAGTTGGAAAGCGAACCTGTACCTTGGAGTTTTGTTTATTTTTCTTTTCTTTAAATAAGTGCGCCATTGCTGCACACTAGCAAACCCATCGACCATACTGATGTACTGAATCCGACAGCACACCAAAATAAGACGACCGGTGCACCCTGGCATCTTTTTTTTTTTTTTTTTGAAAAAATAAATATGTCCGAAGTCATAAATATCCGCGGATAACACATCGATTAATATTTCCCTGGACTAACTACTAAAACAACATTTGTTTGCCAAAATTCTTCTTTATTCATCAACATAGTATCCTTCAAGAGCAATACATTCATTCCAACGCTTTTCTATGCTAGAACGATTTATCTTTGGTTTCAAAATAGGCGTTAGTTTCGGCACCACTTTTTCATTGGAGCCAAATCTCTTTCCCTGGAGCATCTTTTTGAGGTCTGCGAACAGCCAATAGTTGCTGGGGGTCAAATCTGGAGAATACGGTGGGTGCGGAAGCAATTCGAAGTTCAACTCATGCAATTTGGGCATCGTTACCATCGACTTGTGACACGGTGCATTGTCCTGATGAAAGAGAACTATTTTCTTATTCATATGGGGCCGTTTTTTGCAATTTCTGCCTTTAAACGCTCCAATAACGCTATGTAATATTCGCTATTGATAGTTTTTCCCTTTTCAAGGTGACCTATGAATATTATACCATGCGCATCCCAAAATACGGAGGCCTAACCTTCCCGGCCGACTGTTGAGTTTTTGGTCGCTTCGGATGACTTTCACCGGCTGCTCTCCACTCGGCTGACTGCCGATTTGATTCCGGAGTATAGTGGTGGATCCAAGTTTCATCCATTGTCACATACCGATGCAAAATCTCCTGTTTATTTCGCGTAAACAGTGCCAAACAGCGCTCTGAATCATCGATGCGTTGTTGTTTCTGTTCCATTGTGAGCAAACGCGGCACCCATTTCGAAAAAAGCTTTTTCACGACCAAATGTTTATGCAAAATAGTGTAAACACTACCAAATGATATCTTCAGGATATCAGCTATCTCACCCAACTTTACTTTGCGATTTTCCATCACGATTTTGAGGGGTTTTTTTAATGTTTTCTGGTGTAACAGCCTCATTTGGACGACCAGAGCATTCAGCATCATTTGTGTCTGTACGACCGCGTTTGAAATCAGCATACCACCGACAAATGGTTCTTTTTGACGGAGCAGAGCCCGGATAACACTTTTCAAGCCATCGCTGAGTTTGAACCGTATTTTTTCCCATTAAAAAGCAATGTTTTATCAACACACGAAATTCGTTTTTTCCATTGTTTTGAAAATAGCAAAAGTAGCGTCACTAAAACCACTGTAACTCAATGAAACAATGTCGGAATGTCATGAAAGTTTGACACATAACTTCTAAAGGTTGGTACTAACTGAGAATGGTATGGATTTGTTATTAGAGACGCCATCTGTTGGTTAGTCCCGGGAATTGTTGATTGATACGTTACTAGGCGAATAAAATCTCTGTATCTTTCCAGGCTGAACTGTATACAAAGTAAAAGACTTATAAGAATACCTTTGATATTAAACGTAAAACTCAAGTGTTTAACTTCATTTCATGAATTGCGAATCACGCTCTGTGCTCAGAGAAAGAAATCCAGTCATAACTTCATGTATTTGTCTTTTAATTTCGAATAAATCCAAGTGCAACGCAGTTCTAGCCCGCACATTGCACTTCATACTCCACACCACAAGACCACATCAGAAGTGAAAGCTGAATAAGTAGAACGTGAACGCTTAGACTGTTAGTGCACATGTTATGTGCACATTAAACATTCGTGCGTGTGCAGCAAACAAAACAAGAGTCTCACACTTGAGACCACGATGTAGAGATAAGAGTAGATTGGAATACAAACATGTTTATATCATATTGTTTCTTTTAGTTCCATATCTGAAAAACTCTTGTCTACAGTAATCTTATTATTCGATTGTTTTATCCTTATCCGAAGATTGAAAAGTTTTTTATAACAAAGATTTGTAAGATATAGATAAGATGAGATGAGATATCCACGCGTTTACATTTTCAATAGGGAAAAGAGATCGCTAGTTAATGGCTGCTAAACACGATTTAATAATCGCATACGTCTTCCAAATATGTAATTTTTTTAAACTAAACTTGTTAATATAAAGAATTGTTATTATTCACATTTAACTATCCACAAAACAATATTTTGAATTAAATACCATTATAATAAAGACGAAATGAAGAGGAAACGTATATAAGAGACAAAGACAAATGCACAAACCTACTATTTTGACGATAAAGAGGACCATTACCCTTGGCAAGACCTGTAACGAAGTGGTCTCATTTCTTAATCGCAAATCTTATATATTGGTCCTAAATACTCAAACACTCCACTAAAAGATTTACACTCTACATTTACATCCTTACACATACTCAAATCTCTAATTATCAAATATCTTACTATAACCGCGTCATAATATCAACAACCACAATAAAATAATGTCCAACAACTCTTTATTACACGTTCTACATTTGCTTCGGTCATTCACTAACTCTTAAAGTGTGAAAACGTCTAAAATTGCTCAGTTCTCGTTTCTTTCGAGACTATGGATTTTATTAGGTTACGGTAAATACGGTTGAATTATTTTTAAATTATATTCAAGTATCGAATTACTGGTTGGTTACAATGTTTTGTTTGGAAGGTTTAATTTTGTCCAAGTTGAGATATTTATTGCTAAAGCTTTGATTTAAATAAAATAATATTTCTGATAGATCTGACTTAATTAAACTTGAAAACGAAGTGTTTTGAAAATCGAGATATACGAGTGAAGCGAAATTCCCCAAACCTACATTTAGATCATAGACAATTTCACTACGCTGGACCTGGGGAAAAATGTTATGTATATTTAATTTACAATTGATGTCAACCTCAGAGGAATATATTGTATAATTTTGATATACAACCAAACAATAAAATGGAAATTATCAAAGAAACAAATAATGTGCAATATATACGAGTATATTTATGTCTAGCGGGCGTATAATGAAGACATTGCATATCAATAATCAGATTACTAAGGGCAGGTCACACAAAAATATGAGACTAGCCAAATAAACGTGTAAATAGAAAGTAAAAAGAAAAAAAAGGTAGTTTTGGAGGAAGTTGGTCCTCTGCGACTTCATAAGGCCTTCGCCAAATTTGATAGACTAAAATTCACTGCTGCGAAGTACTCATCTATCAACTGAGCTATACGGTTCGTATATACTATAATTATCTTAGCATGTGTGTCTCCGGATCTGTTGAAGTGATCTTTATTTTCTTTTCAGTCTTGGGCGCAACACAACCTAACGAATTTCGATATCATTATACATGCTGAGGCTTGAAGAATAACTATCAAATACATACAGGGTGTCCCGTGCCTCAACGTCAAGCCGGTATCAAGGAAAATGACAGCTTATGACGGTTCAGAGTTAAAAACAAATTGTTGCAAAAGCCTTATACTTTTCGAGTTATAGGCATTTCTTTGAAAATTGTGAAAGTAGCTACACTGCGCCAAATGTGTATACGCTGTGACTACAACTTTCCATATTTTATGATTTTAATGGTTGTATCGCAATCCTAGATAACCCTGCTATTAGTTGGAGTCCGATATACGAGTAAAACAAAAAAAATCTGCACGTTCGAAAAAAAAATATTTTTGTCCGATATAAAAATTAATATTTTATATCAGCTAACTTGAACTCATCATATTGTAAAAATAATGCACAACGCTAACCTGGCAAGTTACATCGAAAGATGGCCTGTTTAGTCAAAATTTCAAAATGGTACAAAACATACCAACTACTTCTTTAAAAAATAATAAAAAAAAAGAAATTCTGTATTTACAAATCATAACGCTATTTCCCTGCCGTAGTAGGCAGAGAAGTTAAAGCGGCAGACTGTACTATCTCGACACACACATCTCTTCTTCATCTATCTATACAACTCCTAAGATTTCTCTAACTTTCTACGTTTCCTTCTTTCAAAATATACTTCACTTGATTTAACCATATCTTCCTTAGTCTTCCTATACGAAGTCTTCCGCTCACATTTGCACTTTATATTTGTTTTGTTAGTCTTTCTTCATTCATTCGTTATACATGTCCAAAGCATCTCAGAGTGTTCTCTGTGAATTCTGAACTCATCTCAGACTGAATTTAACGCAACCCATCAGCCTTAATTAAATTCACAATCATCCGTAATAATTTAATTTCGTATTCGGGCATACATTGTCGTCCCATGTATTGTTCTCTACACCAGTTATTCGGCTGTACTTTTCCACTTCTACTTTTACGCTAATTATAACGATTCACCGTTAAACGAGATAAGTGTTGAATTTAAAACTCACCATTATTTAAATTCATCTAAAACACATTTTTAACTTGCCTTATTTTTCCGTGGCCCATTAGTATTACTGATTAAAAAAACCAGAGCATAAATAAGCTCATTAGAATATTGTTAAATAAGAAATAATGATCCTGGGTTTATACGTTCGAAATTCGGTGACCTGTATGAAAAAAAATATGAAAAAAAATTTACCCGACAGCAGAAACATCGATTTTTATTGGTGACTAATGGATTCGGACCAAAGTGACTAATGGTGTACGAGTATGTGTTATAAATAAAACAATCAAATTTAATTTAACACTTGCCGTACGGTGATGGATAGCGAGTGATCATGACTTATATTTTATTTAATTTCTCGAAATATACTGCTTGCAGGGTCTTCATACTTTATGTATTCCTCATCGAAACCTCTATGATTTGAATGATGTCATTAGGAAACAAAACATTCATAGTTAATTCAACAGAAATTAATGATTTTAAATCGCGAATTGACGAAATGTCAAACACTCATTCTTTTTTGACAGTTCGTATAGCGCCCCGTTCCAGGGGTTCGTCACCAGTTTTATAATCCTGATTGTTATTTTTTATTTTTATCTGGTATGTTTTTTCTATTATCATTTTTTATCTGGTATGTTATATTGTACCATTACTATTTTTATAATAAATGTACATTTTATTTATTATTTCATTTTCAAAAATATAATAATTGAGATGGCGGGAAATATCGACGGCGATGATAGCGATTTGGAATTTAAGGCGACAGGCAATATATCAGAATCAGAAGATTTTGTCGAGGTACAGGATGAAGTATATTCTGATTTGGAGACGAGTGAAGAAGACGAAGAAATATTATTTACATCAAAACATGGATTCGAATGGAGTTTATTACGAGTACCACCTCAATCTTCGAGGCATCGGTCGGGTATCAAATATTCTCATCGAAGATTCTGGACTGAGAAATTCAAGTATAAATGTACATTCCATAAAAGATATGTGTTGTCTGTTTGTAAATGAAGAGGTGGTAAAAGTGATGTTTAAGAAACAAATCGTCATTTAAATCGAATTCATTCAGAAAAGAACCAACCAATATCAAAAGACGAGTTATATGAATTCATTGGAATATTGCTCGCACCTGGCAGAAATCGAACACGAAAGCTATCTTTGAGTGAATTGTGGATAAGTGAAAGTCCTTTTTGCCAGTCATTTTTCACAACAGCTCTGTCTCGAGATAGATTCATCTATATTTACAGTCATATTCGTTTTGATGATAAAGAAACCCGAGAAGAGAGATATCAGGGTTTTTTCAGATAAATTAGAACCAATTAAGTGGATTTCAAAAATGTTTATGGATATGTGCAAAAGCAATTATTCTCCATCTTCGAATATAACTGTAGATGAACGTTTGGCAAACTTTAGAGAGAATTGTTCATTTCGCGTGTACATGAAGTCTAAACTTGGTAAATATGGCATCAAAATCTGGGTTGCTGCCGACTGCGGCGGCATATGACGCATAACAAATTTACAGGCTTATTCTGGTACTAGCTGTACCCAGCCACGCGTTGCTGTGGCTCAGTCTGGTTAAATGGAAAAGAAAGAAAAGAGAAAGCACACGTTTCAATTGTGTTTAATTTCACAATGCGTATACAATATTTTTGATGTCTTGTATACAATCTGGGTATACAATATTCTTGATGTCTTTCAGGCACTCTCAGTCTGTCGCGTTTATCACCGTGCTTGCAAATGATCGCGTCACTCCAAGAGGTCAATTCACGATATGATTTGAATTCAAATCAAAGATCGATTGCACTGAAAAAGAAGAAAAATAGTTATAACAAAAACATATAAAATTGCGAAACATTAAAAAACGAACTCAATAATATTGTTAAGTTCGGATACATCTTTGTTCTTGCCGCCAACAATAGCTCACTTAGCCAATCGTGATTCTTATAATTGATTTGAATATAGGGAAATACTTTTTCAAACAATTCCTCTTTTAACGTCACTAAATTGCAGAAGTTATAATCTTCCAACCTTAGTTCTATTACCGTCATTTACAACTGCATCTCGCAAATGAGTCCTAAGACAGTTGACAAATTTGCCCCAATACAACGATCTAACGACGTTCAGTAATTTTAATTATTTTATCGACTTTAATATAAGGGGATCGATTCTAATAAATAGCAAGTTATTTAGGTAAATACATAACAAAAAACTAACAATATTGACATTGTTACAAATCTCCATTACTACATACGATTTGATAGATTTTAAAATATAAACAAAGATACAATTAAATTGTCAAATAATATTTGGTGACGTTTTAATAAAATGTTCGTAATTAGTATTAATTCACAGTGCATCTAGGCCGTGGGCTGCAAAACATCTGTTGTCCCCGTGGCTGAACCTATTATTTATTTATTTATTTATGTAACAACGTTCAGTAAGAAAAAAGAAAGTTAAAACATATAAAATTGTGAAACATTAAAAAAGGAACTGAGCAGCGTAAAAGTTTGTTTTAACTTTCATTCATACAATACATTAGAAAGTCGGTATAATAAAAATTAGTAATTAAAACGTCAGTTTAGAGAAAACAATTTTTCGATTTATAAAAAAAATCAACAGCTAACCATTTTACAGTTGACAAATTTGCCCCAATACGATGTGCTGGGCTGAAAAAGCTAGGGTGTGGGCTGCAAAACATCTGGTGTCCCCGTGGCTGGGTTCGCCCTATATTGGTGGGGTGTATCTTGGCCGAAGGGATGCTATTAGATGAGCCCAGACCTTTTGATAGCTTCTGTATATAATGTATTATCTGCAATTTATGTGTTTTAAAAGTGTTATTTAAATATAATCTGGACATACTATGCTGCTATCAATAAACCTATTATTTATTTATTTATTTATGTAACAACGTTCAGTAAGAAAAAAGAAAGTTAAAACATATAAAATTGTGAAACATTAAAAAAGGAACTGATCAGCGTAAAAGTTTGTTTTAATTTTCATTTTTTTTGCGATATTTCTACGGGTACTTCTTTCTAATGTACCACCAAATAATTTATTTATTTAGTTAATGACATAAAAGTGTCTTTATATACAAATGAACATGTGACAGGTTATACAAGTACTTAAAATTATTGACAAATAATACAACTTTATCTTAAATTAACATGAAGTCATTGTTTTAAAATTATTTAATAATTATATCTGTATTTAAGATCAATATATATTATGTATGTATAATACAGGAATAATGTTTCCAGTTTGAGTATAATATCTTTTCCTTTTTACGTCGTAAAAGTACATCTTTTCCATTTTACGTCGTAAAAATACATCGCTAAAATTTTATCGATTCTAATAAATAGCAAGTTATTTAAAAACTAACAATACTGACTGTTACAAATCTCCATTACTACACACAATTTGATAGATTTTGAAATATAAACAGAGATACAATCAAATTCTGCCAAATAATATTTAGTGACGTTTTAATTAAATGTTCGTAATTAGTATTTTTTTTAAATGAACGATTTTACTTCATATTTTTTAATTTAAATATAATATCAATAACTTACCACATTTATTGAAGTCAATTATCTATTATCTTATCTATATAACTAAAATTTTATATAAATTAAACGTAAATATGATCACAAGTCAATACTTCCCCAAAATGGCGATCTCAGTGAGCACTTTCTTAATTTAATTGCTCAGTGAGATCACCGTCGGTAAAACAGATCGCAATTGTTTCGTGTCTCGACTTATAAAGATACGTAATACATAAAAAAATTCTATTATTTATAAAATTAATGATTCAATTTTTATTAAACATAAAATTATTAAATAATTTATTTATAATTTATTTATAATTTATATAGATTTATTTAAGAAGATTAAACGATCGTAAATTCCGAAACGCCGAAAATGATAATCTGACAGCTTATTAATTCCATGTCAAAACACAGGTTCGCGAAAATATTCATTTCTGAATTAAAAATTTTATTATATACACTGATATATATATATATATATATATATATATATATATATATATATATATATATATATATATATATATATATATATATATATATATATATAAATAAAAATCAAAAAACATTTCCGTTGACGAATATTAACTTTACTCAAAATTTCAAAGCGATCGGTAGAGAACTTCCGGAGATTAGCTACCAATAATTAACGAACATTTACATTTTTATTTATATAGATGATAAATAATCGTAGAGAGAGATAAATCAAGGTAACTGAGCAGTTATAGAAATGGTTCAACCGCAGTATGGCACGAACAGGAGGATAACCACAGGTATTTTTATTACCTCCATCAAATTAGCCGATAATCTTTTATTAAAAGGTTTAACTCTAACTGGCACGCTTCGAAAAAATAAAAGAGTAATCTCACTTGAATTTATACCGTCTAGAGAGAAAACAATCCATAGTAGCTGAAAATAAAATACTTGTTTCGTGTGTACCACAAAAAATAAAGCAGTATTATTATCCACTCAATTCAATGATGCAGAAATTGATTATTCAGAAAAACAAAAGCCACTATAGTAATTATACATCATTATAATAATACGAAAATTGGAGTAGATACGGGAGACCAAATTACTTGAGAGTACTCTTGATCAAGGTCAACGAGAAGATGGCTTTTCCGTCTTTTTATGGAAATTATAGATATGGCTGCATTGAATGCATACCTCTTATGGATAGACAAATATCCAGAGTGGAAACAAAATAATTAATACCACCGAAAACATTTCACAAGAGAGTTAAGTTTGGAATTGGCAATGCCCAATATCTTAAAAAGGAAAAATAGCAACAACAAGATGCTTTTAATACAGTTTTAACATATTGTGGCGAGTCAATATCCGAAACATTAGTAAATAATACCCTGTTGGCACCCCGTGAGGTCCTCAAAAGAGGAAGTTGTGGGTTTTATTAAAAACATTCGAGAAAAAAAACCAGGCTATTCTGCAATATTTGTCAAACACCTGCGTGTTTAGTACGTAGAATATAGTAAAAAAAAAGTGGTTTCATGCCCCAATTGCGATAACTTTCTCCACAGGATTAAACTTTGATTATATGATATGTTTGTCCTATTTTCAAATTTTCTGTAGTGTTTATATTTTCCAAATTGCATATATTTTATTGATTTGAATTTCGTGTTTGTTTATATATAATTTTGAATTTCGTGTTTGTTTATACTATATAAATTTCTCGCCCTAAAACCTTGATTTTTGAATTTATATATTCATTTTATATTTTGTTTATATGTTATTTATTGTCTTTATTCGAATTATGGTTTTATTGCCAAAAAAATACACGCTACATTTTATTGTATAATTTTATGAAAAAAAATTAAAAGGCTGGAAATCTCTTATCACGCATGCGCATTCTGAATGTTGCGCAGACCGAACGACGCAGCGTAAAAATAATATTCTTATAGAAATGCCTTTCTGTTTTAGCTCTTATTTTATCATTTCTTACCTTTATTTTATATTATTCGACATTTTATTACATAATAAAATGATGTTTATAGCTAATAACAAAAAATAACCTAGCAGATTTTGCATAATTTTAATTTGAAACATACATGTTTAGTGTACCCTCAGTGTCCAACGCCGTTACTGGCGTATTTTTTTAGCACAGTAAGGGAAGTGTTAAAAGGTTGGAGACCTCTTTTCAGTCATGCGCATTCTGAACGTTGCGCAGACCGAACGACGCAGTGGGAAAATTATATTCCTATAGAAATGCCACTTCTCTGTTTTAACTATTATTTTATCATTTCTTACACTTATTTTATATTATTCGACATTTTATTACACAATAAAATGATGTTTATAGCTAATTAAAAAAAAAACTAATAGATTTTGCATAATTTTAATTTAAAACATACATTTTTAGTGTACCCTCAGTGTCCAACACCGTAACTGGCGTAATTTTTTAGCACAGTAAGGGAAGTGTTAACACGTTCACTGCGTATTTGAAAACCCATAACTTGTTAAAAATCAAATTCTACTTTCTATTGAAACATCATATACAAGTGTATTCCTTCGTGTCTTCAAAACACATGAAACCGGTGACGAATCCTTATCGGGAGACGTTTATGAGTGCACTAAACATTCAAGGCTCCCGTGTCCATACAAAATATTTATATGGACACGGGAGCCGTGTTCGACGCAGTGAACGTGTTAACTGAAAAACAGAACAGACATTCGTACGGCAACCAAAGGAAAGTTCAATACAGGAACTGGAATTACTTGTATTATAAAAATAATCCTCTGGATCAACAACTTTGTGTTTTTGTTTGATTGAAAGGTTTTTTTTATCATGTTTGCGCTAGACGGTGACTGATTTCTGTAAATCTTCGTAGAATCTTTACCAAGTGTGCTTAATGCTGCCACCTTGACTAATGAACAGCATCGGTAGAAAATTGAGAACTTTCTGCTAAAAAAGACTTAAGATAATGTTGTTTCAGGTATTACGATGGAAATATTGAGGATACAAAAGTTGAGAAAAGAGGAACGCATGAAGATAGACTCCTTGGAAATGTGCTGCTGGTTACGTGCATTGCGTGTATCTTGGACAGCGTGCATGACAGATTCATCGTTTCCTGAAGAACGATTAATTAAACAACGTTTGTCTTTAATAATACGACTGCAAATTCTATGATTATTCGACCATATTATAAGACGGGAAGATACAATGAAGAGAATGGTGATCTAAGGCAAAAAAGAAAGGTTTCGATTACGAAGCAAATCAACAACGCGATGAATATACATGGTGAAGAATGCAACCAACAGCTCACTCCAAGAGTACCGAACATGTAATGGCACAAGTCACTGCACTTCAACAAGCACTTTGTTTTGACAAATTAAACTCGAAGGCAAGTTTCAAGACAGTTAAAAAAGGACTCGTATTTAGCATTTTATCAATTTAATTTATATAGATCTATTATTGTAGCAACATTACGCATAAAAGTTAATCTAGATTGGAATAGAATTATGTGATCAACAGTGTGCTTAGCAAACATTTAAACCATTAGACAACAATGACCGACTTACTTAACATTTATGTTTTGAGGCTTACGCGGTTCTTCAAATCAGTTGTAAAAGGTCTTTCGGAGTGTTGTAACCCATGGTTTGGCTTATGATGACATCGTAAGTCAAAGCACGCGGCACAACACTCCAAAAGACCTTATACGAGTACAATTGACATTTTACAATAAAATTGTTTAAAATTGGTCTTAAATAGAAGTGTCATATCTTTCGTTCCTAATTACTGAGGATCGTGATCTATGGGTTGTTGGTGGCACAGATTACAACGGCATATCTCCACTCACTTGCCGTTTGCATGGCAGTGCACAGGTTTCCACCACTTAATTCCTTCATTTGATCAACTCAATCTTGCTAGCGCTATGCCTATTCTCTCTGACGCACTTTCTATGCCCATCAATTTCTCCAAGTTATCTGACTCACGTCTGAAGATGTGCCCATAAGAAAACACTGTATGAGCTGGAAGCATATGGAGACAGTCATACCGTCAAATTTAACTCCAGGAGTATGGAGACATTAGTTATTCTTGCGGTCCACGAGATTCTCTCATCATCCGATGCAAACACTTGATCTCGAAGAAATCGATTCTTGGATATTCTCGAGCTTTTTTTGTTCATAAATGGAAGTGAAATAAATGTAAAAGAATCTTGGATTTTTTTCTTTGTTCTTTATCTTAAGTGGTTTATTATCATAATGATTGACTATCTTGAGATACTGACTCCCATCTATCCTTCCATATTTTTTAAGGTTTTCCTGTGGAACGACTGCCAACGGGTATATTATGCATTACCACATAATGTTCCTTCGTGTTATCCATCCTTTCTACGTGATCTCGGCAAAGTCGTCTCGGGTTTCCACCTCATCTCACAATATCGTCTACTTCACAAATTTCTCGGTTACAAAAATTTCTAACTCTATATCTAGGAGCTTTGCTTGAAATAGCTCTGAGAGTTTTCATTTCCCTACTTCTGAGCATCATTTTTGTTTTTGTTATATCTGCTCTAAATCTTATTCTATAAGGCATGATTGGTTTGACACATGTTCTCTAAATTTTGACTTTACTGTCTTTTCTCATATATTTGTTGTGTCAGAACAAATATTTTAAGTATCCGGAAACAGTAGCGGATTTATTTACTTGGTTTTTCATTTATGTTTGGAGATCATTGAAGTTGAGCTCCTTCAGTTACCGTTTCCTTCAGTTTACATAAGTGTTACCATTCCCCCTGGAAAATATAAAATCTCTACTCTCGACTGCATTCCATAAGTCATGATTGGCATCACAGATGCTTTGTAAATATTAACATTATATTTGCATGTACTTGTTATTCAAGGATAATTTATTTTAAAAAAAATAATTCTGACTAGTGTTTAGGAATATGGGTTGATATTGCAAAAGCAAAATATCGATCTGTTAAAACTGAAATGAAAGGGAAAAAGGTGAGAAGAGTGCCGTGAGGGTGTTGACAACTCTGACTGGCCACGTCGGTGATAAATAGTCGTGTTTTCGGAAGCTGCGCGTGACCCCTCCGACGGGAAATGGAGAAAAAAAAAGGAAAAACTCTTTAGATATATAATAAAGAGATAGCTTTTTTTCAAAAAGAGTGGTTATATTTGGGTTTGTGAATAATACTCGCATTATAATGCTGATACATAATAGTAATGACAATACATAAAAGTGTGTTGGTGCCCACCTTGATGTTTGGAAATGATTCTTAGACTTAGCAGAAGAAAGATAAAAGTAAGATTAATGCTGTAAAGATGCGTGCACTCAGGAAAGAAAGAAATTGCGGAAAGAAGGCGGAATGGACATCAGAAATGAATGCATGGATAAAATGAATATTTTAAGTAAGATGAAGAAAGTATCATTAAGATGGTTAGGACACGTAGAGAGAATGAATAACTCAACGAATATACAAGTCACAGGTGCAAACTGTGCAAGTGAAGAGGTAGACCGAGGAAAACGTGACTGGATTTTGAAAGAAAGTAAAGTGAGAAATATGAATAATAGAAGATTTTGCATGACAATGTGTATGAATGGATAGGAGGCGAAAGTTGTGTGATTTTATAGAAAAGTTTGGAGATCTGTTATCTCTGCCTATCCCACAAGGGATATGGAGGGATAAATTTATATATAATTCTTTAAAGAAAATGTAATACGGACCGCATTTGTTTTCATAAACTAAAAATTAAAGCAAGTTTCCTATATTTCTTGTGTTTCGTTTACATATTTTCCATGATTAAAAATAAAACCTGTTTTGGTTTATATTTTTCCTCACACCTCAATGCATGAAACTTCAAGTACTAAATGATGACAGATTTTCTCTAAACCTGAGAGTTTAGTGATCACATTGATTATACAAGTTGGTACAAAGTAAAGAGGTTGACTTCTAGGACAATTGTTATACATACATACATATGATAACGCCATTACCATGTCGGGGTAGGCAGAGAATAAAGAACGCCATACTTTATTATCTCAACAGACATCTTTAGCATCTTCTACAGCCATGCACCTTTTTATTTAACTTCGACGATTTCTCTGACGTTCTACGTTTCCTACTTTCGGAATATCGTTCACTTGATCCAGCGTCACTTTCCTTGGTCTTCCTCTCGCACGCCATGCACTGATATTTTGCACTATATATACACTACACACTTATACACTTAATACATCAGCCTTCAGTTCACATCCATTCCTTATCTCTTCATTCCGTATTGTCATACATTCTCACTCCATGTATTATTCTCAATTCACGCATTTCTACAGCATTTATTCGATTCCTCTCAGTCTTTTTCCACGTCAACGTTTCACTCGCATACATCAAAGTTAGCACCAAAATATTACTGTGAACTATCATTTTGATACTGTAATTTTTTGATACCGCGAAGAGAAAGATCTGAGAAAGAATGTTGCAAATTCCAAAGTGATAGAAAAGTGTGACAGGATAAGTAAATGCGCCATATGGGTGAATAATAAAAGGTTGGAACAAGTTAAGTAATTCTACTATATGAGAAATATTTTATCAGATGATGGTGGGAGTTAATAGTGATTTTGAACGACGTGTACCGATAGGAAACTAAGTCAATGGGATTGTAATTATAGAGTACATCAAAATTATTTATTTCCTCAGTAAGATACAGGCAAAAGCCTTGTTTACTGAGGACACGACAAATGAAAGGCAACAAATCCAGATCCATTAAATTGTGTGTCCCCTTAAATTACCTGTTGTTTTTCTTTTCATAAATTGCGTATTTATAAAACTTCTTGTCATATAGAAATGATTTTTTTTTAATATTTATTTTTCGGCGCCTTGTACAGGTCGGATAGAATACATAAATAAATAAATTGATTAAAAACTGTTGAAACTCAAAATGAGGTACATCGTATTATCTGAGGAATTTTGAATAACTAACACTAAACGGATTGGCACACACTGAGCATTGTCATGTCCTATGATACTCCCACGACATGCACTGTAGTATATAGTGTGGGATACGAAGCGTGCTGATTGCTGCTGGTGCCGAAGGTTACCTCTCTCTGCTCTCCGCTCCTCTCCTCTGGTCTGCTGCGTTAATTGTCTGTGGCGCGTGCCTGCTGAGGCAACAGTTCATATCGCGCTGTGAGGAAACACTCCCACGACAACGGATGGAAAAGTCTTCTTTAACCCGGGATCGGGATCTCTAGTTTCTGCTCGTTCTACATTTATATGCTGTACTCAATTCTCGTTAAAAAAATAACACCTGATCGCTAGCCGCTGGCGCAGTTATTGTGATCTCTTCATACATGATCGTTATACCTCACAAACGACGAACCGCGAGTGACATTGTATACGGTACACTAAGTGTTAAGGCGCAAATAGAAAATATATTTTATCCTACTTACATTGTATCTAGTACAACATGTGGAGCTTAACCCTGAGAGATCGGCGCACTGCTATAGCAGTGGAAGAAATTTGTTCAACCCTTGTATTCTTAATTGAATATCATTCATTTAGAATACAAGGGGACATATTCTAAAATATATTTATGTTGTAAAATTATTTGTTTTTTGTTTTTTTGTTGTTTAAAATTAATATTTATCACGAACGTCCGAATCGTAAATGTATCTCAGCACTAGATAGACAATTATATTTTTTTCTCGTAGCGCTCTCAGGGTTAATTCGATATGGTAATTTCTTCCAGCCAATCAAAAGGATCATAAAAGACCTGTGTGTAAAAAAATGTATATGGACATTTTTTCATCATCTAGAATCGAACCTGAAACCACAGGGTTGTGTCACGCGTTCCACAGCAATGTCACGCTGTTCCACAGCAATGTCACGCTGTTCCACAGCAAGGTCATGTTGTTCGTTATTGTACGTCTCCCGTGTAAGATATAATATCACAGATAACTTCAAATTGATTGTATCACATTACACTTTCTTTGAATACAGACATCTTGGTTGGTGTATTGCCATGTAGCAATCTCATTTAACCAAAAACTAAAATATTAGCTTAAAAGAAAACTTTAAGACTTAAAAGAAAATTAGAACTGAACCATTTTCAAAAAATCTGGGTACTAACGGGAATCGAGCCTCGGGTTGTACGAGTAAGACAGACGTCTTAACTAGGTCACGGAGGTCGTAATTTGATTTGTGTTTAAAAAATATGTTTTACTCTAGGCAATTTTATTCTGAGCAATATGATAAAACCTAACCTCAAATGAAACCAACAAATCAAGAAGTCTTGGAGCATATTCGGCTTTTGTATCACTAAAACCTTTTTTGTGGATGTCACATTTGTTTTTTATGCAAATCGCATTGACTTTAGCTATTACAAAACAACAGTTCGAAAATAGATTATGTATGCACAAAGCGTATAATTCATTGCGCAATCAATTCGTATGGTACAGAGAGTGACGAAGATAAAGGAAGGGGACATAAAATTATTATTATTTACAGTGTCATCAAACATCTGAGTACACTACCAGTAGTTCGATTTTAGAGAAGTACATAAAACTCTCAAAACCACGGTTTAGTAACTAAGCTGTAATTAACAATTGTGTCAGAATGAAAGGAAAGTCACAATTTGTGAGAAATATATAAAAACTTTGGTAACGAAATTATAATTAACACATATGTCAGAAAGAAAGACACGATTGAGATAAATAAATAAAAAGTATTGAAAACACGTTGTTAGTTACTAAGTTTTAATTGGCAGTGTCAGAAAGAAAAATCAAAATTTGAGAGAAATAAATAAAAAGTGTTAAAAACACATTGTTAGTTACGAAATAGTAATTGACAAATGTGTCAGAAAGACCGTCATAATTTGAGATAAATATTTAAAAAGTGTTAATAACACGTTGTTCGTTACTCACATGAGTCGGAAAAAACGAAAAGTTACAATTTGTAAGAAACAAATAAAAACTGTTGTAAGTTGTTAAGTTATAATCGTCACAAGTATCGAAAAGAAAGGAATGTCACAATTTAAGATAAATAAAAAATCTTAAAAACACACTGTCAGTTACAAAGTTGAAATTGATAAATCAATCTGTCAGAAAGAAACGAAAGAAAAAAATTGAGAGATGAATAAAAACTATTGGATAAGGTATATCGGAGCATTTTCCCGCGTGGTTTGGCTTATAAGGTTATAAGTCAAACCAAGCGGTAAAAATACATCATAAGCCAACTGTTTTGTATAATATTTTATCTTAAGTGACTGTAAATACAAGTTTGTAACATTGTTCTTTGAAACGATGTTATGTAAGTGTTTTAGTATTTGTAATTTATTTTTATCAAACACAGTTTATTCCACTTTTTTGTAACGGTATAACCCTACCGGTTTCAAGGCTTTCACCTCATCTTCAGGGAAGCACAAACAAGACTTGAACTCCCCTGAAGATGAGGTAAAAGGCTTGAAACCGGTAGGGTTATACCGTTACAAAAAAGTGGAATAAACAAAGTTTGATAAAAATAAATTACAATGTCTTTAAACCTCCACAACGTCAATGCCTTAACTATAAACAACATGTTTTAGTATTCTTTTCATAAAGGGGGAAATCCACATTCTACATCATTAAAACTTATTTGTTTGTGTTGTTTTTTTTTTTGTTATAAAAATATTACAAACTAATTTTAACTTAATAAACTTACATCTATCATTTTATATTATTTTCAACTTCATCTATACTTAAATATATCCTCAAAACAGAAAACACATAGACAACGAAAAGTCTGGAAGCTCTCGGCTTCTAGAATACTTTTTGGCATTCAAAATAAACATTTTGAAACATTTGTAGCAAGAGTTATTTTGTTTTGTCATTTTAGTTTTTGGAAGCCGAAAGTCATCGCGACTTTTTGTGGAGTAATTTTTAACCTTTTTATAGTATTAATTAACATTACACCTTTCCGGGTATACGAGTACTTTGGCAACAAATGTTGTCATTTAAAAATATAGACTTATTCATCAAAATATTGGTTGATTTTAAGCATATTACACCAATTTGGTTAATTTTCAACATAATTTGTTTCTTATTTTACTGAAAAATCCAACCGTCCACTTTATTTTTTAAATTTTGAAATTCAGTATAACAAAATAATTAAATTTCAAATGCATATCAAACGTTATTTTGTGAATAAAACTTCTTACTTCAGAAAGATCTATAGCCATTCTGAAGCCATTACGCGAACTGGTATCCTGGAATATATCCACCAGCACCTTCTCTAGGCAGTCATTTTGTCTCCAGGCTGTCATTAGAACTGGAAAATGTGCTCGATTCCTATTTTTACTGGTGAGCTGAAATATCTTAATTATGCGGTGCTTACACGAATAACCTCACGTCACATCCCTGTTGAGGTAGGCTGAGAGGAAAGAGTTCTAAACTTTCCTATCACGACCTTCGCCTAATTGACATCTATACATCTTCTCATAATGTTCCGTCTGTTTGTATTCGCGTGGCCGGGAGACAACTTTGTCTTGGGCTCCATTAAACGAGCCTTTGTGTTTAGAACCGATGTAGTAGGCGCATAACTCGCCAGTGTTATCATCGTACGTGTTAGCAACACTATATCACACAGTAATGTATCAATAACCTGGTAGACTTAGACCCTTTTACATATTATTTTAACCCCTTTTATAATCGAATGTGAAACCTTCAGAGTGGAAGACAACTATACTTACTTAACCACGAAGGTCGTCAATGGTGACAATAACACCGTACGGTATTGAAATGTTGGCCTTTAGCGCCTCGGTGCAGAGAATGACAGCATTTGCAATAGCATAACCCTGAACAAATTCACACACCGATCATTATTTCCCGTGGACTTTTGCACATGCATTGATGCACAACAAAATAATAAGCGCATTATACACGTAACTGCCCATTAAAGTACCTTTGCATTGTATTGTACTGCGCTAATCGCTTCGCACCTAAGCCGAGATCTCAACCTAACCAGAAGAATTTTAATTTAAATACCTAACATTGGATAGTTTTAAAAAAAATTAAATAAAAAACACATATGTGTATAAACTATCGTTGATAAGAGACCTATTTTACCCGGCGATTGCGGGTTCAGTTCCCATTGATAACCAAATTATTTTAAACAAAAAAAATTAACACCTTTCTTAAGGCATGTTTAACACCTTTGTGAATGGTTGGAAAATATTGGTACATAGCAATTAACCCACCAAGTCGTACTGTATACAAGGACAATGGAATAAAATACAATACCATCAAGCAATTTATCTGTCGGGGTACGCAGAAAGGATCGACTTACGCTACCCCATACCAGAGATTATCTCTTGACAGTTTTAGTTCACTGTTCTTCCAATTTACTCGTATACATCGTATTTTACTGTTCATGCCACCAGACTTTGGAACCAACTACCCGTTACCCTTAAACTCTTGATGGTTTGCTTCAAATAATGAAATATATATCACATCTACGCTATAGTGTGCTGTCCTACCCAAATCCTTTTCCCTTACGTGGCATTTAACGAAATTTTACGTTTAATTATTTTGTAACTTAAAAGCTTGTTTTGGATAAGATTAATAAAAGTTACTAAAGTTTTATGAGTCTTTTCCTGGAAATTAATGGAGAGCAAGGAAATGAAGACCGAAGAAAGGCTGAAAGGAGATAATTAGAGAAATTTTATTTAATAAAAAGGTAATATCACATTCTATTGCTAAATTAGTAATCGCCGACAGGTCTGTTTATGCTAACTTTTATATAACATCCTAAACTGTTCCACTATTCCTCAATATCTCACACAAAAAGCTCAAAGCCCCTCCGATAATGGATTTGCTACGCTGAGGATTGACAAATACAGCCTTTTAGCATTTCCAATGCATCCTTCTTCCCTCCTTCATATCATTATTAACTGCCCATGACGTTAGACTTTGAAACTAGTTCTTGACTGACAAAAAATCACCTTCGTTGGCTAACGTCAAACTGCGATTAAAAAAAATTGCGTATATGAATTTACTGTCCAAAATTCCTAAAATATCTAGTATTTTAGTTGTTTTTCGCATGTGTTTACACCTCTTTTTTTTTTCATTTGTCATTAGCAGAAATCATCCTCTTTATAGGATGGAATACCTTGTTAACTAATAATACACACAGAACATACTATCACGCCCTTTTCTTTTCGGAGTAGGCAGAGAACAAAGCGCCAGATTATCCTCTCAACAAACATCCTTCACGTCTTCTACATTTGAATCGTTGAAGTAAAATAGGCACTAAGTACCAAAAAAAACAAAAAAAACTAAGTATGCAGTTTCGTTCTATATGTCATATAGAATGAAACTGCACACTAAGTTTTTTCTGTTTTTTTTTTGGTACTTAGTGCCTATTTTACTTCAACCATTCATTTATACACTTTCCCACATATCCCTACAATTTCTATTTTTACTTTTCCTTCTTTCAAAATATTTTTCACTTGATTCAACCACACTTTCCTTAGTCTTCCTCTGCCACGCCTTTCACTCACATTTTCACTGTATATTTGTTATGTTAGTATTTCTTCATTCATTCGTACTACATACCCAAACTCTCTCAGAACCTTAAGTTCACATGCATCCATGTAATACATCGTCACTCCATGTATTCTTATCAGTGCATACATTTATTCGGCTCCTCTCAGTATTTTTCCACGTCAACGTTTCACTCCCATATATTGGTAACAAAATACTGTTGAAGACTCATTTTAGCAGATTTTTATACACTCCGGTTGGAATATATATGTTAAAGGAGCATAATAATAAAATATGTACATCGAAGAGGCGTTTTCCGAAATGTATTGTTATAACATACGTAATATTCTCTGTATGGAGCATTTCGTCATAGTCGCTGCATAACTCGATCCTCCGGCTAGTGATCTCCATATCGGAAACAGAGCGGCGAGCCATGCCAAGAGATGAGAGCTCAGGTCACTCGGAGGTCAATTGGCTAAGAGATGGACAGCAGTGCCCACGGCAATTAGTAGAGGTCATCGGAGCATATATCTTCATCATACCTACCTAATCGTAGTCCAGCGGAACCACTTCTTGGAATAATTAACGGCATTCTAGCACAAATGAACTAACTGAATAATATACAAGATACACATTTCTTTTTTTAGCGTCAACCTACGAAATATGAAAACATTATGAGATGTTCGTTCGTTCGATGCTGGGTCTCGTAGTCGAGGATCCCCTCGTCATTCCAACGTCAATTCAATTGTTAAGCGAAGCTATGCCGTGGAGTTTTTTTTCTTAAATGCGTGAGCCGTTGCATACCAGCAAACTCACCGGCCACACCACTGTACCGGATCCGATGGCACACTGAAATGAAAAGATCAGAATACACCGACATGTTTTTTTCATTTTTTTTTCAAAAGAATAGATATGATTGAAGTCAAGAATGACGCTCGTTGTGGTGAGGTTCAGGCGGCTTGCCTTGAGACGGTATTGTTTCGTATATATTGTTAAATTTTATTGTGTATACTGTTAAACTTTCATATGATTGAAATCATTTTAACTGGTGTACTTGAATACTTATATGTTATTTGAATTGTTTGTGTTTTGTAAAAAATATTATTGGTCAAAATCGATCGTAAAAGAATAAATAAATTAATGTACGTCGATTGTAGTTATAGATGTGAATCATGCTAAGTGATAGACAAAAATTTATGATAGATGAGTTTTTGATTGTTAATATGATATACACTCAGACCAATGACGTAGTGTGACGTCTATTCGAATTTATTTATTCGCCTCTTTTGGATAACTTAACTTATCGGTCAAAAATATGCATAATGTACAAGTGACTGCAACTCAAGTGTATATAAATACTATACATTACAGACATACTATCACACCACGCCCTTATGGTAGGCAGAGAGGGCAGAGCTGTAGGCATTTCTAGCCATGTAAAAAGCACTCACGTGGTCCACATCCGCACATCGCGTCATACATTATTTTCTATTTCTCACATTTTCTCACCTTTTCTTAGATCAAATTTCTCCAACTATCTACTTCCAATCTTTTATCAGTTTACCTTTTCTTCGCTTTCCATTAATTTCAGAATATATTTATTTCGTAATTATTTTGTCACTCATTCTCTCAACGTGGCTAAACAATCTAACGATTCTTTTTAAATTCTACTTATAATTCAATATCTAACAAACATGTATCCTTTTTCAGAAAATTACATAATATAACATCACATTATAAACACTACACGTGTATCACTGGACTTCTGTAGAATTTTTATTTAAATTGTGATGATTTCCCTTGTGGTGAATGTATTGTACATACTCGTATATGTCTGTACATTATATTTTGTCTGTACATATATGTCTGTACATATATTAGAAAATACAAAGGAGGTAAGGTAGAATTTAAAATTTAATGGTGATAACTTCACGTGAGATAAACCGGATATGTATTTCGAAAATCTGAAGAGGAGAGGTAGAATTTTTATTATAATTGAGATGATTTTACGTAAAATGATCAGTACGTGTATTTAAAAAAATTAAAATATCTTGAAGTGATGTAGAATTTTTATTTTAAATGTGATCATTTCATATGGGATAACTCGTATTTCGTAAATCTTTAAAGGTAAGGGACAATTTTTATTGTAATTCTGATGATTTTACGTGAAATGATCCGTACATAACATATACTATATTTCACAAATTATTTATCAGTGGGCATTCACACGGGCGTAGCACATACCTAATTTTGACCGGTTTAATGAATATCCCATTCCATTAATTTAATCGGTTTAATCCATATATCCCATTCCATTCATGAACGGGAGAGATGTTAAATGTTTTAAAGTGTTAAAGAGATATTACCATTGAACGTTCATTAAACAATATACATGTTATGTACATGTTGTTATCGGTATCAGTGGGCTTATCTCGTTACTCCACTGAACTAGTATGAATATTGTATAGAAGGTCAAGGAAATTTGATTCACGCCCAAAAATACCACTCAGCAGGCAGGGAGCACAATGGAAGAAAGCATTTCCAATCCCAGAGCACAATGCCAGTCCTGGCGGGAATGAAGACAAATGAGGTGCTATATTCACAACGAAAGCACAAACACAAAAAGGCATTTTTATATATCTCGACTTTCTTCTGAATAGAACGTTATTTTAAATGAGTATCAGCTAAAAAGAAAGGATTCAAAGTTTACTAACGTTTATCCTTTTTCTCTTCGTTTTTTTAAAGAACCTGTTTTGTTAAACAATCTACATTTTTTAATGTCTAAGGTTCGAATAATATGGCTTAAATACTAATTTTGAACCTAGAAATTTCGTGATTTGTATTCAGAGTCGGACTTCATATGCTCCAAACTTTAAAATGAGGTAGTAAAATCGCATAATTCCCTATTTTTAGGAAAATACAATAATTTAGTTTTAAAGTGAAACTATGAATTCGGGCTTTAGTCAATATTTTAGAGATAAATACATACAAACATAACATCACGCTATTTTCCTGTCGGTGTAGGCAGAAAAGAATGAGAACCAGACTTTCCAAGGTCAACATACATCCTTAGCCTCTTCAGCATCCATACAACTTATATTATTTCTCTGACGTTCTATGTTTCCCTATTTCAGAATACCATTAAATTGATCTAACCATGCTTTACTTAGTCTTCCTCTCACGTGTCTTCCAATCACATTTGCACTAAATATCTGTTTTGCTAGTAATTGTTAGTTTATTTGTTGCACATGCCTAAACCATCTCAGCGTACTCCATTTCATCTTACTTGTTCACATTAACACATCAGCCTTAAGTTCACATTCCTTATCACTTCATTCCGTATTCTGTCATACATTGTCTCTCCATGTATTTTTTTCTTAATGCACACATTCCTACAGCATTTATTTGGCTCCTCTCAGTCTTTTTCAACGTCCACGTTTCACTCCCATGCATCAAAGTTGGCACCAAAATACTTTTAACCACGAATCGTTGCCAAAATATACCCAGAAATGTGTGTTGTACAATTAGGTCCATAATTATCCCAAAAGAAGATGATTTTCGGATTCCAAAATCCAAAATGACAAGGTCTAAATAATTTATTCTATAAATGTTTTATTTTTTTAAACGAAACACCAAAAAGTATCAAAGAAGGCGAGACCACCCGGATTGTTCGTTATCTATGTGTTTTATATGTTGAATATAAATTTAAATATTGTTCTTAAGTACAAAAATGTATATAAATGTTAGTTCTCGGATGTCAAGTGGTAGATAAATAATTAAGGTTAATATTTTTTTAATAAAATATAGTAAATAAAACGCTTATTTTTTCATTCTTTTATTTAAGTTCACTGCCGGTTTCAAAGACATCCTCATCAGTTGAAGATAAACTAACCTCACCTTCACTTCATCAAATAAAAAATTATTATTTTATTTATTTCATCTAGAATTAACATATAAACATGACACCACAAACTGAAACAAACGTCTTTCCTATGATTTGAGAAATAATAAGTCTAAAATTAGTTTACTATTTTTTTAAACTGTTATAAATTAACAATCCAAAGTTTTCTGTAATCAGCATTGGCATAATAATTGTGAAAAAAATGTGTTATTAATAACCGTTGGTATTGTAACACAAGTTAGCCAGGGCTCAGAAAGTCCAGGGTCGTATCACACACAAAAAATAACCTGCATAGAAAAATAAAAACATATTTTCTTGAATGATTCACCTACTCATAACACATCAACAATAATAATAAAAGCATAATATAGCGCTGTTTGGAGAGCAGACTCTCCTCAAGGGTGCTCGAACTCGGGATTCAACCCCATTATTACTGACTGATTAACAATATTACAAAAAAACACAATTTGAATGTTAGGATAGAAGGTGGAAACTTCCCATTACTTTGTATTATTCCACTTTATTTATTTCAAATAGCAATGCATTTCAACACTTGCTGCGTCATCATCATGCGAGTTGTCAAGAACTGAAGTATATGGTATATTAAATACATCATTAAACCCAGATCCATTAAAATTGTTTGTCCAAATTAAATTAATTACCTGTTATTTTTTCGCTAATTATGTATATTTCTTGTCATGTGTAAAATAAAATAAAATTATTAAAACAAAATATGTGTTGTTTATGGTAAAATGGAGTAAAAATGTCTATTCAATTGGTTGTTTATGGTACTAAGGAGGAAATTAGTTAGAAGCGGAGAAGAGGATAAATTGAATGGATTATTCATGTTTTTTTTGTTCTGTTTGTTTACCTTATGTACTCGTATTTCAATGATTTTTTAGGCTTTTTATTGTGTAATATGTATTTGATATGTGTTTTGTGTTTATTGGGTGTGAAACCGAGTGATCATGTCTTATTAGGTGTTCAGCGAACTCTAATAACATATGATCACTTTGTTTTGTTATTGCTCTATGTTTTTTTCAATTCGTGTACTGAAGAAGTTCTTCGTTGTTATACCAACGTATACCGCATTGCAATCATTACAGCTAATCTGGTAAATTCCACTCTTATCATAGATGCTATGAATATTATAGTAAGTATTGATATTCGGCAGTGAAAAATAAATATTTTTTCCTGTATAAAACGCTGGTTCAATTTCATTAGGTAGGGATTTTATGACTTGATTAGATATATTTATACATAAAATTCTTTTCCATATTGATTTATCTTTATTGTGTTATTTTGGGTAGATATAAATGTATAATTTAATTCACACTTGAATACTCAGAGGCAGACCATTCCACACCACAAGACCAGCTACGGCAAAAACTCTTATCATTTATATGAGTACTCCATCCTATTGAATCGATTCGGAAAAATCAATTAATTCTCAAGACAAAATCGATCTCAAAATTATACTGCTTTCCGAAAGCACATCTCTCAGACACAGACTCTTAAAGCCAAGGAAATAAAGTTTTAGGTAAAAAAAATCCACGTGAGTCACGTCGAGGTGCCGGATTCGTGATGATTCGTATACACAAAAACGCTCCCTCAGAGAACTTTTATAGGCATAGAAACTGTCTCAAAAAAATTATTATATTTTTTACTCAATCTCTCAGTACTTTACCACTACCTATATTAATATGTGTTCCACAGTTACGTAAGTCTACTTGGCTAAATAAAGTAATATTTGGTAATACGAGGCATATCCAGAAAGTAAGTGTACTGAATTTTTGTAGGTTACAATTTTTTTTATTTAAACAAAAAAATTACGTGGTTACCGTAGTACATATGTAAGCTATTTTTTCGACATAGTCGCCATTCCTCTCACTGCAGGTGGTGAAGCGGGGTATCAACTTTTTGATGCCTTCCTCAAAGTAGTTTCCCGCCAACCCCTCCGTTCACTTCTCCACCTCCTTCTTTACCTCCTCATCGGTTGAAAACCTTTTTCCACCCATGTGCAGCTTCACGGAGGTAAAGAGATAGTAATCTGAAGGTGCTAGGTCAGGGGAATGCGCGGGATGGTTCAGGACATCCCATTTAAACGAGGCGAGCAGTTCCTTCGTGGCGTTGGCCGTGTGTGGTCTGGCATTGTCGTGCAGCAGGCAGACTCCCTTTGTCAGCATGCCTCTCCTCTTGTTCTGAATCACCCTCCGCAATTTTTTTATGGTCTCACAGTATCTTGCAGAGTTGATGGTCTCCCCTTGAGGCATATATTCAATTAAAATTATGCCTTGACAGTCCCAAAACACGGATGCCATGATTTTCTTGGCTGAAATTGTGGTTTTGAACTTTTCTAATCATCATGCACAGACGTACGACCGTTTTTAAACTCGCGACACCACTTGTACACACTCGTACGATTCATAGCTTTATCACCATATGCAGTTTTCACCTCATTATAAACCTCAACCGGAGGTTTTCTCTTCCAAACGAGATAACGGATGACGCCGCGTATTTCGCACTTGGCGGGAGATTGGATTGACATTTTTCACGAAACGTGTTGTCGCGTCGACACTTCTCAACGTACTGACCTCAAACCGGTCTCATTGCGGAGGGAAAGGGTCAGGCTACACGGAAGTGTAGCCAACATGTCGAAAATAAAATCCATCCGGTCGTGAGAGCCTCAGTACACTTACTTTCTGGATACGCCTAGTATATTGGGTGTTAACATAAGTTGTGTCCGTATTTTCCAAATTTAAAAATGAGCACCAAAAGTAAAACAAAATGGTAAAGGTTATATGTCATTCGAATGAAAATTTTCTGTTCTACGAGACATTGTGTGTACTTTTACGTTACATATATTATTTTATTTGATTACAAGTCTTCAAAATGGAATGTCAAGTACACGAAAGTGAGCATTTTCGACACCTCCTGTTCGCGTTCAATCGAGGGAATAAAGCTGCTCGTGATATTTGCGAAGTTTACGGTGAAGATGTAATGAATGAAAGGACAGCTCGTCGATGGTTTTTGCGTTTCAAAGACGGCAATTTCGACCTGAAAGACATGGAGCGTTCCGGACGACCAGTGGACTTCGATGAGGACCACTTAAACCATATTATTCATGAAGATCCCATTCAAACCACCATAGAATTGGCTGAGCAGATGAATTGTAGTCATATGACTGTATACCGCTATCTTTAATCAATGGGAAAAGTCCAGAAGTTCGGCGCTTGGGTTCCACATGTTTTGAGTGAAAAGAACAAAAATCAATTGTCGCAAAAACCATCGATGAGCTGTCCTTTAATTCATAGCATCTTCATCGTACACTTCGCAAATATTGCAAGCAGCTTTGGCAGCTTTATTTCCTCGATTGAACGTGAACAGATGGAGGTGTCGAAAATGCTCACTTTCGTCTACTTGACATTCCATTTTGAAGGCTTGTAATCAAATAAACTAATATATGTAAGGTAAAAGCAAGTATGTAAGGTAAAATCTTGTAGAGTAGAAAATTTTCTTTCGAATGACGTATAACCTTTATCATTTTGTTTTACTTTTGGTGCTCATTTTTTTATTTGAAAAAAAAACGGACACAACTTATGTTAACACCTAATACATACATACATACGAGTATATTGTTTTTTTCCCTTCAATCGTAGGAAAGGCGTTTGTTTCACTTTTTAGTATCATGTTTATAAATTTTTAATAAAATAAATGAAACACTTATTTTTTATTATGTTTTATTTGAGTTTTCTACCGGTTTCAAAGACCTTCGTCTTCCTCGTCAGGTGAATATGAACATCTTCTGTTCATCTTCATCAACTATTGTACATCTTCACCTGACGAGGAAGACGGAGGTCTTCGACACAATTAGAATTTAGAGTGAAAGTGAATACAAAACTGCAAGATGTTACAATACAATATTAAAAACACTAAAATGATTCATACAATTATTTGCAGTAAAAAGTAAGTACATTTGTAATACTGCACACAACAAGCCAGGACCCAGAAGGCTGAGAGTCGTATGCCGTGCAAGAAAAACCAACAAATAAACTTCATTAAAACATTTCAATTGACGCACGTACGAGTACCTCAACTCACTCACTTCTCTTCATATAACCAAAATAGCTTCAACACGAATAAAAACAGCCTCACAATATAAATAACAAATTTAACTATAGAAAAAAATCAATGAATAATTTGTTAAAATAAAAGGATAAAACTATAGATACACCCACCACAATCAATAGTTATACATACATATTGAAATTTTATCCGTCAACATAAAATTAATATCAACAAAAAAAAAATCAATTAAAATTTAAACATGCATTCATTGTCAAGTCTAACAAGTCCTGATTTGAAGGGTTTATACAATCGATAAACATTTTAAATGACGTTTGTAAAGACAAAATGTAATCGTATTCAGCGATTTTTCTAGCGCCCAAATTATTTCGCGATATGTCTTGTTAAATGTAAGATTCAAGAAAAATAATTATTTTACGAAACAATAAATTTACAACAATAATAATTTTAAGCTCTGGTATACGCCGAACTAAAGACCGATTTGAAATTTTAAATAAAATCAATTCATTGAGAGATTTAAAACGTCAATCGATAAAATAATGTGGCTGCTGTCTTGCGGGATAACAAAGAGAATACCTCCAAAACATAAGAAAAATGTTTGAAATAAATCGATGATGAAGCACATCATATGATTTAATTATCGCAAAGCACAATAATTTAAATACAATGAAATAACAATCATATCTCACCTAATCAGTTTCTCGATCAATTATCTCGATCCAAAGGACAGTACAGCTTACAATCCACACATAAACACTTTCTCAACGAGATCTAAAAATACTTTTCACGTCCACATAAAAAGTGTGTCAAAGAAAATCACGTTTTATAAATAAATCAAACAACTTTTACAATATCAACACAATTTATTTTACTATTCAAATAACCACATAATACGAACTGATTTAAAACCACACGATGAGCTTTAAAATATTTTACGTCACTAAAAAAACACCTAAGATTACCTGCTGATACTTTTTTAAGATTCAAATTATTTCAAGACAAAAAAAAGTTCATTTAAGAATCGAAAATATGGAATAAGTTTTAATAAATATATTAATTACACATATGTATAAACAATAAAAACTTTCAATCACGAAATTACAACATTAAATGTATATACACATTGTAAATAAACTCCCGAGATGAGGTTATGTCTTAAAGGAGAACGCACCGGACAATACAAATCAAGACCGGAGCAAATGTCAAACTGGACAAGAAGCGGGAGGAACAATTTTGAGCAAAAAAGTTACCTCTCCCGCCTCGCGACAGCCCAACGCCAGACGCAAGTTTACATCGTGCGTCCGAGCTATTTTAGTTTGCTGTCTGCTCGCTAGGTGCAGTTTTCGTAATTATTATTTTATATAATATTATATATATTTATAAGACCAAATATTTTACTGAAAAATAATTGATTTCGTCATAGTTTTCATTTTTTTTAAATTCTGCGAGTTATCTGAATTTTTGTATTACGTTATTTGTACACATATTTTTTATCTTTCAGAAAAATTCAAGAGATGGTACTATTTGGCATAAAATAAATATTTTTAAGTAAGATCGTCCAACAATAAGATTTTCGCTTGAAAATTTCTTCTTGGTAAATTTTTATGACTTGGATCAATTTAGGACGATGATTTGAGCGTTGGACGATATTTGTATGCATATGAATCCAGTCAACAATAAAACATTTGTAGTATTCATTCATAAATACTGGAGCCATAAATCAGGGCTGCTAACAATTAAAAGAAACATATGTACTTAAAATTTATTTTATTTATATTTATTTTCAAAATAAAAATAACGTTGAATAACAATAAAGAAAAAGTCAATTTATCGCTAAACAAACATAAATTTGGATACAAGATTCATTTTTAAATTATGATTTAACCATGTCAAATCAAAGAATTTAATATTCAAAATAGTGCAGAAAAATATTACAACACCAAAAAAAATATATTCATGTTGGATTATTCGACTAACAGTCGGCGGCAGTGGAAGTTCGGTCCCTGTGATACTAGTAAAATAACAATTTATATAGCGCCGTTTAGAGAGCAGACTATTCTCAAAGGGTTTACAGGGTTGTGGAGTGGGTTGGATTTTGTGGAGTCGGAATCAGATTCGAAGTCGCGAGATACAATTCTAGATTCGACTCCGATTTAATTTTTTTTTAATTTTATAGTGCTTGTTGGCTACATAAATTATCATTTAATAAAAATAGCGTGTAGTGTTATGAGGAATCCCCGTAGACATTATTTCCAAAAAACCCTACGTTTAAGTAGTTACGCCACGTTATTATGTATAACATATGGTTAGCTATATATGTACTATAATTGGAGTCGAAGTTGGAGTCGAAGTCGGGGCCGGAGTTGAAGTCGGAGCCAAACATTTAAAATTTCTGCAGCTGGATTTTTTTCCGACTCCACAACCCTGGCTTAATATATGTTTCCAACCACGGCCTATATGACTCACCAAGCCCCCTAAACTTAGATACCAACAAATTCAAGACTAAAATTACAAATGAATAGATAAAGTGAAGCTGTCGATGGCTGGGTCACGTATAAAGAATGCCGCCGGGTAGCTGTCAAAGAGTTACACTGTTTTATCGTATGTCAGATGATATCATTGAAAGAGGTTCACTGTCATCATTTGAAATGGAAGGACTTAAGAGTTCCTTGCTGTCCACAGACCAGGATTAAGGATTTTTTTGCCATCCTTATGTTCTTGGCGGAACAAATGGGTGTAAGGGATTGAATTTAGTTGTATTTTTTATCATAACCTTTTTTAAAATAGATTTTTGAAAATAAAAACAGTCACAAATAAATTTCGAGGTTTTGTTGCTTTTGAGCCCCAGTGGTTGTGAGTTTGATTCAAGTTAGTTTTTTTTTTTTAAATAAAAGTGTTACAGTCTGGTTTTCACTTAAGACTTCTTTAACATCTGTCTGGTTGGTCTAAAGAGATTGACACATAGTAATAAAACCACCAACCTGCATTGTAATAAATGAAGTGTAATACGATACATTTTTTAGGAAATACGAGTATATACAAGAAACTCTCGATTATACGAGGTATGAGGACAAAATTGACCCACATAAAAAAAAAACACGGATAATCTCCGCCATAAAAAAGAGCGGAAAAAAACACTTGCATGAATAGTGAGTGAATCTGAAATAATGAACGTATATAGTTTGTTGTCAGCCGAGATTTTCGGTTGTGTTTTGTATTACGTATTATCAATTTCCCCAATTTAATTTTCTGGTTTCACTGACGAATGAAAATGTAGTCTTGTATTTCTTAGAATATTTCAAAACGTTATTAAAAACGTGTATTTTTTTTCTTCCTCGGCTTATCAACAACCCGCTTATTGTGACTTAGGATAATCCAGTACGCTATATATGTATGTAGCTTATCTTATCTCAATGTAACATTATATATTTAATTAAAAAAGGTTACCTTGATTTGAATATGTTAAAAGAAGACCAAGAATGGTATGATAAAAAAATACTTTAGCTGAATTTAAGGGAATTTTTAGCATTGCTATTATAGTAGAATTTTGAGAAGACGTATGGATGAATAGAGGGTGAAGTGCACGGAAAGGAGGGGTGTGTATTTTGCATATGTGTATGTACAAGTATGTCATTTTTTTACTTCTCTAGGGTATATTGGCGTGTTGGTATTTATATATTTTGAAAGTCAAAGTATTAGTATTATTACTATTTTCATAAAAAAAAATTAAAACACAAGTGTTTTGAATTACCTATCAAACAAAAAATTATACACACCCATCTCTCAATTTAAACGTTAGATATGTTCCAAGAAATTTTAGTTAATAAAAATCGCTCAAAACCTATCTGAAAACCATCAAACAGAAAAATCACAAGAGCATAGGGGCTATCAGTTCGATATTTTATCGACGCAGCTTCCTTTTACACGAAAATAAGCTCCTCCTCTATAAAACCCTTATTCGTCCAATCTTGACCTATGCTGCATCCGTTAGGGGTAGTGTGAGCAACACGGATCACCTAAAACTACAAATGAGTACAGAACAAGGCATTTAAAATCTCTTTCAACACCCATCCCAGAACACACCTTACCCGACTTCACGCCGAACAGCGAGAAGAAACCCTACAACACCACATCCTCGCTTGAACCGTGAAGTTCTATAAAAGTCAACAAAATCACAGCAATCTCTTAGTCGCTGACCTGGGGGCTTACGAGAGTAAATCCGATCTACCCTTCCGTTATAAGCACAGGCACAACCATTATCTGTTGCCTGACTAGTCCACTAGGAGAACCAAGGTCTGAGTGGATGTGATGGAATACAAGTAGCCTAAACGAGTGGACTAGTTTTTGCTAAAAAAATTGCTGTAAGAATTGTTATCTAGTTATAAGTAGTAGGTGTTAATTATTTTTAAGAAATCATATATTAAGATTACAAAAAAATAAAAATAAAATGGCTTGTAAGAAAATAAAATTAAGTAAATTCATAAATTATAATGTATAATTAAGATTAGTTAAGTAATAAATTAATTTATAGGTATAGCCTTGGCAAATATTTGTACCATATATTACTTTGTTCAATAAAAAAAACGAATCTACCAGCCTGCTAAAATTCTAATAAAGGAATAATGAAAAAATATTCTTTAAATTTTATTTTTCGATACACTGGTACTATCTATTTAATTTAGTATAAAAATATAGTGATTATTTATTTTATTACTGTGACCTTCAGTGCCGAGCACGCTGATTAAGGTGAGTTCACGGCTGTCCAGATATGTAATTTACTAGACAAAATACAAAGAAAAATAAAAATATTCTCTTTTAAGAAGCATTATTTTAAGAAGAACCCGCAACCTCCGGGCTGGGAGACAGGCGTCTTACCAACTAGGCCACGGAGGTCGTCTCCATTACAATATTTTTTCGGATTTCGTTTACCACATAATCGAAAAAAAAAACCATTCGTTTAATATCGATAATGCTTTGCGGATTCTGCACACGAACCGAGAGGGATTGCAGATAGCCGCTGGACAATTTAGAAATTCTCGAGTTTAAAATGAATGTTCAATTAAGTTCGTTAAATTAAGTTCAACATTATAAACAACCAAGTTAATTTCAATAATAGTCCTCTGTGAAATATGTTTCACGTTCAAAAGCTATCCTTTTGACACCTACCTATTCCCCTCCCCTTATTAGTCACTACTCCACACCCTCTCTCCTGTGCCTATTATAATTAGAAAAAATATATTTCAGGCATAATTTTGTTCATCTTCACCTGACGAGGAAAACGGAGGCATTTGAAACCGGTAGTGAACTCAAATAAAACAGTTGTGAAACAAGGAAAAGGTTTTTATTTATTTGAATAAAAATGTATAAACATGACACCACATAGTGAGACAAACGTCTTTTCTAAAATTCAAGAAATATAATAAACAGTGTTTGAATAAACAAATTACAAATATTATATTACATTTTTATACATCATGGTCGTGGTCGTATTCCTGAGCCAATATTCTCCATAAAATATGTGACTTGTATTTGTATTATCTCAAGCACTTCTATTAGTATATTTGTATTCTCTCAAGCACTTCTATTAATAAGCTAAAAAGCCTGAACCTGAGTACATGAGACGAGAGACTTCTGGGCGTGTCGAGGCGCCAAGAGAATACAAGGCCAAGGTTCGGTGGCCCATATCTGCGGAGAACCGCGGACCGGTCCGTGACCTTGCCACTAGTGCCTGCCGCCTGGTGCTAGTTCTCGAGAGGATACCTACTTTCATGCCATAGATTTATGCCATGTCTGAGATCAAAGCGTGCTGTCTCATAGCGTAGGTGCCCACAAGCGACACAATTATGGACACGGTTTGTGTACGAGTTATTATTAAAAAATATTTAACGGAATGTAGCCTACAGTTCAAACAGATTTTTTATTGTGTATTCACTAATGTTTTATTTGAGTTCACTGCCGGTTTTAAAGACCTCCGTCTTCCTCATCTGGTAATTATGAATTAAATTATGACTAAAATATTTTTTTCTAATTATAATAGGTAAATGAGAGGGGAAGGAGGGTAGTGCCTAATAAGGGGAGGGGAATAGATAGGCGTCAAAAGGATGACTTTTGAACGGGAAACATATTTAGCCGAGGACTAGTATTGAAATTATAAACAACCAATTAAAAAAAATTAAATATAATTTAGTTCATCTTCACCTGACGAGGAAGACGGAGATCATTTAAACCGGTAGTCAACTCAAATACATAAAACAGTGGTGAATACGAAATAAAAAATAAGTGCTTTATTTAGATTTTATATATTTATTTATTATATAACATATTGTTGATATTGTCCAGTTCGACTATATATGTTTTAGTAACTCATTGACTTTGTTTCCTTTAGCTACATGCCGTGTGATATCCTCCTCAATTCTTCCGTAATTTAATAAAATACTACCCAAATAACAGAATTCCTCAACTGGCTCCAACCTTTCATTGTTCACCCATATTTTATGTATACGAGTATTACAAAGTACGGTCTTTTATCGGCCATTAAAAATAGTTACAACATTAATATTGAAATTATAAGTTTGAATGCACATGAATGTCACAAAAAGTATAAACATTAACATGAATCGTATGCAAAAAATATCAGAAAGTTGTACGTACATGCATTCTACCTATCACACATATTATACAAACATGAGACAGGGCAATGCTCAGCAGATCCAAGGCCCTAACATACAAAAGAAATAAATCTATTTGGATAAAAATGAAAACAAAAATACATACGTATACTATAATTTATTCCCTCCAATACACATATACCACAATTACTTTTTTTGCACATCATGACTTAAGATTACGATACGTATACTATAATTTATTCCCTCCAATACACATATACCACAATTACTTTTTTTGCACACCATGACTTAAGATTTCACAACATTCATTCCCAGATATTCCTATTATAACTCTCATACAATTTACTTATCAAACCGAAAAGTATAATCTACTCAACAGTATTTTAATATACATTCTAATATATGAGAGTGAAACGTGAGAATGAAAAAAGACTGAAAGAAGCTGAATAAATTGTGTAATAACGCGTGCAATGAGAAGAATACATGTGGTGACAATGTATTACAGAATACGGAATTCATTGAGTAGGAATCAATGTGAACTTAAGGTTAGTGTGTTGAGTTAGATTAAGAAGATCATTCTGAGAGGTTTTGGGTATATAGAACGAATGAATGAAGAAATACTAAGAAAACAAATATATGGTGCCAATGTAAGGTGTGTAAGAAGAAGACCAAGGAAAGTACGCTTGGATCAAGTGAATGGTATATTGAATTAAGGAAATGTAGAGAAATTATAGGAGTTGTATAAGAAGGTGTGGATGTAGAAGGGACGAAGGATGTGTGTCGAGATAGGAAAGTTTGACGTTCTGTCATCTTTACCTACCCCCGACAAGGAAGTATCGTGATGGTTGTATGAATGTTTTATAATTATTATATATTTTATTCAAATATGCCGTGAGACATTAGTGCAGCAATACAATAACAAAGGTAAACAAATACACTAACATGGACACAATAGGTTATGAAAAAATAACGATCATACAAGTAATAACGACAAATTCTATGAAATACTAGATTCATGGAAAATCGTCAACTATAAGTAAAGGAAAGTTTAAATGGGTCTATCAACTGTCCATACTGACTCCATATTCTGTGCAGGCTAATGATTGACGAATTGTAGTAACATGTGTTTTTTTGGTGACTATAAAAGAATAATTTATTTTATCTCTATGCTCGTATGACGATCTTTATGATTTTATTGGTAAGGCGTTTGTTTTTACAGCTGGAAGTTTTGGGTTCACTTTTCGTTCGTTCCCGAAATAAAAATTGGCGAATAATGCAAACAGGCCGGTAAGAGTTTATCTATTGGGTGTTAACATAAGTTGAGTCCGTTTTTTTTTTTTCAATTTAAAAATGAGCACTAAAAGTAAAACAAAATGGTAAATCTTACATATCATTCGAAAAAAAAAATCTGTTCTACGAGACATTGTATTTTCTTTTACGTTACATATATTATTTTATTTGATTACAAGACTTCAAAATGGTATGTCAAGTAGACGAAAGTGAGCATTTTCGACACCTCCTTCTGTTCGCGTTCAATCAAGAAAATAAAGCTGTCAAAGCTGCTCGCGATATTTGCGAAGTGTACGGTGAAGATGCTATGAATAAAAGGACAGCTTGTCGATGGTTTTTGCGTTTCAAAGACGGTAATTTCAACCTGAAAGACGTAGAGCGTTCCGGACTACCAGTGGACTTCGATAAAGACCGTTTAAACCATATAATTCATGAATATCCCCTTCAAACCACCGTAGAATTGACTGAGCAGATGAATTGTAGTCACGTGACTGTATACCGCCATGTTAAATCAATGAGAAAAGTCCAAGAGTTCGGCGCTTGGGTTCCACATGTTTTCAGTGAAAACAACAAAAATCAACGTTCGACAATTTCTTCTGGTTTGCTCGCGCGTCATCGAGCTACACATGGTCACAAGCAACGGTTCCTTTACCGCATTATTACTAGTGATGAAAAATGGTTTGAAAATGGTGATGAAAAATGTTTGAAGGGGATCTTCATGTACGAGTATAATATGATTTAAGCGGTTTTCATCGAAGTCCACTGGTCGTCCGGAACGCTCCATGTCTTTCAGGTCGAAATTACCGTCTTTGAAACGCAAAATCATTTCATTCATAACATCTTCATCGTACACTTCGCAAATATCGCGAGCAGCTATGGCAGCTCTATTCCCTTAATTGAACGCGAACAGAAGGAGGTGCCGAAAATGCTCACTTTCGTCTACTTGACATTCCATTTTGAAGGCTTGTAATCAAATAAAATAATATATGTAACGTAAAAGCAAACACAATATCTTATAGAGCAAAAAATTTTCTTTCGAATGACATATAACATTTACCGTTTTATTTTACTTTTGGTGCTCATTTTTAAATTGAAAAAAAAAACGGACACAACTTATGTTAACACCTAATATTTGAATTATTTAAACACATCATTGTACAATGTACTGTTTGGCGGGTTCGTTGCCAAAGGGCAATCTGTTTCTATCAACCAGAATCTTGTTTAATAATTTTGTTTAAGTATTGGGGGGAAAATACATCTAATAGCTTTATATGAATAAAATAAAGTGAAGAAGGATAAATTAAAAAAAAACAGGAATCGTTTGACGATTTGAATATAAGAATAATATCTGACGCTATGGAAATCAAGAAGAAGCATAGTAGAGAACCAGGATATACGTTACGTCACTGGAGAACTAGGATATACGTTACGTCACTGAAGGAAAACATAATGCTTCTTAACTCGCTGTTTGAAACATGCTAACGACGGAGCGAGTTTTAGTTGGCTGGAAAACCGTCTAGTACTCGTAATATTACTCGCAAGCCCAAATAAAATTAGCGTTATTTCCTATCCACGTGGGATAGTATTGCCGACACATAAGATGGCTACACCAGTGATTCGAAATAAGAAGACTCAATTATTGAGGCCGAAGTCTTATTAGATTATTTTCTAGAAAAAACGTATTAAATTTTCAATATTTCTGACAAGGACTGACTCTGAATATAAATAACGTCCACGTTTCACTTCCAAAATTCAAAGTTGGTACTACTTGTAGAATACTTACTGTTGTGGACTATCGTCTTAGCAGATTTTGATACTGTCCGATCCGAATATGTTTGTTTTAGTGCCTCATTGACTTTGTTTCCTATCGCTACACACATTTTCATAAACCTCGTAACTCTTCAATTATCTTAGAAAATACTCCCTTAACAGCTGAATTCGCCCATATATTGTATTTATTTTTGTATAGCTCATAATTTTTATTTGTTTTACTGAAAAACTTAATTGTACAATACAATTTATTTGTTTTACTTAAAAACTTAATAGCACAATTCAATTTATTTGTTTTACTTAAAAACTTAGTAGTACAATACAATTTATAAGTATAGAATAATGTCCCACCTGATAATTAAAAATCGGAAAAACAGAAAGAAAATTCAAAGGATACAAATAATATCAACTCTAGTCATAATATGCACAGCATGTCACAAACGAGTGTTGGGTGAAAAAGTAGGAGAACAGAAAAAAGAAAATATAAGATAGTAGATGGATATTTTTCATTTCACTCATAAGTATGACAAAGGTAATATCGCAATTCGTAGCTGAGGGCTGAGAGATATCAAAATAAAAAATATGAATAAAAAAAATAACTAAAAATACTGTAGTTTAATTTGGTTACTAATATAATAAAACAATGTTCAAAAAGATTTATGTAAGTACAATAAACCTGAAAGTAAAATAAAAGAAAGTAAATCAAATAAAAAATATTAAGCATTATAAATATAAAACAGAGAAATAAAAAATATATATACTCGTATTTAAAAAAAACATCATAAGGGAAAAAATATAACAAAACAAAAGAGAATAGGGAATAAATAAAAACTAACAACAGGTTATGCAAAAAAGATTTATGACTTGTAAGTTGTTGTTCAAAGCAATTGGAAAGACTAGTTGGTGATTTAAATGGAAAAGTTTAGAATAAATAATAGATATTTTTCCTACATTGTGACTACAAATACATCGTATCGGGTATTAGTAGTAAACCTGTTATCGGTTTGCACTTTTCATATATGATACATGTAACACTGTCATGTAAAATTTTGATATAAATAGTGAGAAGAAATGCTAAGAATAAAGTGTAAGATGCTCATGGTGCTATTTCAAACGACAAAAGATGCGTGAATCAGATTTTCTCTTTTCGTGCGATTGTAAAAAAATGTGTGACAGAAAATAAAAAAGTCTATTGTGCGTTTGTTGGCTTGTAAAATTCATGTAAATTCAAAAATAAAGAAAAATCAGGAATGAAACACGTTATTTTGCTGACTAGAAATTAAAAGTTTTTTCAGTCGCTTCTTAAAGCATGCAAGGGACGGAGCGAATCTTATATTGGTTTGTAATTGATTCCAGAGTCTCACTGCATGGACAGTAAAGGACGACGTAAAGAAAGAGGAGCGGTGAACTGGAAAGGTCAATAAACAATTTCTGTTTGAGCGTAGCGCTAATCCATGATTGGAAAGACGCTGAAGAGATAAGAGGGGGTGGCGGGACAGTTAAGGATATTATACAAAAAAGATACAGCATGGGAATTTGGCGTCTATTTCTAACATTCAACCAGTTCAATGCCTTCTGGAATGAAGTTATATGATCGTACTTACGTAGGTTGAAAATGAATCTTAAGCTCACATTTTCAAGACGCTGTAATTTGTCCAGCTGTTTCTATGTAACATCCAAGTAACATACGTCCGCATAGTCCAGAATCGGAAAGAGCAGAGATTGTACGAGTAAAATTTTGGTTTTAGTTGCTAGGAATCTTTGCAACACTTTAAGGGAATGAAGGCTGAAGAAGATCCTTCGGCTTACCTCATTTATTTGATCTCGCCATGAGAAAGTGTTATCTATTAGTACTCTTAGGTTTTTAACAGTTTTATGTTATGGTATGATAGAGCCATCAAGTAATATTGGAATAATGTGTGAGAGAAGGAATGTGTGGCCTAATCTCAAGTTATGGTGATAGAAAAGTGTGAAATGGTAAGTGAATGCGATATATGGGTAAACAACAAAATTTGAGTGTAGTGATGTGCCAGAGACGAAAATATGTGTGGCGATAGAAAAATCAAGCTCTCTCTCCTTTCTGCTTATGCCGACAGAAAACGGCGTGAATGTATGTAAGTGTATGTATGTAACACTGACCATATTATTGCACCACTGTTGATTTACCAAATAAAAATATACAAAGATTGAAAGATTCATACGTATCTCGAGCATACAATTAAAACAAGCAAAGTTGATCAAGCCACAAAAATCAAACACAGAATAAATCTTATTTTGGTAAACTTGAAGGAATTCAACTCCACATTTGGAAGCTCTATATTAAACTAAATAAATACATATAGATTTATTGATAGCAACGTAACATATACAAAAATACTAGTATATTCTGATTTTTTTATATTAAATTTTTCAAGACATTGACAAAGAAAATATATTTAAGAGAAAAGGTATCAAAATGTTTGGACTCATCTCATAACATTCCGCAGTCGACTAACACCTCCACCAATAGTGGGCGAGCCCGGTTGCGAGGGTATCAGATGTTTTTCAGCCTACGCCCTAGATGTTTTTCATCTCACAACTACTTAAGGGCTCTTAATCGGTGTGTCATACTAGCTTTTACAAATAGTGCATACAACTCCAACGCCAGGTAACTCTCCTATTGACTACAAGCTGAACACATATGTTAAGAGTGGAAAACTGTGCTTAGAATAAAATTAAGCCGCAGGAAGTTAACCGAATAAATATACAACCAACCTTAAGTGTGGGACGTAGCGGAAAAGATTTCTTGGTCGGAGTAGAAATGTGCGGGTCATATTCCTCGTCAGCCAAATGATAGATGGATCGAGCGTGTTTTGTATTGAATTTCACAGAAGAGTCAATATAATTGTTGGATGATATCAAGCGATTTCCCGAAAGATTAAGGATGGATGAAGGAATTCAATCGAGTACTGTATTGGGCTGATGCTGGGTTAAATGATGATGCCAGAAACATACTTAGTTACATAAGTTACAAGCCTTTGAATATGATAATTAAATATAATATAACGGATAAAATAAATATGTTTTTTAAATTTAAAAAAATTAACTTGTTTATAAGTATTATTAATAAAATAAATATAAGGAGATTTAGTACCTACCATTAATATAAGAAAGTAAGAGCATTGAGAATATTTTATCGTAATTTGAAATTATATCAAATAGAACAAATTTTATCAAAACAAAAAATTTAAACATCCATTTTTGACAGTTTTCTTAACTTGGTACTTTTATGACGTATAAAATGTTATTGATTATTTATGTCGCCTGAAAATGATTTTTTAAATATCCATGTTTTGACACGACTTGTTATTGTATTTAGGTTTAAATTTGTTTAACTTGAAAATCTGTACTGGAAATAATCACCGTATTTTGCTACTCTTTTTTTTATTAAATTATATGACTACTAAGTAATACAATTTGCGGAAATATGAGAAAAAAAAACTTAAGTACGACTTATAAATAATTATTGAATCTAATTCTTTAACAAATTAGCAAATAAGTAATTCAAGTTAATATCCCGTAAAAAAACTGGAATAAAATTACAAATTATTACGATTTTAACGGAACATCCGTAAATTGTGTAATTTTTAGATTCCAGATTTTTTTTTCTAGAAAACAATTTATGTGACTGTAACTTTAAAACTCAATTTGAAGATTATACTGAACTTATTGGCGACATCTAAACCATTGCTTCTTTTACATGTTCACTTTATATCAAATATTACTCAGACTCCATCCAATCCACGGTTTGAATGTGAGAATCTTAATAAGACTAATATCACAAGAATCTAAAAAATGCTGCTCTTAAGAATTATTCCAATGCAGTCCACCTGCAAACAATTTATTATCTTGTTACTCCACTCGGCTAGAGCTGCCAGGCCTGGTGAGATAGTGTCATGGTTATTTTTCCGTATTAAATACATAAGTGCGCACAATCTTAGCAAAATATATTGAATCACCCCTCTCGTTACCTAGTATTAGTTTTGTGTAATCAGTTTCAGGCTTTTAAAAAAATTATCGATTAAAAAAATACTAACTACACAAAAAATATCAAAACTAAAACTGAATAAAAAAAATTATGGGTTTTATTTTGGAGGAACTTAACTCGAAACCACAGAAACATACATATACCTGGGATTTAATTGTAACGAAAACTGGAATCATCCGATAGAAATCAAACGTCACATTGAGAAAACTCGAGTCACGTGCATTCGTATTAATAGGTTTTTTGTAGTTATAAATTAAACATTGGAATGTGAAAAGTGCTACACTATGTCTTCTCCGTTTTCTTATATGAAATGAAAGCATGGACACTTACGGACGTAATTTTAAGTGTCAGTTGAATGGACAGAGGGGGAAATGGCGATTTATTTGTTAGGGTGTATAAAAACAAACAGTTCATAAAAAGTATAATAGTTCGAAAGTTATAATATTTCGGGCATGTCATGAGAAATACTAATTTCTACACCTCACAATTCAGGACAAGATTAAAGGACATCGAAGCATGTTATAATTGAATAACCTGCGATAGTTATCTGGACAAACATTTGTGTAGCTATTGAGGACAGGCGTAAAAAAATAATTATGACAACGTTCCGTAGTCGTAAAAGCACTAGAAAAAAAAGATAATTCATGAAGTTTTTGCTAAAATTGTAATTTTCATAGTAATATAATATGTGAAAACCCCCTAAAAGCGCGAAAAGTCAGAAAAAATAATACAGTTTTTTGTGTTTCATTTATTTAATACAGATCCATCCATCTGTCCCGCGTAATATTTCTCCGTTTACTATAATATTTGTCCACATAAAACTCAGCTGATCAACAAAGTTTTGGTGACGTGTAGGCGGGAAAGCACTCACTTTCAGCAGACTACAATGTACAGATATTGTGACGACATCGTCAGAAGCGCATGCGCGCTACACCCTCGTTCAATCTGACAGTTCCCACAACCGTCCCTCTAGTGAGGTAGCCCTCAAACACGCTCTGTCAGAGGTAAAGAAAAAATAAACAAAATATTCTCTTTTTATCTGACTTAAAATAATTAAAATAACAATAGTATTATCTTAAGATGGAATTGAATTATTCATCCCAGTGTACAAGTTTTAAAAAAATTGGTTTTGAAGCTTAGTGTAACGGTATAAAATACAACAGATTTGTGACGGATCTCGTAATCGATTACGGACTTTATATAACCGCGTTTCAGTGATCTGATTCTTAGTAGAGCATACCTAACCTTGATCAACATTTTCCGTGGTGTGGTACTGCAACGTGAGAAAATCATTCAACCGATTGCATCTTCTCATCACAATCGCACTGGAATCAGCTCTGCGAGCGTGTTGTGGGGGCTCCTCGTATATTCTGTATTTGTGTTGTTACTATTATTTATTACTGTCTTATTATTGTAATTATTGCAACTGTGTTATTACTTATATTTGTTTAATTAAAATAATTAAATGTTTATCATTTAAAAAAGTCATTCCTAAATTGGTATCACTTATTAAACATATCAGCATATATTGATTAAATAAACAAGAAAAATTTATTGTAATTTGTTTTATCAAACACTGTTTATTCCACTTTTTGTAACGGTATAACCCTACCAGTTTTTAGGTTTTCACTTCATCATCAGGGGAGCACAAACAAGACTCAAGAGTCTAGTTTGTGCTCCCTGATGATGAGGTGAAAGCTTTGAAACCGGTAGGATTATACCGTTACAAAATGTGAAATAAACAGTGTTTGATAAAACAAATCACAATGTCTTTAAACCTCCACAATGTTAATGCCTTAACTATAAATAATATAATATAATAACAATTTACTCTTGATTTACTACTTTTCGAAGTATACTCTGTATAGTATAAACTTAAACCTTCGGAAGGATTTCTTCAAATAATAATTTTTATATTTTTAACTCCCTTATCACATACTATATCCATCTAATCAAATTTTAAAAATAATAAACAAATCAGTATTTAAGGAGAAATATTATAGTGGTGTATTTCATGCTGTGAGTGAATTTAAAACGCGTCGTCAATTCGGTGTGTCCCTTTGCCAAAAGTGACGTGTGCATACGCATGATAGTTTTTGGCAATCGTAGTGCAATCAAATAGATCGGAAGAAACCTTGATTCTATAATTAGTTAACTGAAGTCAACAATATATCATAATAACTCCATAACTTAGTCTTTTATAACCGCTACTGATAAGCGTTTGTTGTATAGATTCAAAACGACCAACTAATAATTGCCTAACATAATTATATAACAAATACGAGCGTTGACAACTTGTAGAGGAATATCTCTTATCGGTTGAAACCGTAAAAAAGCGTGTGACGTGATAAGGAGGCCCGCCGTGCACTCCAGCCGAAAATGTTTCCTCATGGTTGCCGCGCAATGTTTTTCCTCTCGGAGGGCGCTGTTTCCGCAGGCGTCCGTCTGCAAGCGACACGGCCTGTTGCTTCTTCAGTCTTCCGCAGAACCTCGAAGAGTGTACGAGGAAGAGTCAACTACAGCACGACAAAGGAACACGACAGTGAGTTGTCTCTTCCACTTTAGTTTTTGTAATCACCCACTCATAATAAGTATTGTATTTACGTTAGTTTATTAATTCAAGTGTTGTTTTTAACCATTGCAATACAGTTAATTCAGTCACATTAACGACGCGTGTTTCACATTGTTTATTTTCAATATATTCGTTTTTATTTGGATCCTCAAAATTAAGATGAACATTTTGTTTTTATTATTTGTTTATTACATTTTTAAATCATATTTAATAGATTATAAATTCGCGAATACTTGAAAATAGATGAAGAAAACTTCTAAAATCTACTGAATCGATTTTAAAAACTATTAACGAGTATGTTTGGAGTGTCATTTAATTTATAAAAATATTTAAAGTTATGTGTTAGCAAATCTAAGTAAAATGCACGCATACACCGTATGTGTAGGTGAAGTTTACACTGATAAGTATGTCTCGACACTGTTTACATATCACTTTGCAAGCAAAAGTGTTGACTTTTTTCTTGCTGTTACTATTTCAAAAAATAATGCGGTTTTTTATTAGTAGGGCTAATCACCCATGTTCCCAGCTAAACAGCAAAATAAATTCCCACATACCAAGATGCACAAAACATTTTATTTTATTAAATCCATTATAGTATTTGAATGTTTTTTTAGGATCTAACACACATTGTTAGATCCTTGTTGCAAACTGTATAATACGCCGTTTATTTCTATTGTATTGTATATGTATAGTATTACAATTTCCTTGTATACAGTACAGCTTGGTGGTGGGTTGATTGCCATCCGACAATTTCTCCAACCAATCAAAAATGCGTATAAACCAAACCGGAACCATATTAAAATTGTCTGGGTTCTTTGGAAGTTGCTGCCCCTGGGTTGAAAATTAGTTGTCTTACTACGGAGGTTATTTGTATCGGTTAGAATGGAATCATTTTTTTAATATGGAAATAATTGTATTGTATTGCACTTTTGTTGTATACAGTACAACCTGGCGTGCTTATTGTCATGTGGTAATCTCTCCCAACCAACAGAAAGATGTTTAAGAGGCCTAAGTGGAAACCAGACAAGAATCCTTTAAAAAAATCTGGGTTCCAACGGGAATCGAACCCGTAACTTTCGGGCTGGGAGCCAAGCGTCTAACCAAATAGACCACAGAGATCGTCTTATGAAATATTAATTCTAGTGGTTTGATATGTATTCACATACACGACTGAGGTATGCTTATTCAATATTTTAATTAAAACAAAATATAATATTCGGTAGATTAGGTCCTTTTCGATTATTTATTTTCAATAATTTGAAAAGTATAATTTTTTTATTAATACTGGAGAAAATATTTCAGAAAATAGTTAAGAGAAAATATTCAAGACTCATAAGCTTTAATTAATACCTTTAAAAAAACGATGAAATTACTATATTTGCGCAAGTGGGTTACGATCCCTCGACCTCCTGCTCTTTAGAATTGTTAGATTTATGAGATGTCATACTAAATATTGTACCAAGTGTCTTTCTTAAACACTAGTTGGTACGATACCTGTCTTCCGACCCGGAGATTGCAGTCTCTATTCCAGGTGGTGCTTATTTTATTAAAGTTATTACTTCAAGGCTTTTATCTATTTCTGATTGGTTTGTAAGAAATCGCGACATAGCAATAAACCAACCCGCTCAAAAGAAGTCGTGAACCCGTTTATCATATGTGATAAAATCGAATAATAGAGGTTGATCACTTGGTACAATATTTTCTCTACTATCAAATATTATTTTTAATTGTTTAGCCGTTATTTAATAACTTGTATGTGGTTGGTGGTAAAATAATTGAACACTTATTAAAACATTTTTACTTATAGCCCGCCAAAAATGTAATGACGAAAGTAAGTATGTTAAGACACGTGTTATATTTTTTAAATTATATTTATTGTCCATACTTTCACAATATTATTGTTTAGTTTTATTTGTATGTATATTTGTTGTTTCATTTACAACAGTTAATAAATATTGTAATTTATTTTATCAAACACTGTTTATTCCACTTTTTGTAACAGTATAACCCTACCAGTTTCAAGGCTTTCACCTCATCTTCAGGGAAGCACAAACAAGTCTTGTTTGTGCTCCCCTGAAGATGAGGTGAAAGCCTTGAAACCGGTAGGGTTATACCGTTACAAAAAAGTGGAATAAACAGTGTTTGATAAAATAAATTACAATGTCTTTAAACCTCCACAACATTAATGCCTTAACCATAAACAATATATAGTTAATAAATACTAAATCTATTAAATTGGCATTAAATCCCCTCGACCAAGATTGACTATTAGTGTACCTTTTTAAAAATATTTGTGCTTGTTTTTTTTTAGTAAAGAAGTAAAACTCAACTAGTACAAATAGTAATTAATCATTTTTGCCATGTTTAGTTATCGTAGTTGGTTCTTTGAACAACTATATTTTTAGTTTAAATTATATGGAGTATATACAAAATAGAAATAAATTATGTTAAACAATACAATGGAATAATAATTAATCAAAGTTGACGTAAATTATACGAGTATGTAGAGAAATATTTAATAATGTTCCAAAACAAGTTTTTTATGTAAACATAGCAAACTAACAGGTTTAAGGTTTCACTAAGTTATCGCTAAGTAAACATTACAGACGATTTGCCGGTGTTTAGTGATAAAGGAATTAGTTATTATAAAGCTAGCAAAAGGTATTTATTAGAGGAACATTTAGAATTCAGTTCTCTAATCAAGTGGATTGTTTCTTATCTTCTAAGACTTCATTTTTTCCATATTAGTATTGACAAATGATGTTCTTAACATTCAACAAATATTGTTGTGGTCGCGTCTCTCCACCGCCTGAAACAGGTATACATAATGATTGACTCGATATCACACCTTCGATAATATATCAATCTTTTTTTTAAATGGATATTCACTCAATTTGGGTGTACCTAGCAATTGAGCAATGATAAGTTGATTACCTTCATTGAGAATACAGGATATGTTCTAGAAGCGTAATCACAGTGAAATTTCAGTATCAAAATTTAAAATAATACAACATTTTTCAAATATAAATTTTAATTTTATTTTAGTACCAACATTGATGCATGTCTCTGGATGAAACTTAGACATGTAAAAAGACACCAAAGAACCGAATAAATGCTGTAAAAGTTTGTAAAAGAAGCAGACGTGGGGGGGGGCAATGTATGACAGAATACGGAATAAAGTTATTTGGGATGAATGTGAACTTAAGGCTAACGTATTGAGTGACATCCAGAATACCACTTTGATATAGTTTGGGTACGTGGAATTAATTAATGAAGAAAGATTAATATCACAAATATATATTTTAAGTGTCAGTGAAAGGCGTAGTAGAGGAATATCGATGAAATTACGGTTGAATCAAGTGAATGATATTTTGAAAAAAATAACAAATGAAATAGAAATCGTAGGACCTATATGAGAGGGTGTATAGATGTGGAAGAGGAGAAACATGTCTGTTAAGATAGTACAGTCTGGTTTCTATCCTATCTGCCTATCCTAGTAGGGAAACGGCGAGATAGATTGTAATTTGTAAGTTGTAATTTTATTAAAAACTATCAAATACATCATCATTAAGTTCACATTCATCCCTTATCCCTCATATTATGTCATATATTGTCACTTCATGTATTCTTATCAACGCACGCATCTCTACTGCATTAATTCGGCTCCTCTCAATATTTTCCACGTCCACATTTCACTCCCATATATCACAGTTGGCATTAAAATACTATTGTGGTATATCATCTTAGCGGATTTTGATCCTGCCCGGTTCGAGCATATATGTTTTAGTGGTCCATTGACTTTGTTTCCTATCACTACACGCTGTTCAATATCCCTCTTAACTATTCCATCATTTGAAAAAATACTATCCAAATAGTAGAATTCCTGAACTTGCTGTAATCTTTCATTTTCACCTATCTGTAAGATTTACTTTTGCTATGACACTTTACATATATTACAATTACTTTGGATTTTGCAACATTCATTCTGAGAGCTAAAAAAATTAAAGGAACTGCATATATGTATATACGAGTATTTTGTCCGCTACGTGTTTTCTGAATGTTAAAACGCTGTACACGTACTTAGTTAGTGTCTGAATTCGAAATATGACATTCTTGTGGTAAAAATGTGGACATGTGAATAGGTGCAAGGATGTAACATTTCAATATAAAGATGTGTACATTTACAATAGGGCGTATTTTTAACACGGTTTGTGCCACTGTCAAATGTTTCAATGTTTTTCTTCTAATTTATTATGCTTTTTTTTATTTTTACGTATTTTTTACCCACATTCTTTTTGGTATAAAAAGACTTGACCAAGCCACCCCAACGGAGACTTTTTCATTTTAATGTTTAGTGTTAACATAGAGATGACTAAATTAAGACTTTTTATCCTCATTTTATGTTTTGGCATGACAATATAACCAAGTCACCACAACTGAGATTTTTCCTATTCTAGTTTTCTATCCACATTTTGTGTATTAGCATAGAGATGATTTGACCAAGCCACCATAACTGAGATTTTTCTATATTTGTTTTGTTTCCTCATTGTATATCGTGTTTTTGCATAGAAACGATATAACCAAGCAAGTGTTAGCGAGATTTTCATATTGTAGTTTTCTATCATCATTTTATGTTTTGGCATAGAGATGACAACCAAACCATCACAACTGAGATTTTTCTATATTTGTTTTATTTCCTTGTTTTATGCTTTGGCATAGAGAGGATACCACAAACCCACTGCAAATAAAACTTGTGTATCATCGTCAATGAGGCCAGTGACCAAAGCTATGTTATGTCAGAATTCACTCGATCCCTAATTGCAATTATCTATAAATTAAACACACTTATTAGACAATTAACATCATGTGACTGGTGGTATCCAGATAGTATGTCAACCCATCGAGAGTTATTTTTTCTCGTAACCAGGGGCGTGCTTATATCCGTCGTTGCTCCTTCATACATACATTTTTAGACCCTAAAAATTGCCATAATTCAAATTCTTGTTGATATAAAGATCGTATTGAAATTCTTTGCATATCTTGAAGTGATCTACACTACATAAATATAATAACTGCTTACTTGTAAATTGAATATGTGGTATACTTCGTAACAATATGTGTATGAAAGTGCAGCATATACATAGACATCATAACAAAATAATAACAATTATTTATTTATTTTTATTTAATATTACACATGACAAGAAATATACACAATTTGCGAAAAAACAACGGGTAGTTTGATTTGGACATACAATTTTAATGGATCTGGGTTTGTTGCCTTTCATTTGTCGTATCCCCAGTAAACTAGGCTTTTGCCTGTATCTCACTGAGGATATTTAGCATGAAAAAATAAATCGTTACTTCTTTCCGATTTTTGATTACACAAAAACAAAACCCCGTTGCACGCTCTCATCAACCTGACAAACAGTGACACTCAACTACAGCTGGTATTACAAATTATAGGACAATTTACACGTATATAGCAAGAATGGAGCCCATTCTTATTAAAAGTATAAAAATTTACAAAATGTATAATAAGCTGAGCGTAAAAATAATAATACGTAAAAATAGTAATGCGTAAAAATACTAATGCGTAAAAATAGTAATGGGTAAAATAGTAATGCGTAAAAATAGTAACGTCCATTAAATGGGGTTCTGTCGCGTATACATTTTTCAGATGTTTAGAAATATATATTTTGGTAAGAAAACCGCAGAAAACTTAACCAAGGGTAGACGAAATATAAAGAAACTTTTATTTTAAAAAAAGTCCCAAGAGATGGATGACCCTTTACTTATTTGTCCTTACAACATCAGTAAAAGTCAATCAAAGTGCAATGAAGTGCATTGGAAGACCCAGTTGGAATAAATTACTTCTTAGTTACCGCCATAATTGAGGATTAATCCTGATGGTCTGATCCGCCTCGTTGCTCTTCCTTTACTACCAGAGTTCGCAATAAAATACGATCTGCCAATCCATAATACTTATCCCAATTTTTATACCGTCCAACACAGTGTGAAAATAGCAATAAAAGTAAGAAATTGCCACTTAATGTTATTGGATATTTATTGTTTTTTCAACAGATATCAATTGATTTAAATCCACTGGAAATTTCTAAGCAATCATTTTTATTTTATGATTCTTGATAGTATTTTTTATTATCATACAATGTTTGATATAAAATTTTCGGTATGTGATAGTAATTCATTTGACCTTAGGTGGAGTGTAGTAGTGTTCATGACGAAAACGAAATTTCGATAAAATCTGCCAAAATGTGTTGTTTTCTAGTGCCTCTTAAAGCTGCACACATTTCCCATATCTCTGACACTTAGAGACAGACAATTCAACGCCACAGGACCAGTAACGTCAAAAGCCTTGTAATAAAACTCCACCCCATTGGATTGATTCAGAACCATATATTCAATGAAGATGAGGTCTCAAAGTTTTGCTTCTCTCCGAAACAACATCCATTAAATATGTATTCGAAAGAACATTAGACATCTCACTAACAAATTTAGTGAGATGTCTAATTTTGGCAATCAACTATAATTTTGACTTACATCCTTCCTCATCTCCAGCGATAAGTGGCCAGTTGTGATTTTTTTATTATTTTGAACATTTTTCGTATCTTAAATTATGCAAGCTCTAGACACGCACCGAGTGAATATCAGATTTAAGCGCTACTGCCAGAGTATAGAAAGATGCGGGCATATATGAGTAACTAGGCAATACGGTTCAGTAACCCGAACCATCGGCAGGCAGTAGTTATGATCCAACTGGGGTAATTGCCATTCTAGTGGTGTTTATAGCTCAATCTTTTCTGCATAGAAGCCCAGTGGCTAAAAGATCGAGTCACGACGTCGTGCATGCTAATATGATTCATATATTTGTATTCTGATATCGTGCCATCCGTGGTAATTTCGTACGAAAATTATTTTTTTTTCTTCATTTTTCATAATTTTTGCTTTCTTCTTGCTGGATTCCTCATGACTGAGGATCTATCTATATATCTGAAGAGGAGCTCTCTGGTCTATCTGATCCCAATGATTCTCCCTCTCTCCTTACTTTGGGTCTCTCAGTTACTGACTAAGTCAGTCCATCGGATATAGCTCTGCCTCATCGTCTCTCCACACTGCCTGTTAACACTAGATTCTTCAAATTCTCTTCACCACTGTGTTATATATGGGATGCAATTGGAGCACTTGACGCATACAAATGGTTGGCAGCTTGTCATAAATGTCAAGTTGTAAGTGTTGGATATATTGGTACTATATGTTGCACCGTTCAAGATATCCTCAGCATGCATCTCCAGCAGTGGCGGCTGGCTCATTAGTGCTCTCGTGCGTCGAACTGCTGAATTTATATAACAATAAACACCTAAAGAAGTATAGCGAAAATATGTATATTATCATTACAATATTTATGAAAAATAATATATATTTATGTCGACATGGCTCATCACAATATGCAACTCAATTTGTTAGAGTTCATTTGTTGTATACATGTGTTTTGCATCTGGACGCAATCTGCGAGCATGTTGGGTTCTTGCGTGGGTTATAGATCGAGCTCCAAAATCATAGAAATGTTTCGAAGTTAAAAGAGCACAGAAAATCTTGAGACAGCTATATTTGTATAGGGATTTCTAGGAATTTTAACTATGTTTGGTGCGTTGCACGAAATATCCGAGTGATCCCGAAAGCTTCCGAATGACAGTTCGCTGGGATAGTAATACATCAATTTAAAGTTTTTTTTTAAATGTGACCACCGCAGAGAAGGGATGATTTGTTCGTAGCGTTTAAACTGGGGCGTCTTTTTAGTACATATGTCTTTGCGAGTATATGTCTCCAAATTAACAAACGTTTTTGCTTAATTAGGTAGCGACTTTCTTTCTTTACTTTAAGTATAACATGAGTTGTGTTTTATTACATTTTTTCAGTTTCGTCGCGCACTTAAACTTTTCTCTACCTATCTATATAATATTACGAGCCATTTGCAAGATAAACGTAACAATTTGGATTATTTATTGTGTTTGTTTGCGTAAATTAATAAACATGAATATTATAACTGTGGAAAATATTAAAAAAAATAAGTCAAGCTTTGAAAACAAAGTGACAATAAAAAAAACGGTCCTCCTAGACCCGAACTTGTGATAAAACAAGAGTGTAAATCTGGTGCTAAAAAATTTATTCGTTCCTTTAACAAGAGGATGTATAATAAAGCTTCATGGCTCTGTGGATATGAAAAACTCAATAGTTTATTTTGTTTTCCGTGTCTTATTTATGATGTTGATTCAGCTTGGACAATTGGCGGCATTAACGATTTAACTCACCTTTCAGAAAAGATCAAAAAACATAATTCATGCCAAATTCATCTTAAAAACGTTTTAAGCCTAAATGTGTTAGGAAAAGTTGATATCCGAATGCAATTGGATTCAGGCTATCGTTCACATATTAAATATCATACCGAGCTCGTTAACAAAAACTGATATATTCTGTCCAAACTAATTGATTGTGTGAAGTTTTGCGGTGTGTTTGAACTAGCTATGCGTGGCCATGATGAGAGTAGTGATTCCTTAAATCCAGGAATATATCGTGGTTTAATTGACTTTGTGGCTGAACTTGACATATCGATGAAGCAACACATGGAATCCGACTCTTTATTCAAGGGCACTTCAAAGACAATACAAAACGACATATTGGATGCAATTTTGGAAGTATATTACGAAGAAATAAAATTACAAATTTCGAAATGCGATTTTGTAGCAATCCAAGCGGATGAAACAACTGATGTATCGACAGTTATGCAAATGGTTATGGTCATTCGATATGAATGGAATGGCAAAATTCACGAACGATTTTGGAAGTATTAAACGCCAAAATCCCATTGCGCTGTGGGATTATCCGATTCTCTATTTCAAGAACTTGAGTATTTAAATATATCTAAGACGCAATTAATCGCTCAATGTTACGATGGTGCTGCAGTAATGAGCGGTCAAATTGGAGGAGTTCGGACAAAAATTCAAAATATGTTTCCTTATGCGCATTATGTTCACTGTTACGCTCATCAACTAAATTTAATAGTCGAAAAAAGTGTGTCTCAAAATAGAGAAGTAAAGATGTTTTTCTCGAACTTACAAACATTTCCAAAGTTTTTTTCGCGTTCGTCTAAACGTACAGACATTTTAAGTGAAATAGTAAAACGCTAAATTCCATCAGTTCCGCAAACGAGGTGGAATTTTAACATCAGAACAGTTAAAACTATTAGCACGAATCGCGAATCTCTAATTGAGTGTATGGAAACCATTTTGGCATCCGATAATAATAACCAGACAATTAATCAAGCAGATATGATTTTGCGCTATCTTACTGATGAAACATTTCTTTATTGGTTGAGTTTTTTCCAAAAAATTATGCCACACTGTGATATTTTATTTAAACAATTGCAATTTAAGAATTTAGATCCCGTTATAATTCGTAACAATATCAGTGAGTTTGAAAAATGTGTTCAAAATGTGCGTAACTCCACGGATAATTTATTTGAACCACCGACTAAACGAATAAAAACCTCAAAGTCAGTTATTTGTAAAGAAGTCTGCGATACAATTTTGTGTGAAATGAAACAACGTTTTGCATTCAGCAATCACTTAACTGCAGCAAAATTACTCTATTGCGAAAAATTTACTGAGTATAGGTCAAAATTTCCCGAACATGATTTTGTTTTGACGGTAAAAACATACGATTTTTTAAATAAAGTTCAATTAAAAGGTGAACTCAGTGCAATTTATGCTCGCGATGATTTTGCTAATGCTGATGGCGCTTTGTCTATTTTACAACTTTTTTATAATACTGGTTTACTAGAAGATTTTTCTCAGACTGTAAAGTTAATTAAACTCGTATGCACTATTCCAATGACTTCTGTTGAGAGTGAAAGGTGTTTCTCTACGTTAAAAAGGATAAAATCATTTTTGAGAAATACAATGAGCCAGGACAGACTGAACGCTTTATCAATATTAAGCATCGAAAAAGAGCTAATTCAGTCTATACCTGATTTCAACAAAAGGGTCATTGAGGTCTTCGCTAAACAAAAAGAGCGGAGAATAGAACTTCTCTATAAATAGGTATGTAATTTTTTTTTTCTTTATATTATTTGGTATTTGGATACCTACTCTGGTGAACCCCCAATTATTTGGTCCACCGGCCGCCACTGATCTCCAGCACCACATCTTGACTACTTCCGCCTTTTTTCTCATTTATCACATATCTTCAGTTTCCAGGTATCCGCTCGATGTACGGAAACGGAGAAGATCGGCGAATTAATTACTCTTTTTTAAGTTGCTATTAAAATGTTTTAGTCCGTACATATTCACTTTACAGTCGACTTCTTTAACATTGCAGTATTCGCCAAATTTCAGGTTCGAAATCCTCGCTATATGTTATGCAAGATCTGTGATAAATAAATTGCATTATATGTTGTTACTGAGAACTGGTTTATTCGGCAAAAATCATATTTGTGTTTTCGATTTATTTATTTCAAGACCGAGTTTCTTAATCTGAAAACTCCACAAACTATAAGAAATTAGCTATTTCCTCAAAATATGTCATGGCATGTTTTAAAGTCTGTTTTTTATTTAATTCGTATAGGAGTCTTCTTTTCATATCCACATTAAATGTGATGCGAATATCTTAAACAACGTGGCCGAGAAACAATTATGTTATGTCCGAAAGCCCCATTAGAACTACTAGTATAGGCACAATGGTCACGAATCGTTTGCGATATCGTTAGTACCTACTGCGCGTGGAGGGTACAAACTTCGCATGCATCTAACATGCGAGAGTATTGTTATTAGATGAACTCGAAACCAGATTGGGTCCTTAAGCGATCCATCGGTAATCGAAGCCCCGGGTGGAAAATAAGTGTCTTTATCAGATCCTCGGAGACCATCAAAATAGTAAATGCTGTAAAATGTGTACACTGAGAAGAATACACGGGGTGATAAAATATGACAGAATACAAAATTAGGTGATATGGGATGAATGTAAACTTAAGGCTGACGTGTTGAATAAGATGGAGAAGAGCACCCTTAGATAGTTTAAGCATGTAAAACGAATGAATGAAGAAATAGTAACACTACAAATATTAGTAGAATGCCTGGTAGAGGAAGGCCAAGAAATGTTGATTGAATGAAGTTAATGATATTTTGAAATAAGGAAATGTAAAAACTCATAGAAATCGTAGGAGTTTTATGAGAGAGTATGTGGATGCAAAAAGGCAAAGAATGTGTATCGAGATTCTGGTGTTCTTTTCTCTCTCTGCCAATCCTAAAACGGAAATTGCGTGAGTAAATTTATTTGTGTAAGAAGAGCACTATGAGATTATTTTGCGAATATAAATCGAATGAATAAAGAAAGACTACCAAAACGAATATACAGGGCAAATGTCAATGGTAGGCATAGTAGAGAAGGGCAAAAAAAGTATGTTCGGATCAAGTGAACAATATTTTGAAAGAAGGAAGTCAATAAATTTCCCGGGTCGCATTTGAAAATTCTGGTGCTCCATGTTGTCTACCTCAACAGGTAAACAGCGTGATGGTGTATATAAAATACAATAGGTATAAAATAAATTTATCCTTTTTTGTGAATGTTTACAAACTTAATCGCACTTTTTTTTTTACGAATGCAAGCGATTGTTATAAAAATAATATAATAAATGGAAATTAAACAAAACAAAGCAAACCATAACATACGTATGTAATAAAAAAATCTAATTTGCTTTTTTTTATTTCCCGCTTGATATTTTCATTGTCTTTCGGCAATTTAACTATTTCTACCTACCACTATGAAGATCTTGTCTCATTTTGAATTTCTGGAAAGTGTTCCTCTTATTTAATGAAATAATATATATAATATTCACGTAACATTCTCTCAAAATAGTTTTATTATATTATAAATTACTAAATGTGAAAATATCTCGGCTTGACGCAATTCAGAGCCATCAAGTACATCAACTGGAAGTCAGCAAATTTGTTTTCGAACATTACTCGCGAATATTTTGTAAATCTCTACGCGTGTTCTTGAATCTTTCGCAGCTGTTTAAGATGCTGTGATTTGTAAATCATCTGTATGTATGTTGCAATAAAACGTATTCACCGACTATCCAAATGAAGTAACTTAATACAATTACAACTTAAGTTTGAATTCAATAGTCGGGAAACCATTTTTTGGATACTGGATAGAAACTTTTATACGCATAAAATTAGCTTAGAAGAATATTGATTGCGACTTCAATGTTTCTGCAAATATTTTGCAGTAGTTTGTCAGATCATTCCGTTTTTTTTTTGTTGGCTTATGACTGCTAGATACGATCCAAAAATTGCATGCAATTTCCATATAGCATATTCATTTTTTATAGAGCACGTACTTAGGTTTATTTATTTATTTACTTAAAACCGATGTATTAAGTAAGATGAAGAAGAGGACTCGGAGATGGTTTAGGCATGGAGAACGAATGAGTGAAGGTAATACTAACCAAACAAATATACAGTGCAAATGTGAGTGGAAGGCGTGGTAGAGGAAAACCAAGGAAAGTGTGGTTGGGTTAAATAAATGATATTTTGAAATAAGGAAAAGTAAACGATTTAAGAAATCATAGAAGTGTGTGTGAAGGATAGTCGGTGAATACGTTTTATTGTAACATACATACACATCACAGCATCTTAAACAGTCGGTGAATAGGTTTTATTGTAACATACATACACATCACAGCATCTTAAACAGCTGCGAAAGAGGTAGAAAAGGCGAAAGATGTGTGTCGAAATTAGACATTCTGAGACTATGTTCTCTCTGCCTACCCCGACTCCCGGTAAATGGTATGAATGTATGTATATATTATACATATTTGTATGTAAAATAATATTCTACATATTTCAATGAAATTAACTTTTGAATTTGAAGATGTTCAAAATAAAAACGGTGTGAAACATATCGTAATATCTAGCAGACATTAATGTTATTACTCATATGCACTATACTGTACTCATGTACCTACTCGTATGTTTGGTCACAAACGTTTATCAAATAAAATCAAACGGCAACCCTCATTTTACGTGACTTTTCAGTGGATCATTTTAAAGATTTTCTATAAATTTAAGCAATTCTCGTAGAAAATTGTTTTTTGATTTTTTCGCAACATTAACATGTCGAGCCAGTTTTATTTTCAAAAAACTATTGTAATATAAATCATTTTATTGACATTTGTTGTAATAAACATCATTTTTTTTATTGTATCGGGTTCGATATCCGATTCCACCTGAATAAAGATGGGCCCAATTTATCTGATAACAATACTCACAAGCGTTAGATGTATGCCATTGATGTTACCTCTTCATGTGCAGGACGTGCGATTACGAACCGCGAGTTTCGTGCCAACTTAAGTGGTTATAAGCCCGAAGCAGTGATTTCTCGTTATTGAATATTTCTGAATCATCAATTCTGTGTATGTTACAAATAAATGAAGAAAATGTGGCCTTCCTAGAAGGCTATGCCAAATGGTATTCCATACAACACAATATGCGGAATAATTTTTATTTCCATCGTTTTCTCGTGCGCATTGCAATGTTTTATTATATTTATTTTCCTCATTTGACAGTAGGAGATGTCAAATGAGGAAAATATTATTGGAAAATATTACGGTCAATTATTTTTCTATCCCTCTCAGTTTTTCCGGTTATCGTTCGGATGTTCTATTTTTCTGAGCAAAGCAAAATAACTTGACGCTGGCGTATACTCCTTCATGTAGTTCGCGATCATTATTTAGTACTCGTATGGTTCTTTTTATATTGTGTCTGCTATTGGATCGATCCCTTGTAGTACTCGTATGGTTCTTTTTATATTGTGTCTGCTATTGACTCGATCCCTTGTAGTATTCGTATGGTTCTTTTTATATTGTGTCTGCTATTGACTCGATCCCTTGTAGTACTCGTATGGTTCTTTTTATATTGTGTCTGCTGTTGACTCGATCCATTGTAGTATTCGTATGGCTCTTTTTATATTGTGTCTGCTATTGACTCGATCCCTTGTTGTACTCGTATAGCTCTTTTTATGTTGTGTCTGCTATTGACTCGATCCCTAGTTATACTCATATGGTTCTTCATAGTCTTTGTTTTTGTTGTATCTACTATTAACTCGATCATTAGAACGTACTCGTATGATTTTTCTCATAGCCTTTGTTTTTTTTGTACCTGCTATTGACTCAATCATTAGTAAATACTCGTATGGTTCGTTATACCCTTTGTTTTTATTGTATCTCCTATCAATTCGGTCATTAACAAGTACTCGTATGGTTTGTCATAGCCTATGTTTTTGTTGTATCTACTATTAACTCGATAATTAGTAAGTACTCGTATGGTTCTTTTTTTCATTGTGTCTGATATTGACTTAATCCCTTGTAGTACTCGTATGGTTCTTCATAGTCTTTGTTTTTGTTGTATCTACTATAAACTCGATAATTAGTAAGTACTCGTATGGTTCTTTTTTTCATTGTGTCTGATACTGACTTAATCCCTTGTAGTACTCGTATGGTTCTGCATAGCTTTTTTTATCGTATCTACTATTAACTTGATCATTAGTGAGTACTAGTATGCTTTTTCACATTCTTTGTTTTATTTTATCTACTATTAACTCGATCAATAATTAGTAAGTACTCGTATGGTTAGTCGTAGCATTTTTCAAAGCTGAATATGCTATTTACTCGATCTCTAATAAGTGCATATATAGTTCCTGCACTGTTAAGTATAAGATTTATGCACAACTTAAAAGAGTTTTGAGTTAAGTTATGTTTTTCTGCAAATTTACAATGATTTCACGGTTTACATAAACAGTTTAATATTAAACATAATTAAGAAAACTTGAAATTTAATCTCGAAACATACGTTATTTTGTAAACGATTTTCAAAAGAACACTCATTAGATTCTATAATACGTTTCAGGTATGGCAAACGTCAAGCAGGAGGAGGCCCGCCGCTTTATGGAGGACAGCCTGAAGGCGGCAGGAGCCCCAGCATCAGCCGCTGCTCAGCAGGCCGCAGTCATGCTGGAAGCGGACCGCCAGGGGCACTACAGTCACGGAATGAACCGTCTGGGTGAGTTCTTCTTTCTGCCTATAGCTTTACTGTATCAAAAGCCTAGTTTACTGGGGATACGACAAATGAAAGGCAACAAACCCAGATCCATTAAAATTATATGTCCAAATCAAATTACCTGTTGTTTTTTCTCAAATTGTGTATATTTCTTGTCATGTGTAATAATAAATAAATTTAAAAAAAAAATTTGTTTACCATCAGACGTACCCATCAACCTTACGAAATCCGAACGTTGATTCGGCAATTATTTTCCATGAATCTCATCACAGAAGCAATTTTTATCTTAAAACTGGCATGTACCTTAACAAGAATAAGTGTTACACAATTACATTTACACGCAACGGTTTCAAAGTTTTTCTTGGTGAATATAGTATACATTAACCGATTCAGTGCGTTCCCCATGTAAACGTGGGTACAAATGTCTTGTCATGGGTGGGAAACCCATCTTTACATGTGTTCTTCCTATTTAATCTTAAAAGGTCACCTGAAGGAACGCAGTTCACTCAAGGGAAGCCCATCTTTACATGTGTTCTTCCTATTTAATCTTAAAAGGTCACCTGAAGGAACGCAGTTCACTTAAGTGACAAAAAAAAATTTAAAAAAACAACTGTATTCTTTTTTCATGGACTTATATAAATATTTTCTTAAGTGATATGTTCTAAAATATTGCATGAATTAATTATGTAATCAATCGTTGCAAAGCGGACAGGTTATGCATGATCCATATATTAAGACTCTCGTCTCGGTTTCGATTTTCATGTTAACGAAATAATAAAACAACCTTTGAGATTCCTGGGATTACTATTGAGAATTATAAGCTCATTTAGGATTTGATCGTCATTGATGATATTATATATGTTATTGTTAAGAAGTAACCTGGTGTGTGGTTCAGTGATAACAGTCCCTAACCTGGATTATACGTTGGATTCCTGAGGTTTCTTGAAGTCATGTGAAAGGACTGGTTAATGTTCTTAGGTCCTATTGATTGCCGTTTTTTAATCCTCAATCCCTTGAGACTTTAAGACGCATATTTGCCATTGTGTTAGTGTCTAAAAACTTGAATGGTCTGGTAGACGAGTTTGGTACTCTGGAACGAATATATTAAAGTGTTCCCTCTCGCTCCATTAGAAGACTTGATTTCTTCTGCATAGCTACATTTAAGATCAAAACAGGTTTCTATAACCCAACGGGGAAAATGTTCTTTGGGAACAATACGGTAGCTGATAATGTGGATATATTTAGTTCAGTTATGTCAGAATTTAGAAGTATAGGAACATAAAAAATTGTGTTTTTCTCAACCTACATTTAATTGCGCTACAGCTGTATCCGGTCATTAGATTAATATAGACCAATTTACAGCATATTTTATCGCGTAACCCATCATTTTGTTGATATAGAGAATTACTTCACTAGGACTTGCAATGAAGTTGTTTCATCCTTAATAATATCAATGAAATAACAATTTGTATAGTGCCATTTAGAGAGCAGACTCTCTTCAACGGCGCACTAACTCGTGATTCAGCCCCCACTATTATTGACTATTATTCATTGTAATGATATGAAGGTGATGGCTGCGGCTATTAGATTAGGAACTTCCCCGCATCATTATATATTTGAAGAAAATCGCAGAGGACTTGAAGTGCCGGACTATGGGCCAACCAGGATGGAAACGTCGAGTGCTATAAAATGCATTCATCCTGCTGGAGCGTACATGGCGATAATGACGCAAAAATTATATAGAATATAAGAAAAAAATATTGTACTGTAATACGCTTTCGTTATTTACAGGACAACCTAATGGGTTTATTGCCATGTGTCAATCACTTACAACAGCAGACTTTTTTTAACAAAGCCTGCTGAGATAGTCAAACTAATACCCTTTAAAAAATGTGAGCAAAGGCAATTGGACGCGCAACCTTCCAGACTGAAAGATAGACATCTTACCAATCTAAGTATTATTATAAATAACCTTATATGAGTTTTGGATGTTGGAAATAAATCTTATCGCATTTATGTTCAGAACTCAACTCTGAGACTATTTCCGTTGTCTTTTATAGGCGACAATACGACTCAAAAAAAGTTTTATGATTACGCAAAACATTATGAGAATATTATCAGACACTTGCACCACAAGATATATATTGATAACATATGTTTAAAAAACGGTGAAAATGGTTCCTCGAGCGATAATTATAAACTATCTTATTTTCTCCAAAATATAATCTCTATTGCGGTTTTCCGTAAATATCAAAATATATTTTGTCACACTTCCGACACTGTGGCTTTATATTTATTATCAAAAAACTTTCACAAATGGTCTGCAAACAAACCATAGCCTTAAAACTTGTAGCTGGAATCCTTTATAACGTTATTTTTGTTGAATTTACTGTACCAGTATTATTTTTTTTCTTCTTACGTTTGTATAGTTTTGACCTAATTACATCAAATAACAAGAAATACAATAAATTATTAAAAGTCTAAATTTAACATAATAACAACGCTACAATGTTACTCATGCTTCCCTGTGAAATGGTTCAGCCTACAAAGTTTATTAATGAGTTTACTCCTCAAGCTATCCACAAAATATGGATATCGAAAAATTTATTCAACATGGTTATGCCATGTGCCAGTGATGACGCTCTTTACAGCTCAATTTGTGAAGACGTCACTGAAAACAATCTTAGTTGACGATGGCATAAATAAGTGTCCGTTACATCAAACAAAAGTTTGTCAACCAACAAAGGGTTTGCTTTTTTCCTGTAAATAATTCATATATTTACAAAAAGGTGCCTATATCTCTTTTGACACTGATGGGTTTATCCTCAAACATGCCCAATAAAAAGCGAGGTGGAGCCACGAGTAAAATCCATACTTTTTGCAACAAAGGTGTCGCAGAAATCTCTCTTGGACTCGCTCAACTATCATGGAATTCCGAATTCCTCTCGGGTTCCATATGATTGAACCGCACTCTTATCGAATTATAAAAATATATCATAATAGATCGACTATCAAATACCCTAGAGACTGTTATTACAAAAGACAGAACTTTATTGCCCGACAAATACATACTCTTAATATGATAACCAAATGCGTTGACTGTTGATTGTGATGCCAAGGTATTTGATAGTGTCGACACGCACGATGGGCTGATCATCGATAATTTTTTTAAGTACATACATCTGGATCCCAGCTCATGAAAAGCTTACATTTAGAGATGTTGAAAGGCTTTACTTCACTTTCAGATTCCAATCAAATCGATTTGGAGTTCCATACAGCCTTGGAGAGAATCAATACGTTTAAACAGCTTTACACCATCGGTAAACAGTAAAAATCTTGGAATGCCTGATGACTCGACCGATATCATTAATATACAATAAATTAAAAACCATGTCGGACCAAGATTGGACTTTACAGGGTATTTTATTATGTTGCAAAAGATTCAGATTTGAATATACCTTAAGAAACAAACTGAAACATGTACAACAAAGAATTATAAAAAAAAACATTTGTAATACCAAATGCGTATTATTTATACTCGACCAAATTTATTGAGTATAAGCAATACCTATTTCGCACAGCATTGACATAGTTAGATTTTAAAAGAAATGTTTGGAATCTTATTCATTTGTCAACATTGTATTTTTTTTTCTATTCGCTCTACGACATACCTCCATGCCGTGAAGCGTGTCTTGAATGGACTATCTATTTTGAGACGAGATTCTGACATTCTGTGGTAAATTAAAATTTCTGTCATGAGCCAGTAATTGAAGCGATTAACACAAAAATACTCGGTAGAATCGCAACGCTACCGACAAAGCAGCGGTTTTGCCAAAAAAAATAATGAGCCACTTTCTCACGAGAGCACGTGCCATATCAGACTTATAGTGCGTCCATATGCAATGTTCTTTGAATTAATTATTCTTCATGGTGTATTCTATAATGAGTGTCGTGATCCTCTGATATGCCTAGAACTTTGTGTATATCTTTCCTGGTCCTGCTACATGTTGAATGCAGCATTTAAAAAAGATCCTGTTACCTCTTTGATTTGGTTCGTCCATCTTAAGGACTCCTTTCTCTTGCTCGTTTTCTCTCCGTTGTCGCCGTGATCACGAGCTTATCTAGACTTTCGTTATTCTTTCTGTCAATTTACCCTAAACATGTTAGGATTCTTTTCCGACATGTTGACGAAAATCTTTCTGTAATCTCGAATTATTGAACGACAGAGATGTTGATGCATCTTGCCGTTCATGGAAAACGTGCGTCAATTAAAATAAATATGTGTATACACACTACCATGCCATGTTCCTTCAGAGGAAGGAAGATCCCGCTCCCAGCGACTTTCATCTGATTCTCAAGATTTTTCTCTCATCCATGATAGACCCTCTGCAGTATCCTTATGACTCTCCTCCAGTCTGTCCGGGAATCCATATATTGGACATTCCTCCACGATGTGGTTGAAAGTCTCCCAAGATGATTTATCACAATCTTACAAAGGGTCAATAATTAAAATTTGCTAAGGGGAAATAATATTTTCCAAGTGGTTTCGAAGTAATATCTCAGATTAATTTGACAACTGATTACAAAAACTAGTGACACGTAAGTCAAGATGTATTTAAGTAAGTGCAGACAATTCAGCTTTTGTTCAACTGTCTCATTTTTTCGTGATAAAACATTCTATCTTGTTCTCGTATATAATCCCTCTTCCTCCTGCAATATTTCGCATTCGCAAGACTGCTGACTTCCACCCGTGAGTTTCGTGTTTGATTCCCAAATGTACACAAAAAAGGGTGCCAGTCTGCTTAAAGAGTTCGTCTGGTAGCTCGAACGCGCCGAGTAAGTGTACGAGTCTTATTACATTTTTACGTGTGGGTAGTATTGCCAATAAGCGCAATGATAAACCACAAGTTACGTGCCTATTCCAGCGGCTCTAAGCCCGAAGGCTCGATGACTGGGGCCGAATACATTATCGTTTCCCAACCACACTATTCAGTTTGTCCTAATCACCAATTCGGAAGAAAGGTACGAAAGAAGAAGAACTCTGTAGATATTAAAAATAAAATTAAAATATTTTACATGCTGCTCACGTTTGTTTAATTTTTTTTTCTTTTGCCGTTTGTAGCAATGTACGTGAATGACATCCGGACAGGAGCGTGCAAACCCAGCGCCAAGCCCGAAATCCTAAAGGAGTCTTCGGCAACGGCGTGGGTGGACGGAGGGGGTGCCCTCGGTGCTACTGTGGGAGATTTCTGTATGGATCTCGCCATCAACAAAGCCAGGGAGACTGGAGTCGGTTGGGTCACAGCCAAGCGTGAGTAACAATGCATTTGAAACATACACTCAAAATCAGCAGTGTAAGAGCCAGCCGATTGATACGCGTTGGCTACATACGAGTATGTCATGCATTAGATTCTTCCGAGTTGTAATTTCTTATTGCTTTACATCAACTGCTCCGATATCCTCTGATAACTTATTTCCATTTATCTCAACCCCAACAACTCATTTTACTATGTGCGAATAGGAATTAATTAACTACAGTTGCACGTTGTGATTCATCAATGCTGGGAATTAATTTTGGGAATTGGGTAACTGGTTTGGTGAATATTTTTAATGCATATATGGTTGAGCTCTGGAGGGACCTTCTCCAGTATTTCTTCAATCTAAGTTCTAAACGGGAGGACTGTTTTTCTATTGTTTTTTCACTTAAGTATTTTTTTTGTATTTTACCCTATAATATTACAATATATCCTAGGGAAAAATTGCACTTTTTATTTATTTTATTTTAATGTTATATTTTATGTTTTATATTGTTGATTACTTTTGTTGCGCATAGGTATGTTTAAGCATCATATTTCGAAAGACATATGTATCGTAAATTGTTATATGTTTTGGAGGATATTGATACGTTATCTTTTAATTTTCAATTTTCGCAAAGTTTTACAAAGGACCCTTAAGTGTCGTTTATTTGGTTAGTAAATAAACACGTCTCTTTACTGTGTAATTCAAAGAGTAGCACTTAAGGGCAGTCTTTGTCTTCACCAAATTCTTAAAATTCACTTATCAACTGGTAATTATCTTAGTTTTTTCACAGTCTAGTCTCAGGGACGTTTTGTTTCTATTTAAGGTCTTAAGTCACAATTAACAGCCCATTATCTGGTGACCTTTAACCGTTAATATAAAATGCCGATTGCAAAGTACTCCTTCTTAAAATTCACTTGTCACAACTGTTTATTATCTAAGTTTTTTTATAGTCTAGTCTCAGGAACGTTTTGTTTCTTTTTAAGGCCTTAAGTCATAATTAACAGATACTTTTATGGTGACCTTTAATATAAAATGCCGCTTGAATTGTGCTTCCCAGGTCGATGAATATTAACGATTTGAGTGTATTCTCTTAAATTGCTAATCCATACATGCTGGAGCTCCATCATACTCTATCTTCAGCAAAAATCCAGTCTTAATCATTAACCAGCAGAAAATCTCTTATAAGATTCGTCATAAATTTTGCAATAATACTCGCATTTTACTTCTGACTGTTCTTTCTACATCACAACCAGTTGTGTAATAAATAATTCTATCAGAGGGATTATGTTTTGCAAATGATGCAATAATACTCGCATTTTACTTCTGAGTGTTCTATCTACATCACAACCAGTTGTGTGATAAATAATTCTATCGGAGGGATTATGTTTTGCAAATGATGTTTTTTTTCTGATTACAGACTCCAATCACTACGGTATCGCGGGCTGGTATGCCATGACAGCTATCCAGGCGGGCATGATCGGCATGTCCTTCACCAACACATCGCCCCTGATGGCGCCCACGCGCAGTAAAAAGGTACCAGTACCTCTTCACTCATGTGCTATATGTAATTAATAATGTGCTATATGTAAACACTCGTATCAACATACTTGTATATATCTTAAATGCAAGTATAGACAGGGTTTTAATTATGAAATACTGAATAATCTACCCCAGTTTCCCTGCCAATAATATTACTGCCTTCTTGCTGTCCTTTTTTTTTTATCAAACTCTCAATCTATCAAAATCAAACGTCGCTGTGATGTGGCGAAAACAACTTAAAGCAAAAATATTCTTAGTCAATCCATTAAATTTCCTGAGAAGGTATTAACCATCTAGCATTAGTTTTAAAGAGATGAAATGGGATTACCTTTTGAAAGCTCAACTGAAAATGATAACCCAAAAAATATGATTTACCATCTTTGCTACATGTTAGGAGAGCTTTGCGGTATTCAGAATACACAATATTAACTCAGAGAATTGTGGCACTCGAGCAAGTATTAATTCTATTACGACGCATGCTCAACAAATATATTGAACAAATATGCGTTTTTTCAGTGACACGGGGATATCATAAAACGCCTCCATCCAGATCAGTTCAAAGCTCAGCAGTCCACAGATAATTAGAGGGGAAAAAATCGGGACAAAAGCATAAGAGTACACAACAATGTCATAACTCTACTCAGCCATGGAAGGATATTGAACTGTTTTGTGTCGATCAGCATCAATTTCAGTCTCGCAATCAGCATGGTAAAATCATGACTATGATAACATGCAGTATAAATGAAAATCAACGTAAAATTGACAAAATGTTCACAGCGAAGGATAAATGAACAGATGTTCGTATGATATAAATTACGAGGAGTAGAATGACTAGATATGGTGTGGAGAAACGTTACCAGGCTAGAAGACTTCATATAAATACTTGTCATACAACGAAGCGTAAAAGGTATACGTAACCGGTCTCCAACACTGTGGCTAGATCTAGTCAAGACCGTGAGAGAGACTGACGACATCCTGAGATCAAGGCACCGAATAAATCAGAATAAATTAAACCTTCAACCACTATATTATGTGAGTGCGACGATGATAAACTTTCAAATGTATAATAGATCATTGTTTAGATGTTATATTTATATACTCTTAGAAATCGTGCGAGCTTAGGATTCCTGCAACTAAAATTGTCATTTTAAAACTAATGTGTTGTTTGCAGGCAGCATTGGGCACCAACCCTTTAGCGGTGGGCGCCCCTGCAGAGAATGGGGAAAGGTTCCTCTTGGACATGGCCACCACTGCTGTTGCTGTCGGCAAGGTAATCTTTATTATCTTTTTCCGTAAAATCGAAAACTATTCAGGATGTTACGAGATCTGGAGATCGGAACCCCATTGGGATTATTGCGAAGTGAAGCTTAGATGTTAAGGATGAGTGATAGAAGCAGAATAAATGCGAGGGAAATGCGTGATTTGCGAAGAATATCACGTATTATAATGCATTTACGAGTATCTTAGGTTTAGACGTATCGAGAAATTGTATAAATGACTCACAAAATAAATATTTCCTCGTGAAATAGGATCATTTTATTTTATTAATATGCACGATATTGAAAGGCGTGTTGCTGCAGTGAGCAAGGTTAATGGCGTATTTGTTCTGTTTTTGCTAATAATCAAACGCTATATGTTCAAAAATGTTTGTACACAGTGGTGTGATAATGTCAACCTTGATATATGTATATGAAAAAGAAATCTGGGCCATAGAAAGGCAACGGTATCCAGAATATCAGTTATTACAATATGTTATATCATATGGTAGAGTAAGCAATGACTGGATTAGGGATAGCTGTTCGTTCGAGTTGGGTATTGTGAGTATAATTATTACAATATGTTATATCATATGGTAGAGTAAGCAATGACTGGATTAGGGATAGCTGTTCGTTCGAGTTGGGTATTGTGAGTATAATTATTACAATATGTTATATCATATGGTAGAGTAAGCAATGACTGGATTAGGGATAGCTGTTCGTTCGAGTTGGGTATTGTGAGTATAATTATTACAATTTGTTATATCATATGGTAGAGTAAGCAATGACTGGATTAGGGATAGCTGTTCGTTCGAGTTGGGTATTGTGAGTATAATTATTACAATATGTTATATCATATGGTAGAGTAAGCAATGACTGGATTAGGGATAGCTGTTCGTTCGAGTTGGGTATTGTGAGTATAATTATTACAATTTGTTATATCATATGGTAGAGTAAGCAATGACTGGATTAGGGATAGCTGTTCGTTCGAGTTGGGTATTGTGAGTATAATTATTACAATATGTTATATCATATGGTAGAGTAAGCAATGGCTGGATTAGGGATAGCTGTTCGTTCGAGTTGGGTATTGTGAGTATAATTATTACAATATGTTATATCATATGGTAGAGTAAGCAATGACTGGATTAGGGATAGCTGTTCGTTCGAGTTGGGTATTGTGAGTATAATTATTACAATTTGTTATATCATATGGTAGAGTAAGCAATGACTGGATTAGGGATAGCTGTTCGTTCGAGTTGGGTATTGTGAGTATAATTATTACAATTTGTTATATCATATGGTAGAGTAAGCAATGACTGGATTAGGGATAGCTGTTCGTTCGAGTTGGGTATTGTGAGTATAATTATTACAATATGTTATATCATATGGTAGAGTAAGCAATGACTGGATTAGGGATAGCTGTTCGTTCGAGTTGGGTATTGTGAGTATAATTAAGAATGAAATGGTTTGGGATTATCGAGAGAATGCGTCTTGGAACATTGGAATGAATGGCGTCCGAGGAAGAGGAAGAACGAGGAAACAATTGAAGGATACTGCTCTCTGAGATAGTCTGGGCATGTGTACTCGTAGAACGAATTAATGAAAGAAGGCTAACAAATTAAATATGCAGCGCAAAGCTGAGTGGAATGCGTGGTAGAGGAAGACCAAGGAAAGTATGGTTGGATCAAATGAATAATATGTAGAGTTTAGATAATGTGTTGAGATAGGAAACTCTAGCGCTCTGTCATCTCTGCCTACCGAAAGGAAATGACGTGATGGCATGTAAGAATAAGTTATAAAATTTAAAGATCCAACAAATCATTACGATACATTCGAGAAAATATTATACCGTGTCAATGAAAATTGTCTCCAAAACCATATTATATGTGTTCAAGGAGAGTTCGGATGGGTACACCAAGTGTCCATACTGATTGTCTATCCTTTGTTGTCTACGATTGATTAATTGTAGGAATCGTTTGTTACACGATGACTAAAATAAAACAATTACTTTGGTGTCGTGGGCCTGGAAGTTGTTCGCTCACAGATTAGTAGAATATTCTCAGGACAATTATATAAACGAAGTATCAATGTGATGAATAATAAAAGATCCATAACTGAGGCTAGAACAATATGATTGGATACCAAAATATGGAAATGTACCCTTTCTGGGTATCCCCAAGCGATACAATCGATTATTCACTTGCAACATAATCCATCTACAATCTTTAAATGATTTATTACGAAAACACATTACACGTGTCGCCGGCCCATTAGCTCAGTTGGTTAGAGCGTCGTGCTAATAACGCGAAGGTCGCGGGTTCGATCCCCTCATGGGCCAATTGTTTTTTTTTTTTAATTTTTGTAACCATTTTCCTAAAGCACTTTTATTTTATAATTTCAGATAGAAATCCAAAGGCGGAAAGGTGAGCCAATACCTGAAGGATGGGCGCAGGTAATTTATGGCATTGTTAAAAAAATATAATACTTACAAAAAAGTTACATCGGTTTTAAAAAATATGTGTTAATATTAAATTCCTAAAAAAATAATACGCGAGATAAAGGCGAGTACCTAATTTTATTGACCAACGTACTATAATTGGCAATAAGGATCCTACTTATTTTGTGTGTATTTGGAATTTACTGATTTACTTTACTCAGTGAAACTGGCATTGATTCAGATAATAGTTTTTTTATTAATATCTGCACGAATTTCTACTATGACGCAAAGTGTGTCTGATATTAATAATTTATTTGTAAAGAAAAAATTCAACCAGAATTCTCATTATACTGTTAGAAGATGCCGATAATATTATGTATATTCACAGTGCCACTCGGTGCTAAAACTCGATACCACGCGTGACTGAGTGTTGAACTATGATGTTCTTTCTGCAATTTGGTATATAGAACAGGGTATGATTTTTATGTGGGACAATTTCGGGACAACTATATTATAAAACTGTAGGAATATCGCAATGAATTATTTATTGCCTTCTTTTAAAGTAAAAAATGTCGAGTGGTACGATATTATTAAGAAAAATATAAACTTTGTACTGAAAGATTTTCTACTTAAATTTTTCGGACTTTTGAATGTTTAGTATTAAAATGTAGCCATAATTCAAAATATAGCGATTGGACGAATATGTACCAAAATGGATCCAGCAAATTGAAAATTGGTTTTTCTTCTTTCAGATATCTAAAACCATGTCAATTTTAATTCGTCGAAAATAAATTTCAATAATCGATATGAATTCTAAATATCTAAAAATGGTTTGAATCATTTTTGCATTATGTACTATGTACTTAAATTTAAATTTAAAACGTAGCCATCTGTGGATCATAATTATAACTGTTCTATATTTTGGGTCGGATTTTTTTAAAAGGCAAACCGAAATTTAGGATGGTTTGTTCCACCATTTCCACCACGGTTATGTTTTTTATTGTTAATTATGAAAATCTATTTTTAATAATAAAAAACCAACCTAAATTAGGGCATTTCATAATATGGATGGAGTTACAAAAGCCACTGCTAATTAATGAATACTCAAATATTTTAAACTATATGTTTTAAATATTTTTAATTTTAAGAGATTTGACTAATTATTAGCGACGCCAAGCGGCGTAGAGATGCATTTCTAATATCGTTTCAATATTCCACATTAGTCTAACTAGAGTGAGTTTCGAAGAGGTTTTAAAGGAAAAAATATATGCCAGTTTCAGTCAGTCATTTTTAATTATTATACTTAATTTTGAAAAATGATTGACATTTCGGGACACATTAATGGTTTTAAAAAAAATTGTGAAAATATGACAATGTTTTTTTTATTACGATTTAACATAGCATCAAGCCATTTTTACTGTGCGGTTTTATCATCGATAGTTTGGTTCGCATTTTATAAGAAGCTTTTAATTATTGTTCATAGATGACATTTATCTTAGTTGGTTATTATCATTATTTATTACCATGTTTTAATTTAAGTACCTATACATTGGTTATTAAAAATTTCACTTACTGCCTTTTTTAAATTAAAATATATTTCAATCAATGGAATAATTGGTAATACGCCTGTTTTCTAATACGGAGGTTGATAGTTCGGTTCTTATTGGAGTCCAGATTAAAAAAAGAATTTCAGTCTATTTCATGTAAGGCCTCGAACATATTTCTGATTGGTTAGAAGAGATTGCCACATGACAATAATGTTGTACTGTTTACAATGAACGTGTAATTCAATACAATGAAACGATAAATATAAATGCAATTACATGAAGCAATGCGTATTGTCATCTTGACTTCCAACGCTAGCAAATATTCCACCGCGTAACATAAACAGTGAAAAAACTCTCATTAAAGAGTAGAAAATGATCGACCAACTGGCTGAAATTACGGAAATAAGTATAACTACCGCCCTCCTGACCATTCCTCCCCTCCAATGGTCCCATCTGAAAGACTCTTTTTTTCTGGGTTACAATCCTAGGATTGGTCTGCACCAAGCACTCGATCCCTCCACTCGTCTCTGGCATCCGCCAGTCTCTTCATCTCCTGGTATCTGCCACAGCGCACATCCCGGATCCCCGGTCCATGTAACTATATCTAGGGCGGCCTCTATGGTTATTGCCCTCAATCATTCCCTCGACGATGGTAAGGAGCAGGTCTGGGTGCCTGATGTTATGGCCTATCCAACTGGATCGTTGTTGAGCAACTCTATTTAGGAGTTGCCTTGCTTCTCCAACCCCGCTCAATATCTCGTCGTTACGGATGTGATCTGACCAATGGACCCTGGCCATGCGCCTGTAGCACCACATCTCAAAGGCAGCCAGACGCCCGGACTCGCTCTGGCTGATGGTCTACGTTTCGCAGCCATACAGCAGCACACTTCAGACAAGAGTTTTCACTAAATTCTTCCTAACATTGATATCAATGTTAGGAGATTCAAATATCTTGGATTTCTTGTTGAAAGCAGCTCTTGCTTGTTGGACCCTACTTATTATTTCTGGCTTTGATCAGCCATCTTGGGATATTCTGCTGCCTAAGTAAACAAACAAAATAAACAAGACTCTGGAAGATTCTGGAGCAAGTTAACAGGCCGAACACCGATGAATTGCGGTCCCGTTGGATGAAGGGTGACGTAAAACCAGACATCTTATGGGCGACCCCACGGTTGAGTTGCCTGGTTTTTCCCTTCCTCGGAAGAAATGGTGAACTCTGAATAGGATCAGGGCGGAGTAGGCAGCACTGCATATGATATGCACTGTGGGAGCACCTTTTTATGTGCTTGCTGGGAGGAGAAACAGCTGCCTCCAGTATGCGTTTCCTGAAAGCGTACATGAACTGCAAAAACTAATGCCAGAAGCTGTGACCAAGATTGAGAAGACACATTGCGTGTGATAACTGCTCACAGAAGTCAGAATATATGTTTTTAGTTCGATAAATTTCTTTGATGTGTGAAATTAATTTCTTCCTCTGTTGTGTTCAAATCAAGCTTGCTCTAATTTATGTTTGACTTATCTATTGCAGGGTCCAGATGGCAAGATTACAACAGACGCAGACCTGGCCTTCGACACGGGCTGTCTGATGCCGGTAGGCGGGCCTGAAGCTACCTCCGGGTATAAAGGCTATGGACTGGGCGCCATGGTGGAGCTACTCTGCGGGATCTCTTCAGGTTAGTATGTCTTTCTTTTCCCTCTTCCTCAGTCTCTCCATCTCAATCGATATGTGTATCTCCTCGAGCATATCAGGGAACATTTCAGATAGCGATGACCCGGTGGATGGTGGGCTTTTCCCCATCATCATCATCACGTCCCTATTCGAGTAAAGAGAATGATCTCCCCTTTATTATATCCTGATATTTTTGCGTCTGCCAAGTCCATGCACCTTGTCATGTATATTCTCTTATTATAAAGTATTTTCACTCTTCCCTCTTTCCGAATTGAATTAATCGTAAAACACGTTTTTTTTTCTAGATCTTCTGAAATTTCTCTATTCTATATCTGTTTGGATTATTTTTGTAAATCTTCCATCATTCATTCTTTTTACGTGGCCGAGCTATCTCAACACTTCTTTATTAATCTTAAGCACTGCATCTTATCTCAATTCGCATTTTTCCCTCATATCCACATTCCTTATTTTATCATACATTGTTGATCCACACGGGCCATTCGATGTAAATACACCAAAATACAAAAATTCCTGAACCTGTACCTAATTTTTCGTTTATTTTACGAACTTTTTATCCATTATATTTATAAATCTATTTTCAAATAATTTAAAAGTTCATTTAAAATATTGATATAAAAACAATACTTAAATTGTATATGAAAAAAATATATATAAAATGTTTTTTAGATAAATGAAAAAAATCATTGGAAAAATAAATCTGATATAATCGGATGAGCGAAAAGTGTAAGATTGAATCAAGTTGATACATTTTGCTAGTAGAGTTGTAGTTTTCTCTGATAAATGGGAAAATCAGGAGGGATATCAAACGGTAGTGATAAGAATCAAAATCAATGAGACACTTAAACTGATATATACCTACTCGAATCGGGCAGTAATAAAATGTACTAATATGTATATATAGTTCACAACAGTATTTTAGTACCAAATTTTATGCATACCTACTCGAATCGGGCAGTAATAAAATGTACTAATATGTATATATAGTTCACAACAGTATTTTAGTACCAAATTTTATGCATACCTACTCGAATCGGGCAGTAATAAAATGTACTAATATGTATATATAGTTCACAACAGTATTTTAGTACCAAATTTTATGCATACCTACTCGAATCGGGCAGTAGTAAAATGTACTAATATGTATATATAGTTCAAAACAGTATTTTAGTACCAAATTTTATGCATACCTACTCGAATCGGGCAGTAATAAAATGTACTCATATGTATATATAGTTCACAACAGTATTTTAGTACCAAATTTTTTGCATACCTACTCGAATCGGGCACTAATAAAATGTACTAATATGTATATATAGTTCACAACAGTATTTTAGTACCAAATTTTATGCATGGCAGTAAAACATGGATGTGAAAAAAACTGAAAATATCCGAATAAACGCAGTGGCATTCACTTAGAAGAATACATGGGGTGACAATATATGATGGAATACGAAAAGAAGGGACTAGGGATGAATGTGATTATAAGGCTGATGTGTTGAATAAGACGAAGAAGAGCACTCTGAGAAACTTTAAGCGCGTGTCACAAATGAATAAAGAAACACTAACAAAACAAATATTCATTGCAAAGATGAGCGTGGTTTGTTCAAGTAAATTATATTTTGAAAGAAGGAAACGTAAATATCAGAGGAATCGTTGTGTTGTATGAAAAGGTTTATGAATGTGGAAGAGGGGAAATATGTGTGTCGAGAAATGAAATTCTGGTGCTCTGTTTCCTCTGCCTAACACAACAGGAAAACAGCGTGATGATATATACGTGTATCTATCGTAAGAGTATTTCAAACTGAGCGTTTTTTTTTAATTCTTGGATAAAACTAGATGGCGTCGCGAACTTGCCTGGGTCTTGTGACATTTGAGAAGTGTAAATTATGACATTTAACATATAAAAATGGAATCGTATACAATACAACAACGCGTTCAAATTGAGAATTATTTGATGTATTGTAATCTCCGGAAACGGTGATGTTAATTGGCCACCAAGATCATGTGATCTGACACCGTTGGACTCTTTTCTCTGGGGTTACGTGAAAAGCCAGGTGTATAAGAATGACCCCCGATCAATTCCTAAGCTGAATGACGAAATCGTTCGCGTTATTGGTGACTTAGAACCGCAATTATATCAAAATATCATCGAAAATTTTGACAAAAGAGCGGACATCTCTAGAGCTGCCAGAGGTGGACATTTGGCGGATATTGTTTTTTTTTTGTGTTTAAATGTCATACATTATACTTCAATGGTCAATTAAAAGTTTTTTGAAATCAAAGCAAATTGTGTGTTTAATTCAAGAATTAAAAAAAAATTAATAAAAAAAAACGCTCAATTTGAAACATCCTTTATATTGATATTGTCATTATGAAAAAACACTCAAGTTGAAAGGTTTATGGTGCGGTTGAACAATTTTGTTCGTGTAATAAAGTGATTATTTTCTTTAGTAATCACAGATACAGGAAAAACACAAGGTATCCGGATTTGAATCAATGCAGGAAAAACCGGACATCTATAAGATTTTTTTTTTTAATTTAATAACTTTTGTATAATTCTTATGCCTCATTAAATTATGTATTTAATTTTTATTATTTCTGAAATGACTTTATGACTGAAATTTAAGTTTATGAGTATCATAAACAAGAACTTACTGAGTGATTTAAAATTACTAATGGCATAAAGAAAGGGTATATGATGTTACCTTGGTTGTTTAATTTATACTAGTGTAAAGATTCAAGTGTGCGTTATTTAAAAGATAATGGAAGACGTGTAATAATGAGTGAAATAAACGTTTGTCAATTACATGGTTATGCTTGTTGAAAATTAAGGCGATTTAAGGTAAACTATAAGTGAGTTGTATGAGAGATCTGGTTCAAAATGAATGTAACGAAATCAAAGCTTATGGCTATGAAAAAGTGTGGATAAAAGTGGAGGAGTGTATGGGTTAGCTTAGATAATCTGCAGCAGGTTGATAACTTACGAGTATATACCTGTCATCTGAGCTATCGACTTGGCCTAATTTACTTTACTTTGAATAATGATTTGTATCGAAACATCAGGAATCAGCATTGGCTGGAAAAGTGGCGTCAAGAAATATCGATGTGTCAGTCACCTAAAGATATTCCAAATCTAGATTCATAATCCCATTTCCCAAACCTACACACTCTGTCCAATGCGAAAAGTGACTGACGGGAAATGAAATACAAGACATTGTTTATTTTTAGTTTACATTACCTTTTATTCAAAATACACTCCTTGTGAGTCAATACAATACTGGAAGCGGTTGTAAAATTTTATGACGCACTCCTGAAACTTATTCTTCGGAATTGCCTCCAAAATTGCGATCGAAGCCTTCTGGATGTCTGAAAATGTGTTGAAACACTTTCCTTTCATCGTCAATTTCAGTTTCGGGAATAATCAGAAGTTACATGGAGCCAAATCAGGACTATGGGGGGTAATCGATATTTTTTTTGGCCAGAAATCGCGTACAATTTTGCTTTTGTGCATTTTTTTGTGCACAATGGTGCATTTTCGTTCAACAATGGCCATGCCTCTTTTCACGATATTTGGGTCAAACTCGAAGAATCCTGGCCCATAAACGATTAAAAATACCCAAGTACACATCGGCATTCATCATTTGACCTTCCGGCATGAATTCCTAATGGATAATTCCTTTGGAATCAAAGATAACGGTGAGCAGTCTTGATTCGTTTCTTCTGCATGCGCACTTTTTTCAGTTTCAGATATTGTGGCCCCTTCCATTCCGAGCTCTGGCGCTTTATAAGTGGCTCATACTGAAATCATCATCACTTGTTATAGCTACAATGCTTACAATACTTGAAGTGAAGTCTGGATCCATATAGATTAGATAGATTCTTGTACTTTTAAACATACTATATCACGCAGTAATATTGAACTGCCTTCATCTAAAGGGCTGTGAGATTGTAAAATATTCTCAATATCATTATCAATTCTACAACTTAGGATGGATCTCGGTTTCCAGCAGGGTTTTTGGCCATTTCTCTTATACAGCATCCATCGGTTGGTTACACCAAAAGTGCAAAAGTCCTTCATCCATCTATCACGGCGTTGATCACCCCACCCTCCTGCTCTTTATCGGGTTACTGAACAGATAGATTTTAAGAACTGACCAAATTTGTTTTCAGGTTCTCTGTACGGTCCACACATCCGCAGCTGGTCGCACCAGGGAGTGGGGGGCGAGGCCAACCTAGGTCAGTGCTTCATCGCGGTGGACCCGGAGAGGTTCGCGCCCGGCTTCCAGGGTCGACTGAGTGAACTCATGACTAGCCTTAGGAATCTGGAACCGGTAAGGGTCAATTCAAAATAGGCTTATACATTTACCTTCAATCCATTTTTTTCAGCACATAAAATAAATCGATCTTAACCACCAGAGTAGGAAAAAATTGCTTCAATATCGGATCCAAATATTTAAAAGAGTTGCGATGGAACCCACAGACCTGGAAAAAATTATTTCTACTCCAAACAAAATGTAATACACAGGCCTGAAAAAAACAACATATATTTCAACTCCATACCAAATGTATAAGACTCTTTTTATCATATCGAATGGATATAAAATTTTTCGTTACGACACTAAAGTGAAAAAAGAATAGATATTGTAAATACGAGTACAATGAAGAGAGAAGGTATTTTGCTATTGACAGGAAGTTTTATTACATACATGACAGTGTTATGTTTACAGCCAATTGGTATTGTTATTAATCCCTTGTAAGGTGGACTGAGTGTTATTGTTATCAATCCCTTGTGAAGTCAAGTGAGTGGTATTGTTATTAATTCCTTGTGAAGATAACAATACCACTCACTGGACTCTCGATAAGTATTATTCAATTGAAAATATCGTATTCAATTTAATTTCCTATATTAAGGGTCCCCTCAGTAAGTAAAGGGGTTACACAAATATTCGCTACAGTTTACTCATGCAAACACAAATACTCAAATTTCTGTCATGACAACAATCACGCTCCGATTCCTTGCCTGGTTTTTTCGCGACTTTTTGTTTTTATTGATTATTTTTATTAGCAAAACTTTGTATAAGACGAAAGATAAGCGTATCTGCTACTTGATTATATGCGTACACCTCAAGCAAATAACAGAGAGAAATAATAAATTTTATTTTCTATCCGTTATAGAAAACACTCGTACTAGCACGGAAACCGAAACGTAAATGTCCATAAAGCTAGAACACTTAAATTGATTTATTTTATTTAGAACGGGAAGACACACATCGACGGAAAAAATACTGAAATTTGTGTACACGTAAGTGGTCATGATTATTTGTGTTTGTTCCAGACCGACCCTTCACTGCCCGTATTGGCCCCGGGAGATAAGGAGGTGGCTATGACCAAGAAGACAGATCGCGAGGGCATCATCACCTACCACACCAACCAGATCAAGTCCTGCGAGGAGTTGGCGCAACTGCTCAGCATCCCCCGTATCCAGCACGTCCTATTGTAATTTATCTTGCTTCCCACCCCTACTGTTCTTTATTCTTCTTCTTCTTATTTTACTCCCGTTTGAAAAAGTGCTAATGACTACCATTGTGATTTTATCATCCACATTTCTTCCATCGTTATCAAAGGTCTTTGACTACTATTTGATTAAAGTATAAGGTGTACTCATTTGTCCATCTCATATCAGATATATTTTCTATATTGTCCATCCTTTCATTCAACTGATGTTTGATTCTTTCTATATTTATTAATTATCGAAGTAGCGTTCTGTCTATGATCCGCCTTATTTCTGATCTGGTCAAGATCTAGCAATAACTGCCTATTGAAGACGCTATTTTACCTACACATATTATTTTCTTTTCAAAATCTATCATATGATGTTCTAATATATCACAGGAAAGTCATTCCATAGGTTCTTCCTTAACAGAGATGATCTGAAGCCATCCTGGAAAAGCCTCACGTACTCGTACTATTGACAAACCGTGATTTTTCAATGAAGTAAGCAATAATTATCCACCTTTTCCAATGGCCGCCTTTTGATAAAATATTCATATCAATTGGTATACTGATTTATAATAAATGCTCAATAGTTTGAGTCAATTCATTCCACGTAAACGGATAATAAATTATGATATTTGCTCATACGTGTGGTATTACGACAATATACGTTAAGATTAGTTCAATTGTTGGATATTATTAAGTGTTAATATCATTTATGAATTGTAAGAGAAATCTTAAAATATTAAATAAAAAAATTGCAATTTCTTAAATATTTTTCTTGTAAATCAATGTAAAAAGTTTTAGTATACTTTCTAAAAATGTTGCAGCCTCCATATCTACACATTCCGGGCAACGGACGTAATACATGTGGTACAAGTGTATGTAGTGGAATCGGTCCTCGGTTGGTAAGCACCACCTTGTGAATGATCCTAACATGCTTTATCAATAATTTGATTTGCCACAAAGATTGTGATATACCCTGAAACACCTAAGGTGTAGCCAAAATTCCAGTGTGCGTGTCTTGCTTAAATGGGGTTTAAAGGATTTCCCTTGTTACTCATGTAGAATGGGTTCAGTCTGTCAGTCACATCGTAGAGAAATGTTTAGTATAGTCATTTTCGGGAGCACTGGAGGATGTCCATCATGCTACCCCTGAGGCTGTATTATAGATGCGTAACAATACCCATAAAAAAAGATAACACGATATCTGAGAAGAAGAACGAGAGAAACACTACAGGTTTCCGGTTACATTATTTTGCACCGATTTCTTTATTTTAAATTATGTCCAGACAGGAAGGTCTAGCATTATCTAAAACTACTGTGGAATGAACCCTTTTCGATTTCGAGTAATGAAGAATAATCATTGAGAAAGGTTTCTATGCTGAGGGGTCGCCCTTTGAATAAAATAACAGCATTCATTTTTAAAAACCATTCAAGTATCCATTCTATCCTTAAATATGGAAGCTGCAACATTCCGAAACGTAGACAAATATTGATTAACGTAAGTAAAGCCAGGTTAAAAGTTAATAATTACAATTAATCTATATTTTAAAGATTTTTTAAATTTATCACTTTTTTAAAGACTTGCAAAATCTTTTTGACTAAAGCCATTTATGGTTAACTTATTGAATAGGGTAAATTGACGTTTTTTTTATCTATAAATGTGCATGTATAAATCACTGAATTTAATGGAAATATATCTAAATAGGTTAATATCCTGAGTTAAAATAAATTTTAGGAAAAAGTACCATTAAATTAAATTAAAATATTTAAGTTTAATGGTACATACAACAAATTAAGCCAATGTATCAGTTCCCTATCTTTCTTAAATAATGTTTTTTTGTGAACTTAAACAAAAAAAGTATAGATTCTCGTCACAAGTTCTAACAATACAAAACGGAATGTGAAAGAAAGGAGTACTAAACGTACTGAAAATGTTTGTTTTACTGTGGTGTGTTATTTTATATAAAGACTATAATAATAAAAACAATTCATCTATTCCAAATATTTTATTTAATCACCTATTATTATAACAGTCAGCACCCTTAGTCTACTAGTCAACGCGCATGCTCAATAATATGACGTAGTGCGTTCACTTTCAGACTTACTTATACGTAATATTTGTTCGTAACTACATAACATACATGTATAAGCTTATTACTTCCATTAATGAGGTGCATGGCTGCGCGGTAACACACTGAACTTCCGTGCGGAAGGTTGTCGGTTCGAACCTTGCGCGGAGGGTTTAAGTATACCTATGAAGTCGGTCATATTCATTCTTCTAAAAAAAACATAAATTTCTAAAACATTGCCGAGTGCTTGAGTCTTTCTAATCTTATTGGAAAGAAAACCTTGCGATCGGAACCACAGATTCGATTTTTACAATAAACAATGCTTGCCGAATGTCTTGTGTTATCCAGAAATGCTATTCAATGAAGCCCCTTTTAGAATTCGAGCGATGGAAAATAATATTTTTGAAAAGTTTCTATGCTGGTGGGTCACCTTTCTAGTGAAAAAAACAGCGTTCATTTTTTTTAATTCTTCAAATCGTCGTTGTTTTCTGCAAGGTGGTACGGTAGCTGCAGTATTTCGAAACGTAGACAAATTTAGGTAAAGCCTCGTTAAAAGGCAATAATTACATAATTCGTATAATTCTTCAAGATTTTGATAATTCTTTATTTTCAAGATTTTGGATTTGTATAATTCTTTATTTTCAAGATTTTGGAAATGGCCTTGCGATCGGAACCTCATTCGATTTGTATAATAGATAATGATTGCTGAAGTATTTATTGTGTGTATACACATACACCATCCATCTGTCGAACACTAGTGTGTGCATGGATACACATTCATCTGTGGGTACACAGGCACCAACCATTTGTGGAATACTGATCCCTGTGTGGATACACAGGGAACATCCATCTACACGTATATGTTAGGATACCGGTGTCTGTGTAGTTACATGCACCATCCATCTGTATACACATATGCACCAACCATATGTAGGATACTGGTGCGTGTGTGGATTCAGTCACCTATGAACACACGTCATCCATATGTATGATTCGGTGCTGTGTGGATACACAAAAACCATTTATCGTTCAAATACCGGTGTATGTTGACTCACAGTCTTTCTTGAACCTCGGAAATAGACCATTTTTTTAAATTATGATTGAAAATCATCAATATCACGTACGCTTAATCAATTATTACCACTGATACACCATAACCATATATATGCTAAGAGTTCGTAGACAGGAAAACAAAAAGTTCGTGTCTATTTAAGAGTATGTCATTTGATCTCATTCATTCTCATATACGCGCGAGAGGTAATATTTTGTAAACAAAAACTATGTGTGACGTGCTTACTTCAATGGTTTTAAGCCCAAAGCTCGCTTAATAAGACCGAACAGAATGTAGTATCCCAGCAATTCTTTAAAATACTCGCATTTAAGAATACTGTTCGTGAAAAAAGTGGGATGGGCGAGACCGTGAGCTCTGCATTATTTGCCAAGAAACGAGTAGTAATTAAAATATAAAGACACGAAGATGGAGAATATTTGGCCAAGTGCATTATATATGTGACGACGAGCCCCCAAAATCTTCCGTAAGTTCGAAAAAGTCAAAACTTCTATTGCAAGATGGTGTCCAAAGAAAAGCTCAAAGTATGGATATCCGGAACTAGTGAATAGTTGCTGAAGATTTCCAGGTACAAAGAAGACTTAAAACTTCTGTGAACTGTAGAACCAAAGTTATCTTAACTCTACACTTACATAGATACATGCATATCATCACGCCTTGTCCCTTGCGAGTCAGAGTGAGAGAAGAGATCTCCATTTTTTTTTACTCAAGCACACTACTTGCACCTTCTCTACGTTCCTATATTTCGTCATGCACAATCTTCGTTATTCATTTTCACTTCACCTCCTTAAAACATCTGGTCCACCTGATCCAGCCACGTTTTCCTCGATCTACCTCTTCCACGCACACCTTACACTTCTGACTTGTATACTCGTTGTTTTCTTACCAAATATTTGTAAGATAATTTCCTTTCCTGACATGTTTTTAATGAACTGTGAATTAATTAAAGAACTTCTCATTACTATCATTGAATGTTCATTAAGCGTAGACCCCCTGAGGTTAGAACTTTGCTTTTTATCGTAAAATTTTCAGATCATTCTTGATACATTCGTGTTCTTTTTTTAAATAATATCTGTGAACTCCTATATATGAAGGAGTATACGCCAGTGTCACGTGTGTAAACCATCATGTTCAGTAATAAAATGACTTGTCTATGGTTAAAATAAAAAACACAGAGTGATTGCAAAGCTGTTTATTATAAATATAGTGACAGGATTTGACAGTGGGTAAATTTTTCCTAAAATATAGAATATTTATTTAAATTTATAAATGGATATCAAAAGCCAATAAACCCGGAACATTTTGATATCTACTTGTTATATTATTAACATGTTAATACCAACATTGAAGCAAAATTATATCAGGAACAAAGCTTACATACATAAGCCCGTCGATATTTTGCAACTTTTTTTACATGAAAGTAACATAAATTGAAATCAAACGACAATCGGTTTCATAGCTAATTTATCAATTCTTGCTTACACATTTATTTCCAGGTTATCTTGGTTGAGAAATCGCAATCAAATGTTATAAATCAAGAAAAAAGCTAAAGTTGTTAAGAGCGGCGGAAGACAAAACAGACAGAATCAATTATTTACTTTGACTGACGCTTTTTTTTCAAATCAACCTTTCTGCAGTTTAAAAACATTCTGACAATTCTGACTGAATTCTTTCTACCAATCAAATATTACACAAAATTCTTTCCATTGTTTTGGTTTGCCAGCCAAAATTCTTCCTTAATTATTTCGACCAATCTAATATTATATATTTAGTGGTTTTGGTTTGATTACTACAATTCTGCGTAAATTTTTTCGACCAATCTAATATTATATAAAATTCATTCCGTGGATTTGGTTCGATTACTACAATTCTGCGTTAATTCTTTCGACAAATCTGATATTATATAAAACTCATTCCGTTGTTTTGGTCTGCCTACTATAAACATTACTGGATGAACAATTAAGACCGAAAACTATTATATTGCACAAAAAAATAAGTTATTTTTTAAAAAATAACGTACAATCAATCAAATTTATATAAAACAAATAAACGTTAGAAAATAAATTAAATAATGTCATGGAAATTTGCGAAAATGAAACATGGAAAATGTTTTAAATAAAATGAAAATGAAAAATGAAACAAGAACACGTGAATAAAATGAAATACTACACTTGGAATGATATTTGATTATTTACATACAAATACACAGTACGAGGAAAAGACGTTAGTGAGGGGCATCAGCTACAGGTGGACACCGAACTCGATGAAGAAATCAAACATCGTACATTTCTCCGATCGTCGCAGCAAGACAACTCTCATTTTGAAAGGTTTGATTTGTTCCTTTAATTCTGGATGACACGAACGTAAATCCGTGATAACGTAACAGAGTATAATAAAATTTAAATTAGTATAAATTGAGAATTCATATAATAAAAATGTAATATAGAATAACCTCTACATACTCTATTGTTGTTAATAATTTAATAGTTTGATATAACAAAGTAATTGTAAGTGATAATCGTGCAAATCTTTCGCTGCGACATTCGAAAATTGTACTGCAATCTCACTTACAAAATCGGTAGTTGAGTTTGTATATTTTCCAAGTTATCATTCAATACAGATGTTAATTTTGGAAAAAAACACAATTTTCAATAATACTTATTAGAAACATTATTGTTATTTACAACTATTGACAAAATTCGTATTTATATTTGTCTAGAAAAATATTCAAGTTTCGATGAGAATATCAACACAAAGACACGCGGCCAGCCAGCCATTCTGATCGCGCAAGTCTCCGAGTAGAGTTGGTCGGGAACACCATAAGTTGGTTCAGGAATTTACATATTTAACTGTGATGCGGAAAGTCAGACGAGTGCTGTTAGTTTTGATCTTTGACTTCAATGGATGCATTTGGGTGGAAAAACAACATCTAATTAAAAATATGTAACATTCACATATCAATTGTAAAGAAACCAATTTTTTTACAAATTAATTTTTACAACGCGAAGAGTCGCTGGACCTTAAAACTGAAAGAATTATACGTTTTAAATAATAAAACCTTTAGATATTTTATTGGAGTATACTTTACAGAAACTTTGCGTGACAACATATTAGTACGGTTTTTTTATTGTGGAAACGTAATAATAAATGTGTTTTATAATAAAATTAAGAAAAAACGTTTTTCCACAAAATGCATCAATTCTAGATGACATAAAATATGCCCAACTTTGGTTGAATCCGAAAAACTTGAATTTTTCTCTGGCGAGGTCTGTAGAGATTTTTCGATTATTGTGACCATTTGTCTTAAAAAATTCAAATACAAAAAAGATAAACAACAATAATATGAAAACATAATGTACTTTTGGTCAACTTTAAAATACTATGTTAAAATAATATAAATTAAAAACAGGAACAAAGTTTTTAATCGCACTTGGCGATTTTCTAAATAACACTTAATATTCAGTTCTTATAGTTTATTAACTCTGTTCTGTTACTTATAAATTTATATATAAATAAGACAAAATGAAGCTGGGGAAGGCATTCGGATTGCGTGGAGTTCATTGAAATACAATATTGAATACAGTTGAGCAAAACCGCAAGCTGCATTGAACGGTTTCCTGCCGAGGTGACCCTATTCATAAACATATGCTTTGACAAGGCTTCTGGTGCAATTTTTATTTGAAAATAGTATTTCTTTTATGCAATTTTTCCATTTTAAATTTTAGTGCAGGTACCCCGATTAATGCGACACACAGTTTAGAGATATGGGCATTTAAGTTTTTGAAATGTACAACTATCAGAAATATGTTATTTGTTTATTAAATCGATTTTGGAGGACAATTTGAGGTAATCTCATCTTAAAAATACGAGTACATGAAATATGAACACAATTCGCAATAATTATAAAAAGAAGATTCTTCTAATCTCGAAAGTTTAATAAATTTTATTGAATATAACGTAAAATCGAAAACCATTGCAGGAGTTGAAAGCAGATATCCACTTAGGTCCAAAAGACACTAAGATATGAAAATAAAGCGTATACCATATAAGCAGATACCATGCGTTGTGTGTGACCGACATGGCATCTGTCCATACCCTTCTCTAACTTATTCTACCCGAAA